>CAKOGP040002302.1:0-163015 GCA_933822405.4 Cylindrotheca closterium | reverse complement strand
GATGCCTCAAACTGGTTCAACAGTACTGGACTCACCTCCATATGGTAAATGGCCATGACAGCCGTTAACGGCAATCTAGAAACTTGAGATAGTTTTAACATGATTAATGCATCAGATTTATTATTATGATATAGGACCATTACAATCATCGTGCAATAACTTGTTGCAAGAAGACCAATCGGAACCTCCAGAAGCGTGATTTGATGCCTGTAGAAAAACAGAAATACAAGGGGACGACCAGAATGGATCATGTAAGCTGTAGTAGGTTTTATCCCACTTGTTATACATTGCATCTCAATATTTTTGAATAGCCAATTTCAGATGGGCAGTTCGAGTTGTACTTCGCCGACTCTCCATCGAAGAGGAGACGACCATGAAAGGAAAGTTAGGATGACTTGCAAGACGAGCTTCATGTATGCCATAATGACCCATATCAGCCCCAGACCGGTAATCCACAAACGACTTCAAGTGGTACACAAGCTCCGTTAGGTCACGAACGTATTCCGTTGTACACATTTCCGGATACGTCATCCACAATCGCATCAAATCCCCATTCTGCATCAAAGTATTGCACATTAAAAACAGAGTATTACCAAAGATTGAACTCTGAAAATCCCCATCATCATAATCCGCACCATCATAGGTTGGCTTTTTAGCACTCAACATGGCAAAGAAATAGTAGATGATCATTCCCAGTTGCCTCGCTTGGTCGAGCGTTATACCCCTGCGTAGAACCATAGTAGAAGACATACCAGTGTCCAAACAAGGAAGGAAGGACAATACCGAGAATTGTTTCTTGGTGTATGAAGGAGGCGGTCTTTCCGGTTCCACACTCCATGTGTTCATGTCCAAACCATTCCGGACAAAGACACTATCCATGACAGTAGTCAACAGCTGCTCGGAAGGTAATCGTAACGATCCAAACAGCCCAAGTGACAGTTTGGCGCGGTATCTTATCACCCGGACCATGGCAACTGCAGCCGCACTTCCGTCATTCTTATGATCCACACCAGACAGAACCTGTCGTCCAAGTTCCGATGGCATGAGGATTTGAAAGACAGCTTCAGAAGACACTTGTCTTGCTTGTTCTCCATCTTTTCTGCAATGAACAACACCAGCACCCACGTCACCGATGTCTTGGAGCAACCAAAAACAACATGATAGCTAGGAACACAGGTGGACATATTGTCCTTTGTTCCGGTGTGGAAATAGCCGCGTGCTTTGTTGACTCTAGTCGAATCTTGAGAGCACCCGGCTTTGCAACAACAGGCGAGTAAACAAGGCCACCATGAGGATGTCCCGGGACCATAGCAGCGGGATTTACCATTGTCTGATAGTATCCACCCATTCCGTCAGGCACGAATGTTGGGTGCGGGTACGATACTGCGACGGTGGCGTTGGCTGGTATGGCGACAGCTTATGATACATGCCCGGAGTCACTTGAGGATGTTGTTGCACTGGCATAGGATGGAACGGCGACTGCTGGACTGGCGCTCCTGTGTGATAAGGAGATGGTGCCCGTGCAAATGGATCATGCATTGTAGGAACAGTAGGACTTGGGCTCCCCCGAAAAGGAGACGGAGTTGGTTGAAATGGCCCTGCATGGTCCCCAACATCCATCCTCGGACGCTTATTGGGCGCAAATGGGGAAGTCCAGTCCGCCTTGTCTCTATTAGGACGCGGTGTAGTAGTTCTTCCAGACTGATGAAATGGTAGATGCTGCCGCTTCAATGGTGATACAGTAGGTGCAAATGGATCCCGTGCATGAACATTATAACCGGCGTCGTCGTCTTCAGGAGGAGAGACAGCTGGCACAGGTGCAAGAAAAGATGGTGACGTTGACCACGATACCCCCGTTTGGTGTCCTGTTGTTGGATCACGAGTTGGTGGTCTCAGGGTTGCTGCCATCTGTGCATACGGCCCACCTGCAGTAGGATTCGTCACCCTTCTTGATTTACCATCATTGGGTGGTGGTCCTCGTGTAGCGACATATGCGACCTCATCCGTATCGGAAGAGGAATCAACTGGATCGTCTAATTGCTCACCTGAATGTAGTTGTTGAGAAGCTGCTAGAAAATCATCAAAGGATTCTCCTGGTCCTTCTTCCACCGGTCGCACCAGACGTTGTGGTTTATAACCTGGAGGTGCTTTTGCTGTTTTGGGAATATCCTTGACTGGATAAAGATGGAAGGGAGACGGGACCTCCACTGGGTCCAGTGTAAAATTGGCACACCAATTTGGGCCATCATCGTTCCATCCATCCATGGGTTGCATCATTTGACTCAGAAAAGGTTGGCATTCAGCAGATAGGGTGCCGCCACCACCTTGATCCAATGGATATTCCAATGTTCCGCGTTTAATGAACATATGATACTGCATCCGCGCCATCTGGAACGCCTTGGATTGGGCAGTGATAGGTCCGCGTCTCACAATTTGAGAGAAGTGATTGCGCAAGAAACGATCTTGTTGGACCTGAAACGGCGCCAACTGCTTACAATCACCAATCAGCGATTGTCCATTAGGGTTATCAACAGTTGGAAAAGTATCCCATAGAGGAAGAGCCAATACCACAGGTACACCAAACGCGTGAGAATTAGCATTGACGGCAGCGTCAAACCAATTTTCAATTACCGCTTTTTGGGTGCCAAGAAGATGCAACAGTCCCCCAAAAACCTTACTATTGCGATTCTCCAGAGAATCACAGAATTCGGCATAGCTAATTGTAGCTGGCCAAACGAAACCAACTGGGCATTCTGACATAAATGGAAAATTTTTCCACAAATCGCCATTCAGTGGTTTCTGACCCAAGGCCAAACCTTCTGACATGATCACAGGCAACAATGCTTCTGCAAAGGCCCGACGTCCTTTGTCCAGGGATACACCGAAGGTGGTACCACACAGGGAACCCAACATCAAGTGATTAGGTTCACCAACTGGCGGAGGACACTTCAAATGGTTCGTCACCGTGGCATCAAAGATATCAGCCAACAATGGTGCACCGAAACCACTTCCTGCGCTCGTATTCGATTTTGTCATTACCGGAGCAGAGATGAAGCATATGTGACAAGGTTCTCCGTCCGCCCCTTTCCGAACAACTAGCCCAAATCCTGGTGGTTTGGTTTCACCAAGCATCAGACGCTGATGGTAAGTCAAACTTGGGTCATTCCATCTCTTGAATTCCGTATCTAACTCGGCATATCGCTCTCTTGTTGGCCGGAAATCCTCAGGGCATGTTACTCTGTAGAGGGGCTTGCCTTCGGAGAGCCGCTCGACAGGAATTCCATAAGAACTTTAGAGCTTCTTGAGAGTTGGACACTTGTTGTCAAGAGCGAGATGATAGTTGAGTTTCCCTTCGTAGGGGAGATTCGTAATCGAATCGCGGAGTTTCAAAAATTCACCTACGGCAAATTTCTTGGAGAGGAAAGATTGACTTGGCATTCTTGTTGCTGTTGTTGTTGTCTGAAAGGCTGGAGGACTGGAAAACTTGTGAAATTGTCGGCTAAGCTCAAACAATCCACCGTAAAAGATGCCTAAGACAACTGATACTCTTGCAATTAAATGTAATAACAATAAAACTGAAAGAAAGAAATCACTCTATTTTTCTGTCAGTATACTTGCACACAAGTTCGATATGTGTAGGTCGGACTTAGGTTGCTGGTGCAATACTGAGATGACGGTCGCCCTACCGTCGTTCATGGAGTCACTATTGAGTCCATTGGTTCGACCGCTTTCTTCCGTCTACAGTACGTTAGAGGTTTGGCCAAGGTTTTGAAGCAACTCAAAACAAAAACAAACTCCAACACCTTCATAGTGGGCTTCTGCCACTGCTGCACCAATGCGCAAGGATTTCTACCACTGGCAACTGAAATTAGCTACTAGAAAGAAGGTGGGGATTCGTTTATCCAAGGGTAAAACAGCCAATCCAATCGCCGGGCCGTGGAAGCAAATTTGTTGTTCTGATTGCGGACTGATTGGTTTCCACGATGGCGCGAAAATCTAGTCAAGATCAATCGTCGGCGGGCATTATCGTCGAAACATTGATGAAAGAAGCAAGAGAAAGAGTGGCCTGTGATTTTCTCGAGGCTTGTGAGGGCGACGAAGCGAAGCGGGCAGTGGTACTCGAGCTCTGTAAAAAGGTACTCAGCAATGAACAATATTCCAAAATAGTATCAGCGAAGAGAAGTGAAGAAGATGATAGCGAAATTGATGAACAGGACGATAACGGAAACGATGAGAGCGACGGAAGTGGTGAAAGAGACGAGGGCAGTAGCGATGATAGTAGCATCCCCACTATGAAAGACATCAAGGGCAAACCTTACCAAGATGGTATTAGTGCTGAAACTGGAGAACTGCCTTTCGAAGAATTCGAAGACTTGTTCGAGCCAGACGGAAATCAACAGGAAAATCAAAAGGAACAAATGTGTAGAAGAAAACCGTCACTCATACCAAACAAAGATGCCATTCGCCTATTTGGTGCAGAAGCTGCAAAGAAGCTGGTCAACTGGCATCACCATGTGAAGCATTCGGGGCAGCTATACAGCGAAGAATGGTTGGAAGGAAGGATCCGTGATCAGAATTTGGGAACCATCGCGAAACCAATGCTGCTCATATGTCTACAACACATTAAGATTTCACGTGCGCCAACAGCGGTGCTAGGTAAGATATGCCATGATCTCGAATTGCAGTCTCTGATCAAGAAAGCTCTGGAGGTTTGGGGGGTAGCAGATAGATTTCCTAGATTGTGGGCGAGGAAGCCTGCTGACCAATATGCACGCACGGGCGATATCAAAATGTGTCGTCAATGCGAGATCTTTGTTGCAAGGGCTTACGTCTGCGTAACGACACTCAAACACGCAGCTGTCAGTGATGATCTTGGAAACAAACTATTGTCATGCCTCGTGGACATGGAAAAGAACTTACCTCCGGATTTGGCAAAGAAAAGGGCCCGAAGAATGAGTAAAGATTCGCCAAGGAGAAATGGCACGCCTTCCTCCCCGGCATCCAAAGCTATGGCGAAATCAATCGCTTCGAATACTTCAAAAAATACATCTATGACACCGATTGGCAGTTTGAATGATGAAAAAATAATTCAACAAGTATGCCAACATACAGGAAAAGTTTTGGGTGAATTCAATTCTGCTCGAGATATCGTCAACAGACTGGGCGATTCCATGAACGTCGACTACATTTGCAAAGTTTTAAAAGGAAAGCAAAAGACCGCCTGCAACTATATTTGGCGATACAAGAAAGTGTCTACGAGCACAAATACCATATCGAAAGCGAGGGGCAAGCCCAAGACCAAGGAAAGGCCGGAAGATGGCAGAAATGGCGGCAGGGAGGACGAGGAAATGGATAGTCAAGTCGCCTCACTCAACAAGAGATTAGGCAAAAGCATTTCACCGACGAGGAAGGAAAAGGCTGGATCTTTGACGGACATAGCGAAAACCAAGTCAGTAACAAGAAACACTAGCAACGAAGACACTTCTGACGATACTGATGATGAATGCAATATTGAACAATTATCGCTTGAAACGGGAGAAGTTCTGGGGGAATTCAGCAACGTTCTAGAAATTGAGGACCGCATCGGCCATTTGTTGAATGTCACAAGTCCCAGGAGTAGTATATTCACGGTTTTGAGAGGAGTGCAAAAAAGTGCCTGCGGATTCGGTTGGCGTTACAAGAAAAAGTCGACTACTGCTAGAAATATATCGAGTCAAACGGTCTCGTCTAAGGAAACCAAAGGTGGTAATCGTGCGGACAGCAACAAGGGCGATACTCAAGCTGCCTCGCCAAACATGGGCTTGGACAGCAGCATGTCGCCAAAGATGAAGGAGAAGGTTGCGTCGTCGACGGACAACGCAAAAAATAATCTAGCAGCAACAAACACTAGCAATGCAGACGCTTGTGACGATACTGATGATGAAGGCATTATTGAACAAGTATCACTTGAAACGGGAGAGGTTTTGGGGGAATTCAGCAACGTTCTAGAAGTTGAGGACCGAATCGGCCATTTGTTGAATACCACAAATCCCAGGAAGAGAATAAAGATGGTTTTGAGAGGAGTGCAAAAAAGTGCCGCTGGATTCAGTTGGCGCTACAAGAAAAAGTTGACGAGTGCTGGAAACAAATCAAATCAAACAAACAAGTCCAAGGAAACCAAAGGTGATAACCTTGCGGAGGGTAGCGAGGGCGAGAAAGGCTATATTCGAGCTGTCTCACCATACAAGAGACTAGACAAGACTGAACCAACACAACAACCAATGAAGAAAAGTTCGAGCACATTAAAGGAGGTTACAAAAAAAACATCACCATTATCAAAGCCCAGCAATTATTCTCCATATGACGAAGCAAATGACGATCGAATCATAGAGCAAGTACTTCCTGACACGGGCGAGGTTGTAGGTGAATTCAGTAGTATCCGAGACATCGAAAACAGTATTGGGCATTCATTGACGAACAAAAATCCCAAGAAATATATTAGGAGGGTCTTAAAAGGAGGGCAAATCAGCTTCAATGGCTTCATTTGGCGCTACAAAGGGGATCAAAACGTGCATACGGCGGAAGCCCACAGGAAGCGGAAGGCAATATTTGGTGTGGAAGGCTTGCCTTCAAGCAAAGGAGCAAAACTAAATTCCCGTTCTCGCAGTCCTGGGAGTCAGGATAATTATCCATCTATCAGTGCTTTGCAACACTTGCCGAGTACTGCTAGTTCTAGAGCATTGAATGTGCGAGCCATTGCTTCGATGGTAGAGATCAAAGAGTCGCCTTACATGAAAGAAGCAAGTGCCGAGGTTGGAGAGGAAATGTTCGATCATTTCAAAGATCTTCTGCTACCCAGAGGCTCTGATGGAAGACATCTTGAGGCGTCACAGCAAGCTAAGGACTTGTTTGGAGAAACAGCAGCAAGACAAATGGTGACTGCTAGTACTCTCATAGCAAAATCTGGAATGGTATATGGATCTAGTTGGAAAGATGGCTCGATCCAAGGGAAGAAATGCGGGTTGATTTCAAAGCCTATGTTGCTACTATGTCTACAAGAACAACGGCTTGCTTCAAGCTCTCCGAATGGGCTACAAATCATAATTAGCGACCTTGGAGTTGTCACAATCCTCGAAGAAGCACTCAAGTTTTGGAAGCTTGGAAAAAACTTCCCATTGCTCGTAGGCATGAAAAGTCTATCTGCTATACAATCAAGAACGAAGGGGCTCTTGGGATGCATGATTTTCGTTGCAAGATCCTACAGATGCATGATTGCCATAAAGCGAACGAAAGTTAGCGACTCTACCCTGAAGAAGGTTCGAAAATGTCTTTCGATTGTCCATGATAGCTTGGAGCAACAAGCGGCGCGAAAGAAAAGGGTGCAGGAAGCGACACAAGAGACCTGTGTTGGCAAGTCTATGGAACCGATTGTCCAAAAGCAGAAAGTAGGTAGCAACCCCTTCGCGCATACAAATGGTGTCAATCTCAGCAGAGTTGACGAAAGTATGACAAGTCATGAACCTTTCAGTCCTGGAATTATCATGCATAATCTATTTTTGAAACCAGCGAAAGTCCCCGGAGAAGCGCCGAAGGAGAAACCAAGACCAGCAACTCAGAAGGATACCAAGCTATCGACTCCACCTGAACTAGCTAGAGCTGGTACGACTAGAGCGAATGACGGCAAACGAATGGAGCAAGATCGTGGCAAGAAGCAAACAACTGCTCAACCAGAACATAACTTTCTGCAGACAAACCAGCGCACACAAGCCCAACCAACAAACAGGCTTCTGCAACCCATTCAGCAAACACCAAATCGGCCTGCAGAGGACATTCATACTCTCGCAAATCAGGGAGCACAGAATCCCGTACCCATAAATTCTCAAGAGAGCAATAAGGATCGATTCCCTGTGACGCCATCTGATCCCACGACTCGTGCACCGAATCCCAAACTACCAACGAATGCGCCCAATCCACTGCAATCGATCAATAATGTACCATTGCCACCCTTGTACTCGGTTCTCGAGGGTCCTTGGTACCCGCCAGATCAAGCTAGCCTTTTGAATGATGCAGAAACTGAATTGGCATGGCTCACTACCGAGTGCTCATTTGCACTCCGTCTTCCTCCTAAAACGATCATTTGGCCCTTCATCTGGGAGTACAGTTCACCCTTGCTGAAAAAGGAACTGCGGCAGTCGAGGGAAACAAAACTGGAAAAACTAGTCCGACTACATGATGGATTTGTGAGGGATCGTTTCAAGGTGCTCAAAGGAGAGATACAAAAGGAATTGAATATGGGCAAACGACGGCCTTTAATGGAAAAGATAATTCCTTTGCTTCGTCACAGAAGCCGACTAGCCAACCGACTAAAAAAGCCTTAAAATAATATACGCCCTCTTGTCAGTATGCAACATGAATATCTGAAGAGGGAAAATAAGTCGCTCTAGATGTATATTACATATTGGACAATGATAAAACCATGTTATGAAGATAATGACTCTTGGTATTCTTTCCTTGCGTTGCATTGCTGCATGGCTTCTTGTAGCGAAATGAGAGGCTGCAGCCTTGGATCGAACGAACCACAAGAAGGTGATTTCGCGTGATGAAGGTGCGGGGGTAAAACCGTGGACCACATGGTGTTGCATATGTCGTCAGTAAGTTGTGATTTCGAAGTCACTGGCTCTTCCTTCAACAAATCGAGATAGACCTTACTTCCATACAACGAACCGACCACCAAGCCAGCCTGTGTTGCAGCCAGAGTACCTCCGACACTGGCGATGATATCGACAAAATTTTTGAATCCCTGGTGCCCAGCATTTTTCAGTAGTAGTCTTCGCACGGGCAGCAGCGCCACACCCGCTAGAACAAATGCCGTGGCGCCCTGCAATGCTCCCGGTGGAATTCCACTTGGCGACGAGTTTTCAACGCCATGGTAATGCTTTCTCGCAACATCTGCCATTTTCATTGCATGAATCAAAGAAATCTCATTGCTGCTGTCCTGTCCATTATTACTTGATTGCGTCATTGTTGTAGATGGGAGGGAACAATGATGATGGGTTGGTCGATCTATGGATTTGTCGATCTATGGATTTGTCACCGCCATCATTGAAAACAGCAAATTCGACTACTTCGACTAAACAAAGAGGATCCGACTAAAGCGACTTCAACAGTTCGAAGCAAGGTGTGTCTGGAACAACTTTCGTTTGAGCAAGCAGCATGACATCCATTTGATAGAGCAGACATATCATCCTTTTCTGTTCAGTGGTAAGAATTTCTGGGTTTGTTAGATCATGCCCACCTGTATAATCTTTACTTCGAGACTTTCGACCCCAAAATTTTCGATCCTTAGGAATTTGCTCGGTTACTCCTCCTTCAGCTGCTGGATGGGGAAGCAGGACATTCAAGACACTGGGGATATGAGCCATGTCCATCACCATGATAGATATATCTTGCTCACCAGTAAAGTCACGAAGTAGAAATGCTTGAGGAAGCAAATGGAAATCGAGGTATTTGTAGTTTTGCAACCTTTGTTCAGAATCAACAGTTGGCATCAATTTTGCTAGTGAACAATCCAGCATTTCGGATGTAGGATACCCTATCGAGAAACACCTTGCCATTTCGAAACCATTATCCAGAATACCGTCATTATACTTGTGCAAAACTTGTCCCATTCCCGACAAAAACCTGGAAATTGGTTCACGAAGAAAAGTATACCCGAAAAACATCTGTGGCTCGCCCAGTCTTCTTATTTGCCGCTGTCCATCTAGCAATCGCATCACGGTATTGTTCAAGCGCGTGTGAAATTTTACTGTACCGATTCGAAATTGGACTCCAGTGAAGAGTTTCTTTGCAAAATATGGCAAGGCGGTCTGTTCTTGCATGAACGCATTTCGCACCGTTGTACCACCATTTTTGAAAATATGGAAGAAAGTGATCATTTCTGGATATTTACAGGACGTATTGTTGCTTTTCTTCTCGTCACGAATCAAGTTGATCACTTCAAAATGCATCGTTCGTTTGAATTTATTGTACAAGGCTTTTGTTTCCGTGTCCCATGTTGCGTGCATTTTGAGTGGTCGGATGGTAGAGCAGGGAAATGATTCATTCTTGCTCTCCCATTTCAAGCATGGTCCAAAGTCGCAAGAGCAAGGCGCGCTTACCTTTGAGCTTCTCTCGGGTAGGAATGACGACAAGATTCTTGGTTTCTCAATAGGGGGTGCTCCTCGATGGAAAACTGTTATTGGAAATATGGTAAATGAAATGACTCCGATTGCTATGAAGATCAAAAGCAGCTGTTGGTTTCTATTTATGTTTTTCTTTCGTTGACTGTATTTTCTACCATGTGAGGATGCCATTTGGAGGAGATATCTTTCCTCCAGCTATACATTCGGTTTGTGAAGCGTTCCTTTCCATTTTCACTTCGTGTCGTCCGTTGAATGAACGACAGACGGACATATGAGTTTGATTGATTCATTCGATCGTCGTGTTGTCTTTCAGGTACCTGGTACCACCACCCGGTACCTTTTATAGCATCTACCGGTAGCAGGATCCGCTGAGAACAGCAAGCAAACTGAGTATCCACCTGTATCTGCGACCACTTTATATGAAGATGCTTGGCTTCAAAGGTGTCCATGACAACCCGAAACAGGGCGGATATCTTGTTCTCTATGCTGATCCAAATTCAGTTTATCCTGATTCATGAAGTAGATACAAATGCTATAGTGGCCACAAGCTACCAATCGAGTATCAATCGATCGAGTAGTCCAGTGCAGTCCTGAAGTTCAGGTCAACTCGTAAACTACGGCAACTGCACCAAAAGCTGGTCCAAAACAACAAGCTTGCAAGACCAAGCCTCTTGAGAGTATTCTTAATGGAACTGCAGATGTTGTCTTTCCACTCCACAAACTCCAACGTTCTCTGCTATTCATCATATGAGCTATCCAAATATCCATTGGAGTGCATAATGCAGAGCACATTGATCCTGCAATAATTCCACTTGCCGTCAAACTAAATAAATCCTCCTTTCCGAAGAAACCACATGGTGATGTACCGCGAAAGTGTTGGCGTAGCATGTGGAACAAAGGAAAAAAGGTGACGTTGAAGATAACTTCGCGACCAGTTTTTACACTCAGCGCCCCGATAGCCCGTGCTCTTCGTTCCTTAGGATCAATGGAGCCTCCTCCTCCCAGAACTTGAGAATACAACCTATTCTTCCATTTGCTAGAATATTCCTCTTCTTGTAGCATAACTTGGTTGGTTCTCCAAAGCTCGAACGGTGTGAAAAGCAGAGTCTGGGAAACTCCAGCAATAAAGCCAGCTAAGACTTGGCGTTCAATATCTGACGAGTACACCTTGGCAATTTCAGTGGAAGGTGTCGTTGTGGTAAGACTAGAAGATACAAAGCCTCTAGCCATCTCGTAGAAAGAGAGCCTCACTAGTGGAGTGAACAATCGTAGGTTTCTGTTGACGTGTACTGTGCTCTCTTCTTCATGATTCCAGTAATGGAGGATTTCTTCTGCCCATTTTAGTCTTTGACTTTCCACAGGATATGTGATGACAGCAGCTACGAAGCTGGCGACTGCTGTCGACGCTGTAGTGCTTAGTGTTGTAGGAGTGGATACATTGCCTTCCCACATATCATCAGGTGGTCGTCAGGTTTATCAGAGTTGGAGACTTACAGTAGAACAAAGTTGTTACACGGTAGTTCAGTAAAAGATCCTCCAGCTAGAATCTTAGTGTCTGCTCGTGACTGAAACTCGTGAATAGTGGTATGCCCAAGGACATCTCGAATCGGTTTCAGTTCTGTAAAAAAGTCTCAGATCATATGGGTCGACTGCAAGACGATGGCTGTTTTTTGGTCCCACTGAGGTGTTCTAGTCGAGTGAATCATGCAACAAATAGAAAACGAACACATTGACGTCCGCTTGTCGTCGGTACACGTACTTCGATTGCCGAAGACCGACGATATTGAACACAACGCGTATCCAAAACAATCCATCGTACGGTATGAGCAATAACTCAAGGAAAAGAAAAGGCGGCTATCCTACAGTAGATCAATTCCACTCTATTCTAGAAAAAATCAGTCCGGGGAAATTTTTTTCGAAGGGAGCTGTCGAGGGATTTCGTGAGGTATACTTGACGTATCTTGCAGAGGTTGGATCGTCTTTGACACAATGGGATTCGCTCAAGGAGGAAGAGAAGATCGTTGAAGCTTTGTCAGTAAATCCAATGCTTGGGGAATTTGCAGCTGAGGCAAAAATATTATTGAGTAAGTCGGACACAACAGATAGAAAACCGGCTGCCAAAAAGCGAAAAAAACGAAAATTGACAGAAGCTGATGCTGCAGAACAAGAGCGTCTGTTAGCACAATCAAAGAAATCTTTGTCTAAGGAGACATGATTATCGATACTCGTATTTATCTAAGGTATGGCTAATTCAAGAAATCTACGACGCAGCAAACTTGGCACTTTTCATATTTTGGCTCTCTTAAAATCCAAGTCGAGTCATGGCATTCTCGATTAGTCAAGGGCAGGATTTGCTTCAAAATTTTTCACGGCGAAGGAGGATCCACATCCACAGGCTGATTCTGATTGCGGGTTTTCTGCAACGACAAAAGCACTCTTTATCATTTCTTGAACATAATCCAGCTTTGATCCCTTTAGAAATCCTAACGATACCTCATCCACAACAACCCGTGGCGTTGAATCTTGCGTAGCTACAACCACTATATCTTCGTCTTCGTCAAACTCGTTATCCACCTCGAATTGATATTGGAAACCGGAACATCCACCTGCGTCCACGAAAACGCGAAGAAAATGATCTGCGGATTCCTCACCTTCCTTTTGAATCCGTTGTTGAATCAAGGATTGTACTCTGTTTAGACAGCTGCTAGTGACCTCTAATGCATCTGATAATTGAACAAAGGAGCTGATATCGTTAATTTCATTTGAAGGGGCTTCGTCTACGGGCAAGTCAGCTACCTTGGTTTGTGTCACAGTCACCATGCTTCGTCTTGACGATGACTGCACCTTGCAAAGGTGATCTGCTGTGTGCTTGGTGGCATTGAAGCTACGAGCAGCGTTAAGTCTTATGCGACTGATTGCTCGCCCTGTTACTCTTACGAATTGCTGATTCATTGTTGATTTGATCAATGAACAATGAATAGCAGATGTTCTTCCTGTCGTGAAAGTGATGACGCTTCACAGTTCTGCCTTCGATATTCCCCGAATTCCAGTTTCGTCAGTTGGTTCGAAGGAGTCGGCAGTTGGTGCACTCTACACCAATAATTTCCCGGTTGACGTCAGACGACAATCTGGTACGCAGAAACTCTACTAAGTTCTCTTCCATCGATTTCGGTGATGTGATGGAAGAAGATAGATCTGCAGAATCGACTTGGCATAACTTTCACTCTCTCTGTTTCCCAACCAACAATTGAACAATGAAGTTTGCTTCCAGCGCACTACTATTGGTCGCATGTTCGTCATTTTCCAACGCTTTTGCTCCAGTCAAGAGCGGCTTTGGTGTTTCGAACAAGATCTCTGCTTCTAAGCCAGTGAACACTCTCTTCTCCACTGCCGAAAAAGAGGCTGAAACCTACGAGTAAGTATTCGGCAATCTGATAAACTATACATCTTTCACTCTCCGTTATCTAAAGATATCTACATCTATTCTACCTCCTTAAAAAATTGACGAAAACAACCAACAGGTTCACAAGTGATGTCGGACGTGTCATGGACTTGATTATCAATTCTTTGTATTCCGACAAAGATATTTTCCTTCGTGAGTTGGTTTCCAACGCTGCAGATGCGTGTGACAAGAAGCGATTCCTTTCGATCACAGATGAAGCCGATGTGGAAACGCCTGAAATCAAAATCAGAGCCAACATGGAAGACAACACTCTTACGATTGAAGATTCTGGAGTCGGTATGACAAAGGATGAGCTCAAGAATAACTTGGGAAAGATTGCTCAATCTGGAACACGAGCTTTCGTTGATGCTCTTGGAGATGGAAATGCAGACGTCAATTTGATTGGTCAATTCGGTGTTGGATTTTACTCCGCATACCTTGTCGCTGACAAGGTTACTGTTATCACCAAGTCAATGCAAGATGCATCCAAGGCATACAGATGGGAGTCGGAGGCTGATTCGTCTTACACAATCTCAGAAGCCAGTGCTGATGATATCGAAGGTACTTCCGGAACAAAGCTTATTTTGCACTTGAAGGATGACGCCCCGGCATACTTGGAGGCCACAAAGATCGAAGAGCTCCTCCAACGATACTCCGAATTCATTGAGTTCCCAATCTCTGTCTGGAAGGAGAACACAGAATACAAGCAAGTCCCTGATGAAGAAGCCAACAAAGACTTGGAAGAAGGAGAAGAGCCAAAAATGAAAACTGTGCCAGAAACTACTGAGGGATACGAAGCTGTTAACAATCAGAAGCCCATTTGGTTGCGTTCTCCCAAAGAGGTCACTGAAGAGGAATACCAAGACTTTTACAAGTCGGCCTTCCGCAACACCTATGACATTCCCATGAAACACACCCACTTCGTCTTGGAGGGACAAGTCATGTGCAAGTCTATATTGTACATCCCTGGAACACTTCCATTTGACTTGAGCCGCGATATGTTCGACGAGAATGCACGCAATATTCGACTTTACGTGAAGCGCGTCTTTATCAATGATAAGTTTGAAGATCTTCTTCCACGTTGGCTCAAGTTCGTCAAGGGAGTAGTCGATAGTGATGATCTTCCATTGAACGTGAGTCGTGAAATTCTACAAAAGTCGAAGGTTCTCAGCATCATCAACAAGCGATTGGTACGAAAGTCTTTGGACATGATCCGCGACATCGCCGAGTCGGAGGATGGAAGCTACGCTTCTTTCTGGAACAACTTCGGAAAGTACCTCAAGGTTGGTATCATTGAGGACGACCGAAATCGCGATGAAATTGCCTCCTATCTCCGATTCTTTAGCAACAATTCAGATGAAGAATACACTAGTTTTGACGAGTACATTGAGAAGATGCCTGAGGGTCAAAAGGCAGTGTACTACGTCACTGGAGAGGGCAAGGAAAAGGCCAAAATGTCTCCTGTCATCGAGAAGCTAAAGTCTCGAGGCTACGATGTCCTGTTCGCTACAGAGCCACTTGATGAAATCATGTTCGAGTCTTTGAGAAGCTACAAGGATGTTGATATCAAGGACGCCGGAAAGGACACTTCTTTTGACGACGATGAAGACTCCAAGAAGAAGAAGGAGGAATTGAACCGTGAATTCGTTGACGTCATCAACTACCTTGAGACTACTCTTACTGGAGTCGAGAAGGTTTCTGTCTCCGATTTGCTAACTGATTCCCCAGCCGCTCTTGTCCAAGGAGCTTACGGTATGAGCCCAAGTATGCAGCGATACATGAAGGCTCAAGCAGTTGCTGCCGGAAGTGAGGTCGGAGACCTGGATAACATGAACAAGGTCTGCATGGAGATCAACCCCAAGCACCCTATCATCAAAGATTTGGCGAAGATGGTGAAGGGCGACAAGGAAAGCGAAGCCACCAAGGATTTTGCCACGCTTCTCTTCGATGTTGCTGGACTAACTTCTGGGTACGAGGTCACCGACATGTCCAGCTTTGCCAAGAGAGTTATGGGAATGATGTCCTCGAATAGTGATGGATCAGTTTCAGAAGCTGAAGTAGTTTCAGAAGCGGCTGAAGAAGTTTCAGAAGCGGCTGAAGAAGTCAGCGAAGACAAGCCCGACGAGGATGAGGAACGAGCGGTTGAGGCTGAGCTTGTGGATTGAATTCGAAGTCCAGATTCTATGTACAAAGTGACACGAGCTGTAAGGGGTTAGAGTACCACAGTGAGAGTACAAAATAGAGTGTAAACGTAGTAATGGTTTTCGTGTCAGACAGTTTCTCCAAAAATAACGCTGTGGCGGTCTTTCGATATCCTTCGAGCGAGAGAGTTGTACACACGTCATATATTGTGTGACGTACTTCAAAATATTAGCAGCTTGCAAAAATGGAGGACAAGTTCTCGTTGGCGCGTTTTCGAGCCACGTCTACGATACGAAGACTTCTTAGATCCGAAAGATTCGCTAGTCGAAAGCCAAAGGGTTCCTTTTCGCGGTCCACGACATAAACTGTTACAACACGCAACCTTAGTGACAAAACAGCCATGCCATCCTTTGATTCATGTAAAGTAAGTAGAATTTGACGTTGGAAGATGGAGGAAGAATTGGATGAAATGATGAAGTTTTGAATCATTGCAGAGGTACTCATGACCGTTTCCGTCATTTCGCAGGCTAAAATGGAAGCCGAGGGCATTGCCCCTTCCGCCATCTCGGCATTCGAGTCTACATTCAGCTCTCTTCTCTCTGGTAATACTGGAATGATCCCAGAGTCCACTATTGCACCTGCCCCTGATCTTGTAAACGCAGAATCCTTCAGCGGTGAACCTGATACTTCCCTATTGGCGAAAACAGTCGTCCTTAAGCTTAATGGTGGTCTTGGAACAGGCATGGGTTTGGATAAGGCCAAGTCTCTTTTGAAGGTCAAGGGAGATGACACTTTCCTTGATTTGACTGCCAAGCAAATCATCGCCATGCGTGAAGAGTTCAAGTCGAATGTCAAGTTCATGTTGATGAACTCTTTTTCGACTAGTGCTGACACTTTGGAATTTTTGCAAAAGGGATACCCTGCTCTTGCTGGGGAAACAGGACTCGAAATGATGCAAAACAAGGTTCCCAAGATTGATGCTACCACCCTGGAGGTAAGATATGCAGTTGTCGAGGTCGTCGTTTTTTGTCGTGACAGCCATCGATGCTATTGTGTTGTCCAACGGCATCGTTCGTCATTTGACCAACGACGAGATTCTCATTTATGTTTTCTCCCGTTCCCTTATTCATGATTAGCCTGCCACATGCGAGAGTGATCCATCCAACGAATGGTGCCCTCCTGGGCACGGTGATCTTTACGCCGCCTTGGAGGGATCCGGCTGCTTGGATTCCCTTTTGGCTGACGGATACAAGTACATGTTCGTTTCAAACTCTGACAACTTGGGAGCTTCTTTGGACCTTTCCATCTTGACTCACTTTGCCAAGTCCGATACGCCTTTCATGATGGAGTGCTGCGAGCGAACTGAAAACGACAAGAAGGGAGGTCACCTTGCCGTTCGCAACTCTGACGGACAACTGATTCTTCGCGAATCTGCCATGTGCGCCGACGAGGATGAAGCTGCATTCCAAGATATCAGCAAGCACCGCTACTTCAATACCAATAACTTGTGGATTCGTCTTGATAAGCTGAAGGAGATCATCAATGCCAGCGGCGGGTTTATTCCTCTTCCCATGATCAAGAACAAGAAGACAGTTGATCCGAAGGATGACAGCTCTCAAAAGGTTTTGCAATTGGAGACAGCCATGGGAGCTGCTATCGAATGCTTCAAGGGAGCGTCTGCCATTGTTGTCCCTCGTACTCGTTTCGCTCCAGTGAAGAAGTGCAACGACTTGTTGTTGCTTCGAAGTGACGCATACTTGCTCGAGAACAACAAGCCCGTACTGAACCCTGAATGTGGTGGAAAGGCGCCAACCATGGCATTGGACAGCAAGAAGTATAAGTTGGTTGGCGCTCTCGAGGAGTCTACTACTGGAGGAATTCCATCTCTTGTCAAGTGTACCAAGCTCAAGGTCTCCGGATTGGTCCGAATGGGCAAGGGAACCAAGTTCGTGGGGGATGTTTCCATTGTCAACAATAGCGATGAGCCAAAGCTGGTTCCTGCTGGAGAAGTCACTGGGGATTTGGACTTGACTGATACCATTGGTCTTGGTGAATTGAAAAAGACCATTGTTTCCACCGCTCCTATTGACGGCCAAAAGCCTGGAACTTCTGGACTTCGTAAGAAGACCAAAGTTTTCATGGGCAAAAACTATCTAGAGAACTTTGTCCAAGCTGCGTTCGACGCAATCAAGGAAAGTGGAACCAACGTGTCCGAAGGATCGCTCCTTGTTGGAGGAGATGGGCGTTACTTCAACCCTGAGGCAATTCAGATCATCATCAAGATGGCAGCTGCCAACGGTGTCAACCGGATCTGGGTCGGACAAGATGGTCTTTTGAGCACCCCTGCTGTTTCTGCCACTATTCGTGAACGTGGCCCAGTCTGGCAAAAGGCATTCGGTGCCTTCATTCTTACCGCTAGTCACAACCCCGGTGGTCCAGAGGAAGATTTCGGGTAAGATTTTTTGTCATTTCTTCAGTTTTGCATCGATCCAGATATCTCACTCAATTTGCTTTTTTTTCACAGAATCAAGTACAATTGCGAAAATGGAGGACCAGCTCCTGACAAGCTTACAGAGGCTATCTATAAAAACACCACCAACATCAGCAGCTACAACATCTGCAGTGATTTCCCTGCAGTCGACATCGCCAAGGCTGGAACCACAACCGTCAAGTCTGCCGACGGAAGCACTGAAGTCAGTGTTGAAGTTATCAGCTCCACCGAGAGCCATGTCAATTTGCTAAAGTCAGTTTTCGATTTTGGCCTCATCAAGGCACTTCTTGATCGTCCCGACTTCAGCATGGTTTACGACGCTATGCATGGTGTCAACGGACCATACGTCAAGAGGGTCTTCGTTGAAGAACTTGGACTATCCGAGGATATTTGCATGAACTGCATTCCAAAGGAGGACTTCAACGGTGGTCACGCCGATCCAAACCTTACTTACGCTAAGGAACTTGTTGCACTTATGGGTCTTGACCGCAAGGGTAATAAGGTCGACACTGGTGACCGCAAGATTCCATCTTTTGGTTGTGCTGCAGATGGTGATGGTGATCGAAACATGATTCTTGGAACCAAGTTCTTTGTCAGTCCATCCGATTCTTTGGCTGTGATTGCTTCTTACGCTGACGAGATCCCATTCTTTAAGGCACAAGGAGGATTGAAGGGTGTTGCCCGTTCTATGCCTACCAGTGGAGCTGTCGACCGTGTGGCCAAGGATTTGAACTTCGACCTTTTTGAAACCCCTACTGGCTGGAAGTACTTTGGAAACTTGATGGATTCCAAGGCTCTTTTTGGTGGAAAAGACTACACTCCTTTCATTTGTGGAGAGGAGAGTTTCGGTACCGGTTCTGACCACGTTCGTGAGAAGGATGGTCTTTGGGCTGTTCTTGCTTGGTTGTCGATTCTTGCCTCTGTCAACACTGATGCATCCAAGCCTCTTATTACCGTAGAGGATTTGGTCACTAAGCACTGGAAGAAGTATGGCCGCAACTACTACTGCCGTTATGACTACGAGGGTGTTGACAAGACCAAGGCTGTTGCCATGATGGATAAGATGCGTGCTGAAACGGCATCGAACACTGGAAAGACAGTTGGCAAGTACAAGATCGCCACCGCAGACGACTTTACATATGTCGATCCAGTTGATGGCTCCGTCGCTAAGAAGCAAGGTATTCGATTCTTGATGGAAGATGGATCTCGTGTTATCTTCAGATTGTCCGGAACTGCCGGTTCCGGAGCCACTATTCGTATGTACATCGAACAATATGAACCCGAAAAGACTGATTCTTTGGCAGCTGATGCCCTTGCTGGTTTGATCCGTGTCGCTCTGGATCTATGCGGCATGAAGGAATACATTGGAACTGAAGAACCGACTGTTATCACGTAAAGTGCGAAAAGGTACACATATTTACGGGCGATAAACAAAGCGCTACAGCATTTGGGAACTTTCGAAGCCGATGCCCTATTAGAATTGCATAATATGTAAATATTTGTTTTTATATAAAAAGTAACATTCAAGAGTTCATAACTTCACATGGAAGCTATTGCAATCTCCCTCCTTTTCTGATCGTCATCTAATTCCCAACTTTTCTCTAAATGCAACATTCTCGCTGTTATGCTCCACCCAACCTTTCAAGTTTTGAGCATTTGGAATCAAGTTCAATGTCTTTGCAGTTTCGTGTCGGCCTGCAATCATGGTGGAATGGCTCATTTTGGAAAAAAGTTGTCCAAGATCCTTCATGTATGTGTGGTCTGCTTCGACTCTCGTTTTGCCCTTAGAGAATTCCGCTTTTGAATCGATTGCCCCGTTGACTTCCTCGGCTTGCTCCACAGTCACGAAGTTGGTCAAGAGCGCAAGCTCATGTCCTGAAAAGACTTCAAAGCTGTCAAAAATATCCGCCACTGCAGGGCCCAGTTCGTTGACACTGATGCAATATTCAACACTCCCATTTGCAGATGGAATTTTAAGCATGGCGTTAAAGGCGTTTTCAGTGCCCTTTTGGCTCTGGACAATATCATATTGATCTCCAGGGAAGCACGGCATGACGATGAATGTACAGGAAAGCTTCTTGCTCTTGGAGTAAGCAGCAATCTGTGCCGTTGATGAGAATTCTAGCAAATCCTTCTGCGGTAATCCATCCTTTGCAACATCGCTTCTGCCCAAGGCAGAAAATACCAAGTGCTGCACCTTTCCTTCAGAAGCGTCAATAATGTTGTGGACATGATGCTCTTCTGTGTTGAAGAGCTCCCCACGATTGTCACGGAGATCAGCAACCATAAAAACTCCGTCCATTCCCTCTACTGCCGTTCTACAAGATTCTACATCATCGTAATTTGCTTGGACAAATTCAATGCGACTAGGGTCCAGCGCTACAATCCCTTGCACAACCAAGCTTGTCTTCGGATCTTGCCTAGTTGTCGCGCGAATGAGATATGACTTTCTGTCATCCTTCAGTAGACCCTGGATGACACTTTGACCTCTTATAGATGTGGCTCCAAAGACACATATTTTGGTCAGTTCTGGAGAATCTTGATCCAATCCTACCTTTGTGAATGCTGGACCGTCCGAGTGGGCCAGTAGCCATGACGAGAATGAGGTTGGAGCCCGAGGTGCCAATAAATGTTTGGTCAAATCCAAATCATGGGGTTGAGAGAGTGGGGATGCCAAGAATTGACACATTTGTGCCATTGCTGGAGCTGTTTTAAAGTCCATGGATGCAAGTTCTTCCGGTAAGAGGGGATTGTAGATGACGTCTTTTCCAAACAAATCTCCAATGGTTTCGGCAATCTCATCCATCGAAATGCGCTCTCCTGCGACTTTTAAAATTTTCCCTCTATACTTGGAAGCATCACTGCAGAGACTCGCTAGCAAGAGAATGAGAAGGATATGGAAAAATGATAGTGAGACGAACTACTCTCGTCAAGACAACATTCGCTTTTGACTGGGCAAGAGGACGTACCAACCAATCGTCCCAAATTTCCAGGATCCATCATGTCAATTTTTGTGGATCCATCACCAAAGGCTGCCGTCAATTCCCACTGTGTACGTCCTTGATTCGGTAGGGGGGCAAAGAATCCCAAAAAGTTGCTATAGAAGAATGGCATAGACAACAAGATCAAGTTGATTCCGTCAGTGTCTTGCAGCATCTTGAGCGCTTCTTCCCCACCTCTCCCCTTGGCTGTAGCATATAGGAGGTAGACACTATGATGAGAATTTCTATTCAAGCAATACATGAAAACTTCACACTTTGCCGAGCTAGGACTCACCAGAATAATGTGGGACAATTGAACCATCGTCTTGAGGAAGGATAGCATCTTCACCTGTCGCTTCCTTGTGTTTGCGACACAAGGCTTCTACATTGTCATGTGTAGAAAATACAACCGTTCTTTCCAGTTTATCCTCATCATACACTTTCTTGAGCGTTGCAAAGAATTGAATAATGCAGTCGCATTCGTCGTCCCGGGATGCTTGAAACCCGGCATGTTCGTCTGTAGCCAGTTGTGTTGTTGTTGTGACAAAGATGGCTTTCGCCCGGGTGGAAACAAGCGCCTTTTCAATTTGCTTGGGATTTCCAAAGCTTCCCTCCAGAAGAATACAATTCAATGCGTCGGACAAATATTGGTCATTGAGGACGTCTCGGTTGGAAGTAAATCCATAGACTGGAGCGTATCCTGCATTGGCAAGCCCCTCGGCTACTGATCGACCTTGCTCGCCCGAGACTCCAAAGACCAAGGCTGGATTGGACTGGTCAATGCTTTCATCTTCTTTTGTTCCCATTGTGTATTATTACTGTAGTTTATAAAAGGACTTTGACAGCAGTCAGTGATTTTGATCATACTCATAGTCTTCTTTCATTCATTCTTGGTTCTGATCAAAACGAGAACCCCAATCGCAGACCGATCGGATTGATCAACAACACAAAAGTCTTTACAAGTTCAAAGTATGATAATGGTACGAGTACAGCGTGTGCTGAATCTGTTATACTACTGTACTGTTAGCATTTACACATGTTACAACATTTTACATGTACTCGTCTGCATCCAATCCAGCGTCCTCCAAGAAGGCTTCATATCTGAAATCTGCAAGTTCTTCACTCCCATAGAACAAATCGTCGTACATACTGTTGGTGATTCGATCAATCACAAACTCTTCGTGTCCCTCACCCCAATGGAGCGTCCTTTCAGTTTTGACATCATCTAAAGTTAATGATTTGTCATCGTCGTCGACGTCTACCGCATACTTTAATTTTTTGACAAGCCCCGACCTGGGTTGCTTCTTGGGTGTTTTGGGTGCCTCGGATGGAGGTGCGCTCTCTTCGTTCTTGTCCGTGTCACCGTCTTCCATAATGTCATTCATTTGTTGTGATTGGTGGTGGGATTCCGTTTGGTGCAGGCGAGAAGATTTTTGTTTTTTGCTCTTGGCCTTGCGTTTGAGCTTTTCTTCCGTTTTGGATCGTTCCGCAATGGAGAGATCCGCCACCGAACGAGAGGCAATACTACGGGATCCCACGGACATGTTGTCTGGATCTACTTTTGTTGGAGCTGATGCTTTTTGGAAAAAGGCACCCAGTGAGTTGGAGCCGCCCTTCTTTGCTGGCTGTTGTTGTACTGTGGTTTTGCGTGTTGTGGTTTGCGGCGTTCGATTGCTGGGTGGAGCCCATGCTGGAGGTGCAATTCCTTTGCGCGTGGATCGCTTGAATACATCTCCAAACCGAGGCTCTGAAATGGAAGGACCTGTCGTTTCATAGGCACACTCTTCCAGTTGTGGTCGATACTCGATGGAAGCAGTGCAAGCAAAGGTGATTGGATCAATCACTTTGCGTGTTACCTTTTCCCAGGGAGCAGATCGTGCATAGTCATCGGAAAAGTCCATTCTGTCTGTCTGTTGTTGTTGTTGTTGTTGTTGTTGTTGTTGTTGTTGTTGTTGTTGTTGTTGTTGTTGTTGTTGCTGCTGCTGTTGTATGGTTATTCTTTTCTTTATTTTTGTTGGTTTGCGTTTCAATACAATGAGTGAAGTCAAGATTGGAAGGATACTGCAAGGAAGGATGCCAACAACACACAAATTTAGTGGAGGGTTGCTGAAAGATGATTTTGGCTTGGTCATCATATCGTTCACAATGTCTATTCGACCAAAAGATATATGAAACGCGATCAACAATCAGACGTCACAACGACATGCGCCATAAATGAGCGACTGGGTCACCATTTTCCAAAGAGATGGCATTGGAAAAACAACCGGTGAGAACGCACCACTTCAATATAATCACCATACTATACCGCGAAAGGATTCGGTTCTTGTTTTGGTAGAGTCCAGTCCAGGCTGTTGCAGATCAAGCTTCTCAAACACATCTAGCTTTCGCTCTCTTTGGACCATCCTTTGTGAACGGAACAAGGCGGCATTTTGTTCTTCAACCTTTTTAATAAAAAAAGCACCAAAAGTCTGCAAGCAGTGTTCTCTTTCTCTTCATCATCATTGAAAAGAGTCAGTCTCCTACTGTATCCATCCTTTGACGACTCATCTCAATCTTCCAATACACCTCGTGTTCGGTTCGCAATCGAAACAAGATTCCACAAGACAAAACGAAAACGAAACGAAACGAAACGAAAACGAAAACACTAAGAGCAATCAGACTAAGCAACCATGTTCAGTTTGGTCAATGGTGTTTACGACAATTACTTGGCTCCCGTACAGATCAATTTGCTGATCGTGGGTCCCGCAGGAGTTGGAAAGACGGCACTTCTGGAGCGATTAAAGGTGACCCAATTTCCCAAACGACCTCGCAAACAGCCATCCTTGTCCCTAGCACCGTTGCCACCAATACTGGAAGAAAGCTTTGTCCCAGAAGATGATGATGAAGAGGAAGTGTACGAAGCTGTTGGCAAGATGGAAACGACGACTACTAGCACCGAAGCATCAACCGCAGCCGACGACAAGGAAGCAAAAGATCTCACCGCTCAACTGCCAAGAATGAACTCGGTCACATCGTCATCTTCCCTCAGCAAAACTACACCTCACAAGAATTCGCGTCGGCGCAGCAATTCCCATTCCTTCTCGCCCACACCTGCGATAGTTGTCACTCAAGCACAGCGTCGAGGATTGGCCAGACTCATTTGCCCGGCTCCCAAACGTTACCACGATACCAAGGGTGACGAAGACGAAGAATTTGTTCCATATGACAACAACTCCATTACGTCTCATGCCGACGATGAACATAGCACTTCTCAGAATAGCAGCAACAATGAAGCACCAAAGGGACGACAACGGACACATTCAAAAGAGTTCAACGTTGATGAAGCCTTGGATATTAATGGTGGTGACGCTTCACCACCATCAGCAAAAACAAAAACAGCAACGAATGGAATCGCCCCCAAACGGACGAGCATTAGCAACATTCCACAAACGGTTGGATCAAGAGCAGCAGCTGCACCAAGAATGACGCAAGATGCTGTAAAGGCAGCCTTGTTGCAAGCCAACGACAAGGAAGTGGATCGCAAATACAATTCGAAAATGTTGTCTTTGGATAAGATTCGACCGACCAGTGAGTACAGAGTGGCCTACTGAGACTGTGTCTTGTTATGACTTGGGTTGTCGATGCTGATGATGCATCACATTCACTAACGATTCTATTTTTCATTTCATTTGTTTGAATCTGCAGTCGGAACCAATTTGGGCAAGATCAATATGTATGGTGTTCAAGTGAACTTGTTTGATGTCGGTGGCACAATGCACGATTTGTGGGACAAATATTACGATGATTGCGATGGTGTAGTCTATTGTTGGAAATTGGGTGGTGATGATAGTGGTGACCACAAAGAAGAGGGAGAGGACACGAAGGAACCATTGGATGCTGCGAAGCAACAAGAAGTATTAGAGCAAGTTCGAAAGGCGATACCGGACGACGTTCCATTCTTGGTATTGGGACATATTTTTGGGAATGCCAATGTTCGGCTGACGGACAAAATCTATGGCACCAATTATTTGCTGCCACACTATCATAACCCCATGACTGGACTGTGTTGTGGATCTGCCAAGACAGGGGTAGGAATCCAGTCAGCAATGGAATGGCTCATTCCCTTGTCCAAACGACAGCAAAAGGAACGACTCTCTCGCAAAAGTAGCAGCAGTAGCAGCAGCAGTCTGCCAAAGAAACCCTAACTCGCAAATTGTACACTAGTACTACTACTAAAATGAAATGAAATGGAATGAAATAAAGCAATAGTAATCCTAACATCAGGCCAGCAAGCGAAATTTGGTCGGTTTTGGCTCTACCATATTCGGTCGCAACGTGTCCGGTATAGAGGAATAGGTACCTGGTACTACCGGTACCACAGTACAGTCGTCGCTGGCTCTAACGTAAAGAAAGCGGTCGAACCAACGGATTCAACATTGACTCTATGAACGACGGTCAGGCGACCATGCGTCTCCGCAGCGTTCCAATTCTTATGTACTGTACCGTAGGTCAAGTTGCCAATACGGAGGCAACTACACGAAGCGGTTTTACAACGTTGCATACCGTGAGCGATGAAAGTGCGGTTCGAGAATCGCTCGATCATGATGCCAATTTGAATGCACAGACCAACAGATATTGAAGCAAGACGAACTCCGGGATTGGCGTCATTGGGTCAGGCAATGTCATTGCGGTCTTGTGGAGGTTGTGCAACTGCTTTTGGATCGCGTTGCAGTCCATAAGAAATCAAATGATGAATCGACGCCATTGTATGAAGCAGCTGGCCAAGGACATTGGAAGCTGTTTGGCTACTACTAATCCATCGAGATCCATTGCTGGTGAAGAGGCGCACATGTTCCCAGCATGCTCCAAAGGCCAAAAGATGACGGACCCAGTACATGCTGTCATGAGCGAGTTGGCTGATAGCTGAGCTAGGAATAGCTCCTGTGGCTGCGACCGGTATCTTTTTCAAATGTTGGGAATTTTGAGAAGAAGCAGCTAGTATAATATTGTTAGACTTGGAAATAGAGTAGAGCTGTAAAGTACTCCCCTAGGTACGACCAGGCAGGTCGGAACGCAGGTAAAAAATATGAAGAAGCAGCAGCATAGTCTGCCAAACAAACCCTATGTAAAGAATGACTTCAAAACAAGAAAATTAATATCACACTACCTGCTAGAGTGAGCGAAACATGGTCGGTTGGCTCTGCTGTACCATACCACAGTACTGTATGTAGGGGGTATCGGTACCGGTATCACAGGTCTACTGTAGTCTCTCTTCACACCAAATTCTACTGTAAAATGTCGGAAGGGAAAAACAATGACGGCGACCAACATTTTCAAAATCTCATCGAGCGGCACGAAGAAACTTCGGGCCACCAAAGTTTTTCATGTGCTTTTGGCCCGTGACTGAAAAATACATGTGCGATTTTCCCCAAGACTCAGGCCAAATAAATGGTGAGCGCGTGCCGATAGTAGAAGTGGTACAGAAAGTCAATTTGATCAAAAATTTCAACGGACCACTTTGATCGGTCGACTCGAATGCAATAAGTGAGACATTCATACCATCATCTTGAGTGGAAGCTTACCTCTGTCGTATCAAGAACAAAAAGGGCTCAAGACTGTCACATTGTATCTATTGCCATTTTTCCTGTCAAGACTGAAACTACGAAACGATTGGTTTGAAACAATTTTCTCTTGGCATTGGTAAATCATAAACTCAATTCACACGTCGAAAGAACATCAAATATCATATTGTTACAAGAGCAGAGCAATGAGACGACATTCCCCCGACAACGAGAATGATGTGGAGGTAACCTATGGCAACGACGGCCGACGCTCTCCAAAGGAAAATTTTTACCAATTCAATCCATTTGGGCACAGTGAGGATGATGATGTTGAAGAATTCTTTGACGAGAACAGCTACAATGAGTATGCTGACGATGACGAAAACCCCAATCGAATCTTCTTTGATCCCAAGAAAACAGCAGTGCTGAATGAGGGGGTACATGAAATTCCAGGTTCACCATGGGCCAAGCCGGCAAACAGACCATCCACTCGACCAACAGAACCACTGCAAATTGCACGATATGCTTCCGCTATTGCATTCACCCTGACATTTGGTTGGTGCATATCTATATTTGTACTCGCTATCTGGAACTATTCGTCTATTGGAAGAATCATTGTGGAGGTTATCCTTGGTAAGCCTTCAGTTTCTATCTACTTGTGTTTTGTAGTTTCTCTAACCTAACATCAATCATTCTACCGCATCAATCAGGTATTCTTTCATTTTTTGGGCTGTTTTGGAACTCATATTTCACTGTATCCAGCATATTCAAATGCTTCATTCCATCGCGAGCGTTCAAGACAAATACAAAGTACTGCTCCATGATACCGGAAGAAAAGGCTGCAACCGCTTCATGGTCCAATGTAACAATCCAAATCCCAGTGTACAAAGAATCGCTACAAGAAGTAGTGATGCCAACTCTGAAAAGCTGCATGAGATCGAGAGACTACTATATGCGAAAAAGTAGAGCACGTTGCAATATTGTTGTTTGTGATGATGGAATCATGGCATTCCTAAAGAATAACTTTGCGGCGGCAGAAATGCTTTGGGAAACAATTTCGAAAACGGATGGAAAGATATTCAAACTGAGTCAGCTCCTCCAACGAGTTCCACGGCCGTCTCGCCGCCACTTGAAGGGTCTCAAGAGTCACAGTGTCTACGAAGTCTTTCATAGAATGCTCTTTTACTATCACTACGATATTGGATTCGTAGCACGGTCCACCTGGGACCGAAGAGGAAAGTTCAAGAAGGCTTCCAATCTCAATTCACATTTACGACTTGTGTGGGGTGCCGAACAGGTTGCCAAGACGAATGATTTTTCCCTAGAGCAATCCTTTTTGGAAGTATCGCACAACTCGGACGGATCCAGAGATACCATGTTTGGGAATGACATTTCGATCGGCCACCTCATCATTGTCAACGATGCCGATGCCCGCATGGCCGAAACAGTCATTCTTAAGACCGTGCCTGAGTTTTTGAACGATAAGTTTTTGGGGTTTACTCAGCATGCAACAAAGGTGCGTCCTCTTGGCAGCGACGTCTGTTACTGGTTGATGACTGTCGTTGGATGTGGTCACGCTAACTAACTCTTATTTTTTTCTTTCAGACATTGGACGACCAGCGCGGAGAATCATATTACATCAACATGCTGTCAGCGTATACGGATGCGCTATACCAAGGTCATTTCCTGTTAAGTTCTATTCTCGGTTGTCACCCTCCATTGGTTGGACATTCCATCTTTCTGAGAAGTGAGGCTGTGAAACAATGCGGACGTATCCGAACACTGCGAAAGACGCAACGGTGGCTGCACAACATTGGGCTACCTTTTCTTAGCGTTGATCAGGTCGGTTTGAACAACCTGCAGGATCACGGTAGTACAGAGTACTGGTCCGAGTGTCACGTTTCCGAGGATTTTGAGTTGATGATCCATCTCTACAATCTTGGATTCAATGGTAGATATGTTGCCTATCCCGACTGCGAGTTCCAAGAGGGAATCACAAGAACCTTTGACGAAGAGGCTGGTCGACACCGAAAGTTTGCATTGGGAGGTAAGTCTGGCTTGCTGTTGCTTTGCCTGTTGCTGGATTGCAAGTGTTCCACACGTTCGGCTCACACGTTGCTTCCCATTTCCAGGACACGAACTCATGTTCAATCCTATTAATAGCTGGATCGGACAGGGAATTTTCTCTCCGCTGTTCAACACATTTCTACGATCAGACATTCCAAGTTACTACAAGATCTTTCTTACGGCGTACTTGTTTTCCTACACGAGTGGTGGAGCATATCTTCTAGTGTTTTCCACCGCAGCCATTGCCAAAATTATCGACAAGGAATCGGAAGTAAGCTATCTTATGGCCTTCAACAGTGCCGGCGTATTGATATTGAGTATTGTGGTGTACTATGTCATTGGATATTCTACCTTTTTGTTTTCCATGGTTCGCATGCACATGATCAACAAGAACCTTCTCTTTCCAAAGTACCGAAAGCGCGGTGTTTGCCATTTGATTTACAAAATGGTCAGATATTCGATGCTCTTCCAAATCCTTTTCTACACTGTCATGGGGAACTACTTCTTTCTTGGTTCAATGGATCATCTGATGTCGAAAAGTGCTATCGTCTCGGCCACGAACAAAGATACCATTCACATCAGTCGGTGCACTGCACTTTGGGACACGCTCCGGTTCAATTCTGGAAGTTTGATGATTGCTTTCTACCTTCTGTGCCTGTCTTACGTAACCGTATTGGAGAGCATGGATTGGGATTACACTGCTATTCCTACAGGCGATGATCTACTTTCCAATGCACTGTTCGCTGGGCCGCCTGCGCTCATGGCCTTGTTTGCAGTTGTAGTGCCAATCATTTTGAATCCATACATTCTTGGATGGCCGTTCTATCCACCATTTGGTGGATTGTGTGGGAAGAAGAAAGAAGTCAGTGGTAGGGATGATTGGAAGCTAAGCAAGAACAAGAGAACAAAGAGTGGCAAAGTCGTCGATCTGAATACCTTCATGACATCGGTACAAGCAGAACAGAAGCTTGAGAAAGAAATCGGAAGAGTGCAGAACAAACCTGACGTTGAGCTAGGAAGTTTGGCCACCTATGAACAAGGTGGCAGATTCCCAATGTCAGTCGCAACAAGTCCATATTCCCCAGAGACCACGAGACAGCTAGCTCTCAAATCATCATCACAACCATTGATTCAGAGAGCACATTCCGGGCAACCAAAAGCAAAACCAAGAAGACCAAATAACGTCAAGGCTATGATATAACGCAGATCCGCCATTTGGGGTATGGTTCGGAATGCGTATTATAACCGTACAATAGAATAGAATCAAAATTTCAGCTTACGTTTAACTACATATAGAAACAACTGCAGGCATCTGCCGTAGCAGATTTGGTCATATTGACAATTCATCCGATTGAGGTTCGCTTAAATTGATATCCCCATCTTCTTCAACAGCTTGAACATTTCCGACAACACGGGAAAACTCATCAGGAGTTTCTTCTCCGGCAAAACTTTGGATGACTGACAAGAACTTTTGCAATCTGACTGGCCCGACTGCTGGTCGGAAGCCATAAAAGACTTGCCCCGAGCGTTTTGAAACCACATTCATAGTATATGGGAAAGGATTTAATAACGTTGATGTTGCCCCCTCTATCACTTGAAAGTCAACCTTTTCCAGATCGAAAACGGTTGTGGTCTTGCCTCCAACAATCGGGATGCTCTTGGTTGTAAAAAGAATTTGACTCGGTGTGACGTAGCAGTATCCTGACGAAGATGCACCAAGTGATATCCTAAAACTCAAGAGCGGAACAGAACTTTCGAGATGTGATGGGAACGCTTGCGTCCCTTCGTTCGATGCAGCTTGTGCCCGCTTCAAATAGCTATCCGCCTCCGCCTTTGCCTTTGCGCTGAAAGCGTGAGAATCTCGGATCTTGGTAACCAAAAGACGTTGGTGCGATTGCAGCTTTGCTAGTCGATCCATAATCTGGGCATTCTTACGACCCAATCGGGCGGCTTGTTCCTCATCATCCTGCTTCACAAGAGCTTGATACACCATTTTGACCGCCTCGTCATCAGTTATCTCGCCCGTTGGCGTTCTTGCAGCCACCTTGTTCAGCGCTTCCATGACCAGACTTCCCCACGGAGGACAGGATACTTGGGGTGGGGTGAACTCTAGTGGATAATGATCCAAAGGTTTCGATACTTGGGGAAGACCCATTGGAGGTATGCCATATAGATCCAGCATTGGTGCGAGCAGTGTTATGCACACTGCACAATTATATTGTGCTGTTTTTGCGTAGTCTTCCAGTTCTTTTGCTGATTTGAGTAATTGCGTTATCATTGCTTCTCGACTGATTCGTCTTAGCTGTGAGCAATAATGGACATCCAAAGTTGGAAGACAAGGGAACTGTCCAAAGGGAAGTGTGGAAAGGGTGTTGAAGGTGCAGTCTCGATTATCGAGTTCATCCAAGATAATTCTCGTAAATTCCCACGAAATTTCCAAAAGTGGCCAATCCCTATGAGATAAACTTGGAAGCGTCAATCGACGAATGGTTGGATTTGCCTTTTTGTTTTCCTCTCGAACCGATGGACAAGCTTTGAAATTGGACAACAAGTGACGTCCAATTGACCGCTGCATCTCGCTCTTGGATTCATAGGATGAGAAATTCTGCAAACCCAACCAACTTGACTGTTGCTTCTGATCCATCTTGCTAGCACCCCCTCCTTGTTGTGCTGCCATTAACCGCTGAATCAGACTACATGATTGCTTCATGTGTTGATTTCCAAACAAATCCTGCTCGGCTCCCCCATCTCCAATTGTCTCGAGAGTCACCTCTTCTGGCTCGATCTTTTTCTTTCGCTGCAAAGCTTGACCGAGTTCATTCATGGCTTCGGGATCATCCTGGACATGATAATACCGAACAATCAAACGTCGTTCAAGAGCATCACTCTTCTGGGTACACAATTGAATGTCTGCCACATAGGCCAATGATTTCGAGGCATGGTACACCGCACCTCTCAAGTGTCCACCTTGACGCTTGATTATTTGCGATGTAGTATCCTCTGGCAAGACATCAAACGCATGGTGCACCGCATCCATAACTGCTCCGCAGAGCACATCACAACGAAGACGAATCGCAACAGTTCTGACTGGTAAAGGCTCTTCTTGTGGCATTGGAGGGGGTGGGGGGGGTGGCATGGGAGTGCTGGGAGTTGCGGGCGCGTTTCCGGGTGTTCTAGTTCGCGACGGTGTGATGGGCGTCAAGGATGCCCTTGGAGTTCGCGTCCCCGCCACTGCTTGATACACTTTTGTTGGGGTCTGCAGGAGTTTTGCTGGGGTCGAAAGTGACGATCGTTTACTATGGGCAACTTCTTGATAGCTCAATCCACTGTACAATCGCTTCAGCTTCCGAAAGGGCACAGGCAAGCAGTAATCCTTGACAAGTTCGTTGTCGTCAGCACCAGCTGGAGCCAAGTACTTGGTCATATCACAGTAGTACCATCCCCCTACTTTTTCAGTTCGTATTTTCAAATATCCTGCATGATCATCTAGTGTGTACGAAGAAGGTACCTCGTTGTCTGGGGGGTCTTCGTACAGTCTCTTCTGAACCGAGTCCAAAGTTTCAAGTGAAAACTGATTCGTTGTACCGTTGCCCTCCGCTCTTGACGGCGTCATCATGGCATTCAAGTCTTCTGCAAATTGTAATTCATCTCTAAGAGATTGTTCTGATGTCAAAAGTCGTTCCATTTCTCCATCAATGGAATCATCATCGTCAAGGAAACCAGACTGTGGTTGATGATCCATGTCAACATCAGATTCAGCCGAGTAGTCTTTCAGAATATCTTCCAGCGCCGACATTTGAGGTGAGAGTGCCTCCGCCATTCGACGAACATCTTCACATGCGGCTGCCTCGTCCTCGTCGTTGAAAACTTCGGGGTTCATGGTCCAAGCAGATCTGCTGTTGTCATGCCCGAACCTATTCTCGTTTATGGCACTGGTGCAGTCTTGCTGCGGGACTTACCGCAAGAAAATGGGGAATTTTTATTTTTGAATTCGATTCACGAAAATCCCCCAATTTGTTCGTTGTCGAACAAGAAAAAACAAAAAGTTCGTTGAGAAAAAGTCCGATCCACGAAAGTGCAACAAATCCTTTGGGTTTCCGTGTCCGCGCGTTGCAAATACAAACTTGTTGGCACTATCGACGCGTTGAGCGGGGACCAGGCATGTTACCAACGAAGCTCCCGTACCAAAATACCGGCAGTGGACGTGACGTATCCTGTTTGACCCTTCGCCTCCCTTTATTTCTTTTCGAGCGACCATTTCTTCGCGTTAAATGAGTTTGCCTTTTTGAGGGACACCAGACGGAGGAATTGTTGGCTCGACATATTTTTTATTTAACGCTTTTTGACATGGAAGGCAGTGTCATATATAATTGTAATTGACCAACACACTTAAAACTTGAAGATCAAAAGCTCGGAGGAACGGAAAAAAGTTGAAGTTTTCGCACAAAATACTGAACTGTAGTTCACATATTTGACAAAGAAACATAAAAATTGTTCACCGCCAATGATTGATAGCATACTATAGTCATCCAATTGAAATGAACAAAAAGAATGCAAACCAAAACGAGGTGAACGATGATGAGAATGATTCTTCTGCTACGCTGGTGCAAACTCCAATAACAGGACAACACACAGCAGCTGCGGCGCACTTGGACCTCGGCAACATCATTGCTCAGAATCCTGATATTATGCGCCTCTTTCAGCCATCAGCTTCATCCTTGCAGTTTGGCGCTTACCTTACGGGTTTGCAGTCTCAAGGGATCAATCAGCAAATGAGAGTGAATTCTTTTCTTCCAAGTGTCATCGCTGCTGCTCGGACACAACAAATGCATCAGCTTCAACAACTCTTATCCCTCCCACCCACACAGAATCCAACGACACCATCGAATAATTTTTCGATGGGGGTTGCTTCCAGACAGGCGCTGTGGCCAACAAGTGCATTGGCTCAGGCGACCGAAGCACAACATCTTCAATATCAACAGGGAAATAATTTATTGGCTAGCCTTAGTGCAAACATGGGTAATGCAGTGGGGACTGCAACATCCTTGTCTCGAGCGGTACCTGATGTGGGCAACCTCCCACCCACCAAGAACGGTCAGAGTCCCATAGTCATGTACATGGACTGTGACGACGAGAGTCTATCTGAATATCAATGCTTACTCCGAAAGCAAATTGAACTCTTCGAAGCGTACGACCCATCATCTATGTTTTCGCACTGTAGGAAAAATGAATCACTAACTAACGATACTCTCTTCATATTTTAGCAACTTTGACGATGTTCAATGGAATGCTCAAGGTCGAAACAAAGCCATTGAGCAAGGGCAGGTGAGAAAAATATTTCGCTTCGTTTTTGTCTCCAATCGACGATATTTTGCTCTTTTCTAAAGTGCGCTTCTTTTACAACAGGTCGGGATTAGATGCCGGCACTGCACCCGCCTAGAAAGCTGGGAACGAGCCAGGGGTGCAGTTTACTACTCCGCCACATTGGATGGACTCTACCAAGCTGCACAGAACATGGCAAAGAACCATCTTTGCAAGCACTGCAAGCTGATACCATTGAACACGAAAAATCAATTATTGCAATTTCGGGATTGCAAACGAAGAGCTTCAGGTGGAAAGACTTACTGGGCCGAAGGTGCTCGAGTACTTGGAGTGTATGAAACTAGTACCGGGCTCAGATTCAGAAACTCAGAAGTGAAACAACAATATCAGTGGACTGGTGGTAGTGATACACAAGGACGAGGTACTGGTCCATAGCGACGAATGTACGAATAATCATTAAAATGCAACAAATCTACTATAATATGTGTACCAGCGACTGCCGGAATTGCTCCATTGAATCTGTGTATAAGTCTCTTTCGATCTCTTGAAGCTTCTCATCCAAAGCATCAGTGTCGTCATCTGGGGTGTCAGAACTTTCATCATGACTTGAATACGACTTTGATTTTGTCACTCCAGGAGGGTCTCGGGAGTGCGATCGCTCTTTCTTCTGTTTTCTATCTAGATTGTATTCATTATCTTCCTCATTATCTGAGGATTCCATTGGAAGTGATTCCAAATCTTTCAACTGATTGGACGCCATTTCTGTAACGTCGCTGCTTCTATGATGCGCTTTTTCTCGGAACAAAGAGTCAATCGCATCAATTTCCGGACCGTCGTCCCCCTCATCATCTTGAATTGCTTCGATCTGCGGATTACTGTCGTCTATCAGAGAATCGTCGATTATTGAATCTTCCAGTTGTTGTTGCATCTCTTCGCCAAAGAATTTGGTAGAAGCAAGTGGATGCATCTGGCTGCTTCTTCGCGATGGGACAGGTGGATCTGAGTCCGAGTCAAAGGGCTGTTCTGATTCGTCATCTTCAGACGCATCCACAGCCAATGGATCGGTTGGTGGGTCTATACTATCGCTTCCATGCGACCGTCTGGAGTTGTCTGTGTGATTTGGGTCGGAAGGATCTACAACATCGTCTTCATCGTCACTGTCTTCTTCGTCTTGAAAGGTATCTATATTGTTTGGTTGAATAAGTGGCTCTTCCTCCAGTTCAGGCATTTGATTTGCCATTTCCTCGTCGTCATCGGACGTGTAATGAAGAATAAGACCTCGGTTGGCGATTCCTTGCATATCAGTTGGAAATGACTTTGGATCTTCGTGGAGGTCGTAGAAGGACGGTGGAATGTTGAATGGTGTCGTCCTCATCTTGTAGTCAAGGAAAGCTGGGAAAGCACTCAGCCCAACACTAAGCAGAACCATTTCTGGTAGTCCCCTTGGATATTCACCTTCGAAACTCAGACTTATTTGAGTCAAGTATTGCACGGCTAACATTGAAATCCACTGAAACAAGATAGCTGCTTGAAACTGATGGTTGCCAGCACCGGCTGGTACGATATCAAGGTGTCGAGCAATTCCAAAATACCCAACAATCATTTGTAATGCCCCCATGGTAATCGTCATTTCGGGATAGTACACCGTATACATTGCAACAGCTGAAGAAAACAGTAACATTAGACAACAGCTGAAGAACTCAACCATGTAGCTGACAACTTACTGATGGAATGATGTAGAGGGCCACTTCCGAATCCGAAAAGAATGTAAGCTCCAAGCAAAAGTTGACTCAACCCAGCGAGTGCCAATACAAACGAATACAGCAGGTGACGCCCCCGATAGAATCGCCCATCTCGAGCAGTCGGTTTGTATCTGTCAAAGGCATCTATCGCAAATGCACAGAATGCCAAACCCCCATAAAAAGCGAACATGTAGCTCAGTTCTCCCACTATTCCAGTGGATCCGACTATTCGGACATCGCGAATTGTTGGTACGTATTCATCTGAAATGAATGGGTTGGATACATATTCTTCTTTTGCAGTTGCTCCAACTCCAGAAAGCGATTCAAACGTCTTTAGTTCATATGGTCGAATCGTTTGTTCGACAAGTTTGTAAAGTCGAATGACAAATGGTGCCCACGCCCCTTGCACTGCCACGACGAGAGCGCCGGATAGAGCTGGACTTCCATAATCCAGAACAAGATGCAAAAATCCAACGGCAGTAGCCAGGCACCCGAATACAACTTGTACCAAAGCAGCAGCGAACGAAGCTATCATTACCGGCGTCCCATCTTTGAATCCCTCTTTTCCAACGAATATGGATATGTCTACCAATGGTTCAATCGTTGCGCAAACCCCCAGCAACAACAGAATTCCAGCCAGTTGACGGCGATCGGAAATCATTCGGGCACTCCCTACGGATTGCATTTGACGTATGTTGCTTGAGCCGGGACTTGGGCTCGCCATTGTCTTGCTTTCGTTTGTTGTTCTTTCGATGCCATCGAAACAGCATCATGTGTTGAGTTTGATATCTTTGTTGTGTACACGACTGTTTTTTTGGCAAAGTACACGACTGAGGACTACGAGATTAGATTAGATGTGAGTTTCCGGACACGACTAGTAGGACTGAGCCCTTTCTCCGGACTTTTTGCCCAGATTTTGAAAATAACTGGAAATTACAGCATGTCGGATTGGGGGATACCAAAATGTACCACTTTGAACCAGCTTCTACATGGGTGCAAGAACATAACGAGTTTCAGCTAAACATTCTCCGGAAACATGTCCGGAGATCTTCAAATAGAAAATTAGACTTCGGTTGGAATACAAAGTTTGTACCACAATGATCGTATACTACTTTGACTGGAAAAATAACAAAAATATTGTTGATGATATATTTTTCCAAACAACATAACAACAATAAAACGCATAATCCCTGTGACAACCCAAGAATGCGAAAAGCCGTATTGACGCTGAGAGACTCTAAAAATTACAACTACAACATTATAGGAGTCATATCTGATGGCTGTAACGATGAGCTACCCCTTCTCTCAGGATTGGGGCACCGGGAATTGCAGCGAAACAATTGTTGTGTCCCTGTAGGACGACGTGGTTGCCGCTTTGGAAATCCAAACAAGAGATGCCAAGCAACAACAAACACGAAATGGCCCAACTTCGCTACATCATTTAGAATCCAGTTCGAAATCTTTAGAATTGTGATATGGAGCAGTTGGGATTCCGTGCCGGTCAAGATGGCAACAACCCACCTTCACACTATCTTTAGATGACACGCACAGGAGGCACTTATTGGAGGATTCCCTTTGGATTTTGGGCGAGATGTTCTATGTATGCGAAGTGTTGGCTGCTGCGAAACGTAATGGATATCTGACATCTTCTTGGCTTCTTCTCCCATTCTGTTGTAATCTCACCATGAAACCGATTCTACACCGGTGATTGGCTCCTTTGGGCCTGGCATTCAATCCAATAGTTTGGCGATGAATTTCAGCCAACTCTTACAGAACAACAATCAGCAATCTTTTTGTGATCGATTCGTGCCTATTGACACACTGAGTAGACGACAAAAGCGTTCTATCAACGGGATAAGGCGGGGTTCATAGCAATGGAATGGTGAAACCAATAGATAATAGTAGCGAGTTGCAAGAGGGACCACAAAATATTCAAGGCTTCTGAGAAGCAAGAAGCAGTAGCGAGCGAAAGCAGTGGAGATCAATCAGTTGGAGATCTAAGATGGTGATGGAGATCTTGGAAGTAGGGGGAGCGGACTATTCACCAGGGACTAGTCGGAAACGAAACAAGAGGTCAAGAAGAGAGAGCAAGTTTTGGCCCTACCGCAGTGGTAGTGGTGTAGGACAATGAAGTCAATCAGGTCGAGGTTGGCAATCAAGCGCTCGGCGGTCCTCTTTGCATGGGGCAGTAGTGACAGCACATGGGCAAAGGGACCAGGGGAAAAGCGGACTAGCAACAATAAACCACTGAGAGAGTCAAGACCCAATGAAATACCAAGGAAGTCCAAGAGGCGATCTCAGCGATGGTGATGAATTTGAAAAGAAATTTGGACATATAACTGTTCCAGAAGCGGCGCGGGCAAGTGAGAAGGTGGTGCATGATGACAAATGCTGACGTTGTACTTGAGGGCGCTTGTGTGGATGCTCAGGCCACAAGTCATGCCAGAATTAAACGGACTATTCAACCTATGACGGATGGAACATATTTCCACCACTGCAATACATGATCAATGATATAGATGCTCTTTTCTTGCTCTTACCATACTTTCTAGATGTTTTCAACTTGTAATTTTTTTGATTTTATTCCCCCGGATTTGCCCCCAACTTACCACTCTGGACTTGGAGGTTTTCGTAGTAGGATTCTACGTCTCCGGACCTTTTGTCCGGAAAAAGATTTGATACATCGACCCATTAGACTACTTGTACACTTTTCAATTCCTTTAGACTTTTTAATCTTTTGCATCTCTTGTAGCCTCCCAAAACTTGCTGTAGATGGTAGCAGTTTAAACATATATTCGTTGCAGACGATAATGGTGCTGCCCTTGTTTGCAGGCTACTTTTTGGCATAGCATCCCGCTGTCCAGACGCAACGTTTTAAAAAATATTGGTTTTGCTGATCCAGTTTGAAATGCTGCATGTCCATTTGAAACGGGATTTACAAGGATGACAATGTCATCTTGACACCGAGCGTACCCATCAACAATCCAAGTACAGCGGATCCCATGGCAAACTTGACTTCTCTCTTTTGCCCTGGAGTGGCATCAGGCTTGTCTCTGATGGCTCCTCTGAACATGAATGCTGGGAAAATGTAAATCAAAGCATTACCAAGAGTGGCACCAGCGAGTGCCAACACAAAGCTGACATCGGCAATGTTCAAGGCAGCAAAGGTAACAGCGGACAAGATAGCCAAAGTAACAACATTTTGTGTCTTGGGAGTACTTTTGAGCTTGAGAAGGTCCGAAACACCGTCACGAGCTCCGACAAAGGCAAGTGGGTAAGAAAAGACCAAAGAAATGGCCACGGCAATGCGGGACAAACTCATGAGACTGTCCTTAGTTGAGTAGTTATTGAGGATCAATCCACTGGCGGCAGATCCAAAAGTCAAGAAACCGATAGCAGCGATAAGGGCAAAGATGCTAATGGAGATTCCGAAAGAAGTTCCGACAACCTTGTAGTACTTTGGAAGGGTCTTGTCCTTGAGCTCATTGTAGAACTATTCGAAAGCAGATTGATGGGTTGAAAGTTTAGCGAATGTTTAGGGTTGATTGAAGGGGAAGATTATCAACCATTTGACAATATGAAACAACTCACCTTTGGGGCATTGAAATGGGCCATGTAAGCAGTACTCAACATGCCAACCAAAATTGCAGCTGAAGGAGTCATGATTCCTTCGGCTCCAACACTTCCAAAAGCGGGACGAAGTGCTGCGGCACAGTCAGTTCCAAAACGTCCAGTCTTGGTGTAAGCCTTGGTTGCATAACGCATTACCATGGCGACAGCGGTGTACATCATACCAAGACTACCGACCAAGGAAAAGGGGGCCAAAGCGGATAAGTTTTTCAGCAAACAAAGTGGAAGCAAGACAGTTGAGGTTAGTGCTAGCAGGACGGGAGTCTTGGCAACACTGAATCCAGCAGTGGTCAAAAGACTGACAAAGGTGTCACCCAAGATCATACTGTACGCCAAAATGGCCGAAAGCGTCTTGAAGGTAACCGCAACAGCAGGAAGCCAACTGGTGGATTCGTTGACTGTCTTTCCCCAGGCTTCTCGGTAAGACTTGGAGTTGGTGTAGGCACAGCAACGACCAATCAATGCAAATCCATAACCCGAGAGACCTCCAATGCCAGCAATAAGTGCCACGGCAGGAACCACAGCCGAAGGAGCATTAGCCCAAGCGGCAATACCAGCAGGTAAACTCAAGACACCGGCTCCTATAGTAATAAAAATATCATAGCCAGGATGTTAGACTTTCTCATTTGCAAAGACAGCAAAAATGAATATCATAAATCAATCAATCAAATTGAACTTCACATCAAACCTACCGACGATGCCCTTCACCAGGTTAAAAATGAGCTCCGTGACAGTGGCGGTTCCCTCAGGAATGCTTTCTTCGGCAGCGTCGTCAACGGCAGCAGCCATGAGGGATGGTGCGACCATGCTCTGGTGGCGGCTGCTCCTAGAGGAGGACATCATGGGGGATGATGGCAGCGCAGTGGGTGCATCTCGAAGCAATCCATTGGAAGCGGATGGGGCAAACGCCGAAGTGGGTGCCGCTAGGCAAACAGCCAAAAGAGTAGCTTTGGATAATTGCATTCTTACTCTTTTGGATATGTCAAAAGTTGTTGAAGCGATATCATCGTTCGATCGGATCTTCAATCTTTCGGCATCTGGATTTGTAACGTCTGCACTGCGCGCGATGAGAAAGTCATTTCCCACTGCCGGTGGAAGGACGCAACTTGATTGGCTCAAGAAATTTTGAGCGATCAGACGTTTTTTGATGAGATCCTTTAGGCATATCCTTTTGGCGCTTCTCGTGTGTGCTTGCACCTATCATATTTCCCTCACACCAAGCACTATTACAACAGCATGAGAGTCGCTCGCAATATTCTTCTCGTAGCTCTTTGCTGCCAAGCCACCACTGCTTTGGTGACACCCACGCGCCAACATGCCATTGCCAATCCCAGTGTCATGACACCCAAAACTCGGCTTTCCTCCGATGTTGCTGCTGAGGCTCCCCGAGGAGGAGAGCAAGGTGGAGGTACTGCGACTATCCCTAATGAGGTTTTCAATCTAATTAAAAGCATAGTCGGAGCAGGAGTTCTCAGCTTGCCTGCAGGTAGGTGATTTTATATTGTCTTGTCGTCGTCATGACACCATCCATTTGCATCTGTTATACACTGCTGTAACTAACTCAATATTGTCCACCTTTTCTCATCATATCCATCAGGTGTCGCCGCCTTTGGAAATGCCCCATCCGCAGTCGCTCCCGCCGCTCTTTTGATTGCTGTCATGGGTGCCATCTCTGCATACACTTTTGGATTGATTGGACGTGTCTGCCGAACAACCAACACCATGAGTTACGCAGAAGCTTGGGATGTTTCCGTTGGCAAGAGTACTTCCTTCATCATTGCCTTTTCTTGCTTCATTGACTGTTGGTTCGGAAACTTGAGTTATTCCATGATCTTGGCAGATACCATGGTCAACCTGTTGTCCAGTGTTGGAATTGTTGCCACCCGTACCCAATCCCTCCTTGGAGTCACTGGCATTGTCTTGTTACCGCTGTGCTTGATGAAGAACTTGGCTAGTCTTGCACCTTTCTCTCTTGTTGGTATTATAGGTATGCTGTACACCATGTTTGCCATGGCCATGCGATACTTTGGAGGAGCCTACGCTTCGGGAGGAAAGTACTTGGCCACTGCTCTTGTCGCCCCAACCTTTGGCGCTAGCGGAGCCAAGGCTGCCTTGAGTGCCAAGTCCCTCATTTTGACTTGCATGCTTTCCAACGCCTACATTGCCCATTTTAACGCTCCCAAATTCTTGGCGGAACTCAAGAATAATACCATGTCCCGATTTTACCAAGTGATCGCCTGGAGTTTCGGTTCTGCCATTTTGATTTACGCTGCTATGACTGCCTTGGGATTCTTGACTTTTGGTGCCGCCTCGAATGGGCTTATTTTGAACAACTACTCCACGAAAGATTTTCTCATGAGCATGAGTCGCATCGCTGTGGCAATTAGTGTCACTGGATCGTATCCATTGCTTTTCAGCGGAACCCGTGACGGTCTTTTGGATCTCTTCAAGGTCCCACAAGAAGGAAGAAATAACTCCCTCTTCAACAAGTTGACTTTGGGAGTATTGGCAGGTACCACTTTGGCAGCCGCCAAGTTGACCGATTTGGGATTGGTCGCTAGTGTCGGAGGAGCTACCTTCGGTACCGCTTTGGTCTTCATCTACCCTACCATCATGTTCCTCAAGACACAAAAGGGAAAGAGCACTTTGGAAACCAAGTTGTGCAAGCTCATTGCCGCTTTGGGTGTTGTCATGGGTGCCGTTGGAACCAAGTTGGCTCTGCAATAGATGAAATAGTATTTGGTTGTTGGCTTTCGCCGTTTCAACAAAGGTGCTACTTTGCTTCTAAAAGAATAGTAGTTTGCGGGTTTATTTGTGCTTCTTTTCATTGTTTACACTTTGTTAGAACCTGTAGGGGGGTACCGGTAGTTGTTTCAAGTGCATGCAGTCCTATCCGCGATTGACTGACTACTTCGACTGAAACACAAGAATAGATGAAAGTCAACGAGACATAATCCAATCCTAGTGACGGTCAATAGATGTACTATGAAAAATGCAGAAACTCATGAGGGATCTACCGACAGTAGCAACGGAAAGCGACAACTGAAAAATGGAAATGGCGCCAAGGGATCATCAGTGAAACGACAGGCGGTGCCTCCACCAAACGATCAGGTTGTAATCATTGATGAAGACGAGAATGATATTGGTAATCCTAATGATGATAATGATGCCATGGAAGTGGAAGTCATCACACCTCCAAGAGCCGTAGCTACTGCAGCTGCAATCGACTTGCTTTCTGAATCTCCGATGGTAGTCTCCCAGAACACAACAAACCCAAACATAATATATCCCCACGCAAGAAAAGATTGCGGTCTCCATCCCTATGATTCTGATCCAATGAAAATGTGTGACAAGTGCTTCTGTGTCATATGCAATACCCCAGCTAAGGATTGTAAAAACTGGGAACACCATTGTCGATTGCAATCGGTTCCAAAAAAGAAGAAAGCCTCAAAAGACGAACAAGGGAATAATTCAGACGCCGCCAGAGACATCATTGATTTGATACAAATGAGTCACGCACCATCAAACCACTTACGACAAGGAAACCGAAGACTTTTGGAACGTCGGCAGCAAGATCAATCTGACGAAGTTGTGCAAAGTCGTCAAGGGGAAAGATACCATCAAGAACAGCATGACGACGGAGAAAGTCATCTAGACACTTACGGAAGAAGGAGACGCGAAAAGGGAGCTTCAGACATGAGGATAACCGAAGTCCTAGCGGAGCAACTATCCCATGCTGTTAAAATGACAGACTCGGACGACATACTCCGCATCTCTGAGTTATCTATGGATGGCGACATTGGTCAACTGAAACTTCAGAATTCATTTTTCGTCGAAGGAGTCAAGATAGGGTGGCCATTTCCAGCTATTCTTCCCCCTCAACGGCAAATGGCATTGCATATTATTAGGGCACTGAAGCGAAAGCTTCATGTTGTCATAGAATCGCCAACTGGAACGGGGAAGTCAGCTGCGATCTTATGTAGCGTCCTCGGCTGGCAAAGATATCATGCAAAGATGCAAAAGGAGGCATCGACACCGGAATCGAATGATGATGTCGATATGATCATTGAATCTACGAAAGCAAAGAGCGCACCAAAGATAATATATTGCTCTCGCACTCACAGTCAGGTTGCGCAAATGGTGGCTTCGTTGAAAAAGACTCCATACAGACCAAGAATGACTTTGCTTGGAAGCAGAGATCGGCTTTGTATCAACCAGTAAGGCACCAAAACATGGTTTTCTGTTTGTTTTACAAATCTCTCATTTTTATTTGAAACATAGGGATGTGGTGGGGAAGAAAGGAATCAACGTCACTGCTGCATGCCAAGAACGCAAACGTGAGACAGATAGGCGAAGGAAGCAGCTGATCGTACAATCATTATCTCGCTACGATGACGACCGCCCGTACATACCGCACACAAGAGAGGAAGAACAGTTACATAACACTGAGAATGGTGATGATGACGAGCAAGAGACCCGAGGGAATGCAAGGCAAGAAAAACCCATATGCTCGCACTATATGAACCTCACAAACCGCAAAAATATGTCAGCAATGCAATCTCGGTATATTTGGAACACCCACCGGATTGCAACGTGTTCCGTGGGTGGAGAGGCATCTAAGTTGGGAGTCCACGATATAGAAGATCTGGTGGCATTTGGAAAGAACCCAAACTTGGAAAAAGGCATTGCTCTTTATAGAGAAGATGGAAAAGGGTCATTTGGGATACTGTTGTCAAGCCGCGAAGGCGGTGGTTGTATAGTGAACTCGCTTCGAAATGGGACTCCTGCAGCCGAGACACGCAGTCTTAGAGCAGGAGATTGGATTGTTGCCGTGAATGGGGAAGATTCAATGTGGACTAATGTGGATCAAATGGTCGAAAGAATAATGACTGTGACTGAGGATCCTCTGATTCTTGATGTCATGAGGGACTACGAGAACAAGGAAGTGAACCAAAGAGATACTTCGATGGTAGCATCCTACTCCGAAGAATCTGCCTGTCCCTATTACATGTCGCGGGCTTTGAAATCCCACGCTGATCTTATTTTTGCTCCATACAACTACATTCTAGATGCATCGATTCGGAAATCCATGCAAATATCGCTCAAAGACTCGATAGTAGTACTTGACGAGGCGCACAATGTCGAGGACACACTTAAAGAGAGCGGCAGTGGTGACTTTCGAGAGCTTGATCTTTGCCAAATGATGAATTCCTTGCTTGTAGTCATACATCAACGAATCCGCGAAGAAGACGATTTTCTCTGCATAGAGATGGAGGGTGGGGTTGGTACATCAAAGCAAATGTCATATCCTGAAGTTGCTCATGAGCTCCTTCTTTTCATCGAGCGGCTTGTGTCGTACATGAGAAACGAGAGGCTCAGGTTTGAATCCAGTCCAGGTACAGTTCATTGCTTTTCTTTACCATATAAAAATTGATACGTAGTCTCATTTTCTTCTCGAATAGGTTTTGAGAAAATCAGAGCGGAACATAAGAAACGAAGTCTCCCTGACGACCATGAAGTAGAAGTTAAGTATTCTGGACCCAGTGGATACGGCATCCAGGGGAAAACTGTCGGTTGTGCCAGTATGCTGGAGGAATTGCAGGCTACTAAGTTGAAGTGCGAAGTCCTTCTCAGGCAAGCAGAAGTTCTAGAGTCGCACCTTACTAGTAAAGCAATGGAGGCTAATTCTGAGTCCAATTCAGCTTTGCTGGAAGTACTCGGCCTCTTCCAGAAATTTGCCATTGCTTCCAGATCCCCAGAGTACGTCAGTGTGTGTGCATGTGTGTGTTTCTGTGTGCAGCCTCAGACACATCCATTCTTCTATCAAACCAAAACTGACACTTTTGCTACAGACATTTTTATTTAGCCTTGACAATGAAACCAAATGGGAACATGGATTATGCAACAGGTATGGACGAAGAGGAATACAAAGCGCTTATGGAACAGCAAAAATGGCGCAGGAAACCACGAAGGCTTCCGCATGCTTTTCCAAGCACAGAAGCTCATCCGAACGTACCCCGTTCCGCATGCTGGCATGAACCATGCACAACTAAGAACGAAAGGGGGTATTTGGTCCCTGGGCGCCAACCTGTTTTCCATGGTGCATTCTGCGATGGAGGTATTCCACAGTGGGAATGTCATCTAGTTCTCCGATTACTTTCTCCGGGCGTAATGTTGGAAGATCTTCGAGAAAAATGTCATAGTGTGATCCTTGCTTCTGGATCTCTGGCACCTATTCCCTCGCTCTGTTCGGAATTGGGTCTCTATCCACCAAAAGAGAAACCTTTGTCTCAATCCCCCAATTCTTCCAGCCCAACAAAGCTATCTCAGGGCTCCTCTGACCAGTTGCCCTCTGCTGTCAATGACAGCAAGATAAAGGATTCGGAGATTCCATTGAAAAATGGAAGACTTCAGGTCCGGCCCAAACCGTTGGAAGCCAATCATGTTGTCAACCTCCAAAAGCAACTGTTTGCTGTTTCTATTGGGCACTTCCCTGATGGATCACCCCTCACTGTAAACTACAACAACTACAAGAATCCGTCGTACTTCCCTCGACTTGGAGAAGCAATTGCCACACTTATAGAAGCAATACCACGCGGGGGTGTTTTGGTTTTTTTGCCAAGCTATAGCTTTCTTAACAAATGTATCAACTGTTGGAACCCGACCGGTTTCAACTTCATGCGCAACCAGTTCAAATCACCAGAAATTTGGGGTCGTCTTCTTTGCTCAAAAGGAAAAGTCATAGTCGAGCCTACTGGTAACCAAGAGAAGTTTGAAGAAGCAAAGGCAGAATATGCGGAGCAAATCAAGCAGACTGGCAATTGCATATTGCTGGCAGTCTTTCGGGGAAAGATGAGTGAAGGAATTTCGTTCAACGATGACAATGCTCGCTGCGTGATTTGTGTTGGTCTCCCATTTCCTTCCTTTGCTGATCGAGCGATCAAAGCCAAGAGGTGCTACAATGACGAGCAACGGCGTATCAACAAAAACACAAGTCTCTTACCGGGCGAAGAATGGTATTCTCAACAGGCCTACCGTGCACTGGCCCAAGCTCTTGGTCGGTGCATTCGACATGGTGCGGACTATGGTGTGGTTGTGATGATGGATTCGAGGCACTGTGATGATGGATCACCCAATGATGGTATCTGCCGAGCCCAAAAGAACCTTCCAAAGTGGATGCGTCACCATATGAGAACTTTGACGATGCATCAGTCCAGAGGTGTTGGAGGGAATCCTGTGGTAGGAGGATACCAAGGACTTTGTAGAGAACTAGCCAGTTTCTTTCAGCAAGCACCAGCACAATCAGAGGCAGTGAAGAAAAAGTGGAAATTAGACTTGGAGAAGGCAAAACAGCGCTCTACACAATCAATGTCGCAGCAAAGCTTCAATGGGCAAACTGGAAATTGGTCTTCTACTGCTGCCGCCAAAAAAGAAATGACTTGATACTACACTTGATGTATTAGAGAACGTAATAGTACAACATAGGACTATATTAGTACACAAAGACTACTCTTCATCAGAGCTGTCATCTGAGCTACTAGAGCCAACGCTTGAGGTATCAACACTAGAGGTATCGCTAGAGCTGTCTCCACTCTTTGAACCATCTGAGACCTGAGGAGGCGACTCTTCGGTCTTGCCTGACTTTTTCTTGCTCGCAAGATCGTTGTTGTCTTCGTCATCATTGCCTGAGCAACTGGCGCCTGGATCTTGTGCTGCTGATTCGACTGTTTTTTCGTTAATTGTCGGGTTGCTTTCATCCGCCTTGGCACTTTGGCCCTTGCTGCGTTGGCGATGTTCTTTTACAGGTCTCGCGAAACGACAGGGATCGTCTGATTTCTTGGATGCACAGAAGAAGAAGTACTTCCCAACTGCCCTTGAATTTTCATTGACATTTGATTTTTTAACTTTCTTTAGACGCGAAGGTTTGCCGCAAAAGCAGTTTGGAGCTTTTAGCTTCTGTAGCTCTCTTGCTAGTTCGATATCCTTTTGCGATGGATCCACGCCAGGCACTGGGATGTGGCCTGTCTTTCTTTTCTTCGACTTGGATTTTTGGGGACATTGTTGAATCCAATGGCCTCCTATCTTACAAAGATTGCAGACGTAGCCAGCAGGTGGTGAGCTTGTCTTTCTCTTGTTAGTACCAGTTGCCATGGTGTTGTTGATGATTTTTGTCTTCGTGTTGTTGTCAGATCGATCGATTGGTTATTGATTTTTATCACCAACGAGTGACGGAAGGACGCAATGAGAAAAATCTCTTCGCCAATGCCAACCTGAGAAGGTCAACCTGAAACCGTGAACGTTCCCTGCAGTGGACAGCAACAACAACAACAACAACAGACCCCACCATTGCACAGCTCATTTCGGTATACATACCATGAAGCGATGATTTGTCTCCAAAAAACAGGTCCCAATGCAAAGCCCTTGTCACCAAACAAGAATCATCGACAGATACAACGAGTGACATCCGCGACAGTTCTATTTTGTGTCCTTCTCTTGGCGTTTTCCTCTTCTTCCCGAAGCAGTCTTCGTGGGGCTCATGAATTACATCTTAACCCACAATGCTCAGCTCTGAAACAATTCAGGATCTGTTCCCATCAGCTACTCGATCCACCGGAAAATCAAGTTGTTGGTTCGCTAAAGGCAATGTCGGCATTCTGGGCAAAGGGAATCAAATGCTTCGATATTGACGCTGTCACCACCAAGGATGGACAGTTGCTAGCGTCCCATCCAGTTCGACTGATACCCAGAATCAGCCCTAACAATTCCCAAAATTTTGATTCTGCCGCTTACACTTTGGAAGAAATGCGGAAATTGGGTGCGGACAAAGAAGGATACCCTCTACTGTACACGGTCTTTGAGCACTATGCATCACTTGTCAATAATGAGGCCACAAAGAAGCCGTTTTACGCCAAAGGGTCTAATTATCTTGAAGGACCGTTGTTCAATGTGGATCTCAAGGGTCCCAATCTGACTGCCAAACACATGGATGACATTCTTGACAAGCTGGTAGATCTAGGCATTCGAGACAATGTTGCTATTTGCGCTAACCCACTAAAGGAAGGCGAGATCGGACCTGGCGTTGATATGCTGAAACATGTAGGACCGAACCCATCTCGCGGAAACGTGGGCTTGGTTTTGCGAGATCGAGAGGACAACGATAGGAATATTGCAAAGGTAAAAGGGACTGTTCAGAGCAACCCTTCAATTCGCTCATATGTCGCCTCGTACAAGTTTGAAAAGGATTACTTTTCGAAAATCCGAGGCATGCCTATCATTGCCTGGACAATTGACACAGCTGAGACCCTGTCCTACGCAATTGAGAACGGTGCAGCAGGGATCGTCACGAATCATCCAATAAGATTATTGAACATTTTGCAGGGATGGATTGAGAAAGATCAATGTACTTAAACGCTAAAACAAATAATGTTTTTGTAGGTTGAACTATGATGTACGCGAGTGCTCCGCTATTCTACAGTTGCTCCACACACGCTCCAGAGTCCGCAGACTTCGTGCCACCTGAGTCTAGTAGATTAGGGGGGTCATTGGGCTAAAAGTTGTTACTAGCTGTCAAGCCCGATCCCCGGCGGTGAACCAAAATTTGGTTCGCTGCAACCTCCCAGGGAGAGGCGGGATCGGGTTAACTTAAAGACTATCTTTCACACTACGATCAGGGTCTTTCTTTCAATCAAGAGAAAGAGTCGAGTTCCGTAAAAGAATGACTTCTGGTCCTTACCAACTTTCACAACCTTGCTTTTTGTAATGGTAACCACTCAGAGGCGTCTGCCGCCAGTATTAGCGCGTTCCTCCGGTTAACGCCACCTGCTACCCTTGTTAGAACTACCTTACCGTCGGAGCGGGTGTAGAAGCCCGACGCTGCCCCGTCTGCCTAATCGTATATCTTACTCGGTGAGCCAGATGAGTACATAACACTTACGGTAGCCTGAGGCATCAGAGTCGGGTTCTGGTTAATAGTCTCGACCCGCACAAGCCCATCATGTACCACTGTCGATAAACTATTGACACAGGATGCGAGCGTACTTCATTGATGATTTCGTCCCGATCTTTCTAATACGCATACCGTCCCCTGTATTTATCCACGCAACACCACTACCGTATGACATGTAGTAGTTTGTCAACATCCCAGAGATAGAGAGGTCGTAATAAGGCGACGTATTTGCTTCGGGAAATGCAGGTTTACCCAGTCAGTCTCCGCACGAGTTCTGTTGGAGACGCGGACCATTGTGCTCTACAATCTTTTCAGGATACCTAGTTGAATTGAGAGTCACCTCGATATCTATCGGCCATGTCCTCTCGTCGGGGGTAGCTAATTTTTCTAATTTTTCTTATACTTGCTCAGGTATTGGCATTCGAGTAGTAGTTTTCTCAGGCATCGGGATAATGGGAATATACACATTCCCATATTTGCTCGTAGTATATTCGCCCAAATCATCATGCATTAGCTCTACCCCTTGAGTCATCCTTATAATTAGTAGAAAGATAACCTTGACGGCTGCGCCTGAACATGTTGTATGACACATACGCATGTTGACATACCTTGGGTTAGTCAATATTTCATACGAAGTCTCAGTCATCGCGGCCTCCTCCTAGATTTAACACTGGCATGAGAGCCTCTGCCTATACAGATGCAAACGTCTTACCCAACCTATCAAAAGAGCCGAGTTCCGTAAAATAATGACTTGTCGGCTTTCACAACCTTGCTTTTCGTACGGTACCGTACGAGTGTACGAATACTGTAAGGTCATCGAAGATCAAAGGTTCAAACCTTTTCGAACAGTTTTCCAATTTAACTTCCACACACAACCTTCCCTATTGTTAGTTGATAGTTGAGTTACATGGTGTATTTGGATCTTCAGTGGCCAAATTTGGCGAAGAGGACTCAGTGGCTGAAATTCCGGTCGGAGTAGTCAAATATGCGTAGATTTTGTACTACTGGCTCTACACATGAGGCAATTTGTGGTCAAGATGTAAGCAATATGGTACCTTCAACAAACTATTTTCAATTCTGGCTTCTGCACACACCATTCGGTATTTGTAATAGAGCTAGATTGAGTACTTGGATGGAGGTTGTCAACATTTCGCATAGAGAAATAAGCAGTATTAGGTGATAATTTGGAGGTTTTTTGAGCTTGTCGTGGTAGTCGATTCATTTGAGGATTCTCAATCAGCGATCTCAAAATCACCAACTCCAACGCTAAGTCAAATATTGCCAAAATGAGATCCAAGTACACCATCTAGCCCAGTTACAGATTGCGCACGTTTTGTGCAGAAGCCAGAATCGAAAATAGTTTGTTGAAGGTACAATATTGCCCACATCTTAACCACAAATTGCCTCATATGTAGAGCCAGTACAAAATCTACGCATATTTGACTACTCCGACCGGAATTTCAGCCACTAAGTCCTCTTCGCCAAATTTGGCCACTGAAGATCCAAATACACCATGTAACTCAACTAACAATAGGGAAGGTTGTGTGTGGAAGTTAAATTGGAAAACTGTTCGATAAGGTGTAATAATGTCGAAAAAGGGGGAAATTACTAGTAAATTTTGATTTAGGGTGTACCCGTAAAAGGGGGAAATTACTAGTAAATTTTGATTTTGGGTGTACCCGTTCGTGCAGGGAACACGGCTTATCAATGATTGTCCAAAAAATTCTGGATGATCGAGCAAAGGCCAGACGTGATCGCATTGAAGGATATCAGTTTTGGATTCTTTTTTATGGACAACCGACGCGTATCATACCCGGTATTCCGAAGCAACTCACCAATCACGATGGTCAAGCCAAAGGGACCCTTGATTTTGCTGGCTGCGATATCGAATATCACTCTTGTAGCGTCGTCGAAAAAACTTCCGATTGGGATTCCTGAGAAATCATGGGGCGTTGTTGGGTACGAATCGTTTCATGGACAACGACCTACCGTTAAGAGATCTTCTACTCGTACCGAGAAAAAGAGGACTGCACGAGAGGTTGCAAAGGTTCCACTATCACCACCGCCTCCAACAGCTCCGGAGCGAGTTGTAGAATCGTCCAAGGATGCATCGGAAGAGGCAACGAGTGGTGTTACCAAATCCATTGTGGGTGTTGGACTAGCGGTTGCTTCCGCTGCTCTTGGCGGATCCATTCTCGCATCTCGGCAAGAAAAGCCTGAAACGTCTCTCATTGAAGCATTCAATAAGCCAGTGGCTGTCAAGCCGATGATTGTGAAAAATCCAAAAAAGTTGAAGATTGAACCAGAAGGAGCGAGCGTTGCTAGTGAGATCATCTCGCTGGTGAAAGCGATTGTCGGTGTTGGTGTGCTGAGTTTGCCTGCAGGCGTCGCTGCTTATGGTAGTGCTCCCTCTGCCTTTGTGCCTGCAGCTATGCTGATAATCGTCATTGGTGTCATGTCTGGATATGGTTTCTCATTGATTGGAAAAGTATGTTCCTATACTGGCGCCAGAAGTTATCGAGAAGCATGGAGCCTCAGCGTGGGCGAGGACAGTTCCTGGATCCCTGCTTGGTTTGGAACTCTCAAAACATTCCTTGCCTGTCTTGCATTTTCAATGGTGCTGGGAGATACCTTCTCCAGCCTTCTGGAAACTGATAGAAACAAGACACTCTTGAGTGTTACCCTCCTTATCTTAGCTCCACTATGCTTGAAGAAGGATTTGAAATCGTTGGCACCATATTCTTTCATTGGAGTTTTTGGGATGGTATATACCACCTGTGCCATGGCAGCTCGGTGGTTGGATGGAAGCTATAGTGTGAATGGTGGCGGCGAGCTTGTCGGGGAGCTGGCACGTCATTTGAAGCCAAAGTTTGGAGAGATTGGAATGAAGGGTGTTCTGTCATCGAATGCGTTAATTTTGGTGTGCATGTTGAGCACTGCTTATATGGTAAGTGAAAGTGTGGAGAAATTCAATGGAAACAGCTGACTCGTGAATTGTGCTAATGATTGTGCTTTTTAAATCTCCATCGATGTACTAGGCACATTTCAATGCTCCCAAGTTTTACACGGAACTTCGAAACAATAATGTTCAAAGATTCAATTCGGTGGTGTCCTGGGGCTTTGGAATTTCTATCTTCCTCATGGGGTTCATTACTCTTGTTGGATTCTTGACGTTCGGGAAGGCCTGTGATGGACTCGTTCTCAACAACTATGCTGGAAGCGACAGTTTGATGGGAATCAGCCGGATTGCTGTTTCATTTTCACTGCTGTTTTCGTATCCTCTCGCATTCATGGGATGCAGGGATGGATTCCTGGATCTCGCAAAGGTTCCAATGGAGCGGCGATCTGCAGGAATCATGAACTTTGTCACGATTGGGCTTCTGGCAGGAATCACTTACCTGGCAATTTCTTTGACCGATGTCAGTTTTGTCCTTGCATTTGGGGGAGCAATGCTTGGAAATGCATTGACCTATGTCTTCCCAGCGATGATGTACGGAGCTATAGTCAAGAAGCAAAGGCGAAAGGGTGAAGACTTGGGAGTCTTTGTTGCCATGATTTCTGCAGTGCTTGGCATCGTAATGGGAGGTATCGGTGCTGGAATGGCTCTAAAGAGCTTAGATTAGATCACGGATGCAGTGATTCCTGTATGAAATACGTGTACTGGTCATAAATGTTAAGTGTTGTCATTGTTCATGGTACCGGTACATTATATGTGGAGTGTTACGAAAGTAACATAACTACGGTACCGTTGCTCAAAATACATATGAATTTCGAGTCATCTGTGTCAAACGCACTATTACTTTTATGCCTTTTTGGCAGTATTTTTGACGGTACCGTTGCTCGCTTTGTAACATACCACGCAACATTACACATAGATCGACGGTATTACCACAGTACAGTAGTTGCAGCCAATGTATGATACAGTACTTTTTGGTTTGGGCTGTGAGTCTCCTGTACCTTCAGGCCGGCGCGTTTGCGACTCGAGTGAGTCAGTCGAGCAAGTGATGAAGATACCCCGCCTGCCTGAAAAACTGCAACCAAAAGATCCAAAATTCCGAACTCAGACGACGAAGTATGGTACCGGTACGCTATCAGCCAGTACAAAGAGTCATCTGCTGCTGCAGAGGGATCAACGCAACGTATACCAGCAACAGGCTATCACTCTGACGACGCACCCTTTTCATATTGTTCACCACGTTCGTCATGTCACAAACTTCCTTTGGAATCACCATATGTGACCTCCTTGAGCGTCAGTTTCAATTGGCAGAACGAGGAACTGATATCGCGACGGAGGTTCGTGCAGGGACGGCTTCCTTTTTGACCCTATCGTATCTACTCTTGGTGAATCCCAAAATCATGTCGGAAGCTGGTGTTGATCATGATGATGCAGTCTTTGCAACTGCTCTATCTGCCACGGTATCTTGTTTCATCATTGGATTTTTTGGCAATCTACCATTCGGCTGTGCCCCTGGGCTTGGCCTCAGTGCCTATCTTACCTTCGGTTTGGTCCAGGCAGAGATGTGCACCTTGCCACAAGCCCTCAGTGCCTGTTGGTGGTCTGGAATTTTTGTATTGGCCATTAGTCTTTCCGGTGGTACTGCCGTTTTGATGAGAACCGTCCCTCAAGCCATCAAACTGGCAATTGTCGTTGGCATGGGGTTGTTGATCGCGATGATTGGATTGGTGACGGTTGGCATCATTGTGGCTAATCCCAAGACACTGGTTGAACTGGGTCCCGTATGGAGTGATTCGGAGCTCCAACTTTGCCTGATTGGAATCCTGTTGGTTGCCTCGTTGCTGCATCACGATACGAAGGGCGCCATTTTGATTGGTATCATTGTGTTGACTGTGGTTGACTGGATCTTCAAAGATTCCTGGCCAACCCAAATTTTTCAACTTCCTCTCTACAATTCCAATCATTATTTTGACCCCAGCGTTCTATGGGATTTGAGCATCGGAAACGTGATTTATCCGGCCATTGGTTGCTTTGTATTGATTTGTATTTTTGATATTTCAGGAGTTATCTTTGGGTTGGCCACCTTAGGTGGAATCATGAAAGAGGATGGTGAAATTCCCGGATCGACTTGGGCGTTTGTTGCTTCCGGAGTAGGCACGATCCTCGCTGCATTGACTGGTTCTACTCCAATTATTGTCTGCGTGGAGACTGCTAGTGGTGTACGAGAGGGAGGTAGGTGCTACTGGAATTGGAAACATTGCAACATTGATAAAATGAAAGTTAACTGTAGCTTTCCCAAAATGTGTATCAGGTCGCACTGGGTTGACAGCAGTCGTGATTGGGTGTTACTTTGCGGCAAGTTTGTTCTTGGCGCCTCTCTTCAGTTCGGTTCCTGATGTGGCAACGGCTCCCGTCTTGGTCATGGTAGGAGTCATGATGATGGGTGAGGCAGCTAAAATTGATTGGGATAAAATGAGTGATGCCCTTCCCGCCTTTTTGACAATCATATTGATGCCGTTGACGTACAGTATTACCAATGGTATGATTTTTGGGTTGTTGGCAGCCTTTGGATTTTATTTTACCACTGGCCAATTTATGAAAGATGCAAATGAACTACACAGCAGTTGTAAGCAGCATGGCGATACAGAAGAGAATGAAGAGGGGGCAAATCTGGTCGAAGCAGAAGCCAAAAGTGGATCGTATGGGACAGTCTAAAGACTAGAGTAATCTATGTTTGTAGTAATACTACCGGTACAGTAGTGGAGTGTTAACATGGACTCATCAAATTGTTAGCCATGTAGTGGACTCCTCTCAGCAAGAGAGCTGCAAAATCGTTGGCAGCTACCGGTATGGCTTTTCTGTCAACTTTTTAGGTCGCAACTTGAATCGTCATACACGAGGGCCAGGTAAATCGCTGGACAGTAGTATGACGCAAGCGTATGGTCTGAATACGGTCGCGGGGCGCCAAGGTGCTCTCATCCCTTTTATGATTTTCAAGTGAAAATTAATTGTGCAGGAACTCCGAGTCATTGATGATGACTCTTCCCTGCAAGTCTGGCTTCACCATTGAAGAAGTCTCTCCACAATGCAACTGGAAGTCCGTGTGTCACTGCGGCTGCCCATGCGCTTCCCCCGCTAACGATAAACGACATTGTTGCAGCTCCTAATACTATGGTTGCCAACAGCAGAAATCTGGGGTCGTCAAAGATACCTTTGCCTCGTGGCCACAACGTCTTGGCGGCAATCGGGTGGCTTATAACTTGGATCGCTAGTACAGGAGTGCAGGCTGAGAATATGATACTGCGAGTTGGAACATTCAAAATACTGTGGGGCAGTAAAGCCCCCCTCCGAAAGACTTCTTCTACCAGAGAAGGAAAGAAGAAAGCTGAAAGCGGTTTGACGGGATTGTTGGTAGGATGCCAATCGTCCGCTGGATTTACAAACCCAGTAGCTGTTGCCACCATTCCAGCGATTGTCGTAGTTCCGAAAGTTATTGCGGCTACTTCAAACCATTTGTCGCGAGGAATAGGTGTTATCACTGATAGGATAGCTCGCTTCGCAGGGTTGGACAAGATCATGGCAAATATGATAGGTGAGAGGAAAGTGAAAGCAGATGTCACACGATTTGACTCATTCGAACCAACAGACACACAAATTCATTGCATTGAATGGGAAAAGGCAGATACTCAATTGGTCGAGGAGGTGGCATTTGAAGTATTTAATTAGGGAATTCACAGAGATGACACAGTACTCAATCGTAGATCTCTACGTATCTCTACCAATTTATACTCAAAACAGTAGAAACCTACATCACAACAAGGATTTCAGCAAAGTATCGGTAAACCAAGATGGGTTGGAAACATAACGCGATTATTCAAATTACGGATTCTGCGCAAGTTTTTTTTCGACAGTGACAACGAACACAACACAATGAGAGGAATAACAGCATAGCATCATAGATAAACCAACAGATACACAGTTCGAATTCCTTCCTTATACATACTATCAAAAATATGGGGACGTTTTGTAGCCCTGGATGCCAACTTCATCTGACGAATGGCTTGTAAATGAAAAAATCCTTGATGGAAAGTTTTGCTATACATCCATGCTTCTGCTTCACTGATTTCTATCAATTGCTGCCGATATTGGTAGCACAATTTAATTGTAGAGGCTTGTTACTCATGCGATAGTTTTTCCCAGTTTGTTCGTCCAGCTGGGACGAGAAGGATTGGCTTCTTGTGTCATGGTGTGTTGGTTGATGCTCATTTATTCAAAATCGATATTGTTGACTAGTCGGACCCGTGTGTGAGAAGAGCAAGAGTACATGTATTTTGTTTTGCAATACCGCGATCACCGCAAAAGAACTCTTGAAAACCTCCTTCTTTTCTTCTTCTTCCTCTTCCTTCCCCCCCTCCTCTTTTGCCCTTTCCCCCCCTAAGCTTTCATTGAGACTTACCAGTAGTGGTGCGGTGGTATGTGCAAACTACGAAAGCAGTAACAAGCAGTCCTAATACCTGACTCAGGAACAATGGACATGGAACAAGCCCTTGAGGTTTTTGTCTATGATGGCAAAGCAGCTGTCCCCAAGGAAGCCACCAGCGTCAAAATTGATTCGTCTGTTATCGAGATCCCCTACGGGGCATTCAAAGATTGTAAGAAGATCGAGAAGGTTGATTTTAGCAAAGCAGATAGTTTGAAAGTGATCGGAGAAGACTCCTTCTATTACTGTTCTGCTCTGAAAGGAGCAAAATTTCCAAAGAATCTCGAGGTCATCTCGAAAGAGGCATTCAATGGATGCTCGAAACTAGTGGACATTGATTTCAGCGAGGCTGAATCGCTATTATCAATTGGGTATCACGCTTTCTTTAAATGCACTTCTGTAAAGAAAGTTTCATTCCCAAAGAAGCTTACTTCGGTTGCAACGCGAGCCTTTCGTTATTGTGGTTTCACTCATGTTGACATGAGCCAGGCAGTAGGCTTGGAGCGAATTGAGGATAGCACATTCTCCAGATGTACGGACTTGAAGGAGATCAAGTTGCCACCCTACTTGAAAGTTGTGTCAAAGACAGCGTTTCAACACTGTGGATTTGAAGAAATCGACTTTGGTGGTGATCTCTCTCTTGCAAAAATTGAAGAGGAGGCGTTCATGAATTGTGAGAAACTGAAAAGTGTGAAACTGAGTCCAAACCTTCAACTTGTTGCCAAGACAGCGTTCAAGAACTGCCACGCTTTGGAGTCCATTGACTTTGGTCAAACTTCAGTGCTTCAGGTACTCGAGGAAGAATGTCTGTCGCGATGTTCTGCGCTTCGCAAAGTTACTCTTCCGCAACATTTGGTCGTGATTGGAAAAAGAACGTTTGAGTATAGCGGCATGAGGGAGCTTGATTTTACTTCTGCAACCAGACTTGAAATGATTAGCGAAGAATCATTCCTGTGTTGTAGTTCTTTGTATAAGGTCGTATTCCCACTCAATCTAAAGCTATTGGCAAAGGGAGCGTTCCAAAGATGCGCGAAGTTATCAGAAATAGACTTCTCCCTCGCAACCAAGCTTGCTGGAATAGGAGAAGGTGCCTTTTCCCACAGTTATGCGTTGAGAACTGTCAAGCTGTCTTCTAACTTGAGGACAATCGAACAAGGGGCCTTCGAAGGCTGTGCGAAGCTTGCTGAAATCGACTTTTTGGAATCTATCAACCTCCAGGCTATCTCAAAGAGCGGATTTTACCGTTGTGAATCCCTTACAAGGGTCGCCTTTCCGTCCAACCTTTGGGTGATTGGAAAGAGGGCCTTTGAGGGCTGTAGTGGACTGGAATCGATTGATTTTTCGAATGCAAATGTTCTTCAAAGAGTCGGGGACTATTCCTTTGCTGGTTGTGTGGCCTTGGAGGAAGTGAAATTTCCACAAAGCCTGAACCTTATATCTGAGGGAGCTTTTCAGCGATGTGAAGCGTTGGAGATTACTGACTTTAGCAATGCAGAAGCGCTCGAGAGAATCGGAGCGTACGCTTTTGGTTACTGTTCCTCTTTGGATGAGGTTACTTTTCCATTCAGCCTGAAGGTTTGTGAACAAAAAGCTTACCTGCAGTGTGGAAATCTCTCGTGCGTGAAATTGGGTGCACCACTTGAGAGAATTGGAGAAATGGCATTCTATGGATGCGAGTCGCTGCGGGAGATCGATGTAATGTCCACTCCGGACATTGGCGAAGATGCGTTCAACTTTTCGGGCACCTTCGTGTATAGCGAGAATGGAAAGTGCCCAAATGATTTGATTCATCTGCGTGTCAATCCAGAGGTTAAAGTAATAGAGGATCGTGGCGCTCAAGGGCGCAAGACTTTGCGTGATATTGACTTCTCAGCGGCTTTCCGATTGTTCAGGATTGGAATTTCCTCCTTCGATGCCTGTGAAAGCCTGAGAACGGTAGGGTTCCCGTCATCAGTCAAAGAAATCGCGCAATGTGCATTTCGAGGATGTATTCACCTTGAAGATGTCGACTTCACTCAAGCTTTATCTCTTGAAATAATCAAGGAGAAGGCGTTTTTTGGATGCAAATCTCTACGAGTCGTCCGATTTCCATCGAATTTGATTGTGATTGGTGATGGGGCCTATAAATTCTGCAATCTACTGAACGAAGTCGATTTCGGCGCAACTCGAACGCTCGAGACAATTGGAAACGGTAGTTTTTCGGGCTGTGAGTCGTTGTCGACAATCGTTGTGCCAGGAACGATTACATTCTTCGGCGACGAAGTTTTCGGCGACAATCCAAGCTTAAAATCTATTGATGTAGATGGACAAAACCTAGCTCTCTCCATCCGAATTCATCTACTGTACCGAACGCAATCGGAAGGAACAATAACGAAGGAAAGCTTGATTTACCTCTATTCCATTGGACCTATCAAGGAACGAGAGCTGTTAACGAACCAGGAATCTGAACGATCTAAGCTTCGAGAGACCAAATCTGCTTACATTCAATCCGTCATTTCTTCCTTCTGCAGCGAAGAGTTCTCGGTTCGTCGGCAGCATGGTTGGGTTCAGTTCTTGGCGCACCATCTTGAGGACGAAACTGATGATTTCCGCTCATTAATCGACTTCTTTCACAAAGCAGATCTTGAAACTCTGCGAGTTCTTGCTAACTCAAAGGATAGAGATGGACGGGTCGCCTTGAAATTTGCTACATCAAGCATTCGGGAAACCTTTGAAGAGAGGCTCCTCTTCCTCGGCCGCTACGACCTTGCGCAGGGTCCGCCCATCCACAAATCGTCCACCTGTCTTGTTCTGAAGGCTGAAGACTACAAAATGCACCAGTATTATGGATCCATATTTGACAAACACGGTACTCATGCAACCTCGATGCTTAGAATTGAAGGCTTTTTCGCGGCTATTCGTGATCTCATGCTTGTCTCACGAGAGGATGTGAATCAAGATGGCTTGAGAATGGCTGCAACGTATTTCGCTCGAGCTGATATTGACAAGACTGGAGCCATCGATAGAAACGAATTCATCGCATTTTGTCAAGAACAGCTTGGGCGGAATGTTGCACTCAAGTTCATGAGAAAAGACGATCAGTTCCAGAGAGAGCTGGAGGGGAGAATCGACCTGGACAACAAATATGTTGTGAATATTCTTCGGGCTCACGATAGAAGTGAAGTACCAGAAGACTCCATATCTGGCTTCATCGGTGATTATCTTGTCCTTGATGAGTCAGTCGGCGGGTCAGATGTGCACGATGCACGAGATTACTCTTGTATCGTTGTAATGCCTTATGGCGATCGCAATCTAGACACCATTTTCCGAAGCGAACGTCCTGATACGGTCACCATAAGAAAATTGATGAAAGAGGTTGGTGAGGGACTGGAACACCTGCACACCAAGCGGCTCGTCCATGGTGATCTTAAAATGTCCAACATCCTCCGAATGAACTACCGCCTTTGTTTGATCGACTTGGATTCATCTGCACGTATCGATGGTGACTTTGTTGGTGCAAAATTCTCATCTGGGGTGCTTCCTCCAGAGTTGATTTACCGGCTCCAAAGCTTCGATGAGAAAGAAATGTTTGTCAAATACTTCGAAAAAGAATCATCAGCGGAACGACAAAAACGCCAACCGCAATTCACAACGACTCGGCCTTTTCAAGGATTTGTTGTTCGAACCTTTTTGCAGATGGAGGATATAAAAGAAGAGCAGAATTTAATCACTGGAAAAATGGAAAAAATCTGGAATGCTGAACCTCTCAAGGAAGGACTTCCCTATGACCTCGTCATGGCAGATCCTTCGCTTGACGTCTGGTCTTTTGGAGTTTTGCTGTATATGATGTGTGCTGGTCAGTCTTTGTTTACCACCGATAGAGATGATGATATTACAGATGGAAACACATTTCTATTCCTTCATGCTTGGGAAGAAACAGATCTAAAGAAGGTTGTTGCAAGCAACGTTCGAGACAATCTTGCAAAGGATTTGTTGTCGCAACTTCTGAGAAAAAATCCATCTGAGCGACCAACCATGAAAGAAGTGCTGATGCATGAATTTTTTCACCCAGACAGACATAAGGCTACATCAGCCGAGAAGTCTAATGGAGACTACACTGAAGAATTTCGCTTGCTGCTGAAAGAAACCAGCGACAAAATGTCCTTGGTTCATACATCCTTGGAAGATATAAGTGGCAAGGTTGAAGATGTAAGAAGCACACAAGCGGTGCAACTCGATGGGTTGGAAGCAGCAGCCATGGAGCTGGCGGAACAGGGAGAGCAAACTCGTACCATAGTTGAGAAGGAGTTTAAATCAGTGAAGGTGGAAATAGAGAGGACACATGTTGGTCAAGCCAAAGCCGCAACGATGGCAAAAAATATTCTCAAAGTTCAAGGAGTTCAAGTTTCAGAAACCGTGAAACTACAGGGGCATTTCAACAACTACGAGGAGGAAACTACCAGATTGACCACAAGAATCAATGGAAAGTTTGAAACAGGAAAGTCCCTCAAGCTATTCATTGAAAAAAAGTCCTATCCAAGATGTTTCATTCTCCTGTCGAAAGATGGCCTGTTCGATCCTCGACAATACAGCCAGACAGATGGGCTTCTTTGTTGCCTCTGTCCTCTCACGATGAAGCTTCCCCGTTCGAACGGGAAAGTGATGGGCTACAAGGTGCATTTCAATGGCGAATTTATCAGACATCTTGGTCCAATCCTTTTACTTTCCTTGGCGATTTTACAAGCCGAGTGTTCTGCTTACGGCGCTGATTTTGATTTTCCCTTGCGGGAGGATCTGTTGCCCCAAGCAGCGTTCGATGAAGCACGATTTTTTTTGATTGCATCGATGGGAGAGAGCGATGGTTTTGAAATCCTTGAGGACTATCGAGAGCGCATTAAGAAATGCTATGATTCCATTGGCATCTATTTAAATGACAAGAGATTTGCGCACTCGGGACTCGAAATTGCTGCTTGTATGGGTGATGGCACTTTCGAGCTTCTTCATCCAGAGGTCGTATCCGTATACCAACAATATGGACGAAGCTGTTTTGGAATGACTCGTGCTGATATCCGTTGCAAAATTGGGGAGAAAGAAAGTGAAACTGTGCATTGTTGAATTAGATAGAAGTATATTATAATAGATAGAGGCGTTGGATTATTTTAGTATTGTTTGTATTCAGATAACTCAATTGTGTCCATTGTTAGAACTTGTGTAGACCTCGACATCTACAGAATAAGTCGCCTTGGAGAATGTCTTGTCAGCGATATGTGTATCATATCCCTTGTCTGCACATTGACCACTCGACACGGCGTATCCGGAATATGTAGACGCACCCCAGACTACTGGTCTCGCAGCAAGGTGAGGGACGCAGAACTCGGCACAAAGTGTATCAGCACCATCCCCAGCCGCGTCTAGCCTCCTGTTGTCGTAGTAGGAACCCACAATATCGGATGGAAGTTCAACGTATGCTAGGTCGCACCCAGTGAGAAAAGGGCTCGTGTACAACCTGTTTGGTCTAATGGCCCGAAAAGCGAGAAGGCAGAACAAAATCATGCAAAAAGCAAAGAAGCCCATTAATGGGTTTCGCTTGGCAGTGTAGAGAGACTGCCCTGTTTTCAGGTCAGATGCAACTTCTTGCATTTGTCTTTCAACCACAGCATAACCCAAGAATAGACCAACACATATGCTTGCGAAATTTATTATCCAACTGTTGAAGGGTAAAGCCAATGCAGCAAAAATGAAAATTGTGATAGTTGAACACGTCGGCGTTGGGGTAGCAGGTGTCTCAGATGCCGACGTGTTTCTTGGGAGGACTATTGATAGCGTGTTCATTCCGAGAACTGTGGCAATGGTTGCGCAACTCGCCCCTCCTGCCACGCAAGCGTAAATGAGATTGCTGCCAAGCATCACTGCAAGCATTAAGATGCAGAATTCCTTGCTGCTACCGATCTCTTTTTCAAGGTTTCTCGTATGACGGTGTAGAGTGAATGCTAGGATCGCAAAGGTAAGAATGCCGCTGCACAAGAATCCTGATGTCATTAGTCTGAGCAACTGAGAGTTGTAGACAATCAAGGATGGGTTATTGATTCCAAAGGTGCTCAAGGATGTAGCTCTTGGGCCCAAACTTGGATTGTTGGCAGGGTGTGCAAACCCTTGCGAGACGAGCATTGTCGCAAAGTATATAGTGACTATTGCAAAGTATCCGGCAGTGATTGGGCAACCGCTGAATCGAGTGCAAAATCCAGAAAACTTTGCGAATGTAGAATGCAACAGCTGAGACGAAGATCGCCTTTTCTCACCCTCGTTCAAAAGCACGCCATCATCAACGCCAATATCACGCTTCTTGCGACTATTGATGGCTCCCAATGCAATCAGCCCTCCCAAAAGCGCGGCAATAGCGAACGAAGGTACTGCTGGGCTCGTTCGACCGAAAACTCCCTTTTCTTTGATAATACTCTTGATCCAGTCATCAAACTCGGACCCTTGTTGCATAGCGTAATACCATCCAAAGGTACAATGACCTTCTCCGTCCATGATAAATGTTTGCACGTTCCTATGCTTCTTTTGCACATATGTCAAAGATTCAGATAGCGACGACCACCATGCATCTGAAACATCTTCAAGCAGTCGCCCGTTCCCATTGTAGCCATCATCGTCTGCGTACATTCCTCCCATGTACGAGTAGTACATTTGCGAGATGGGATCATTGTTATAGGTAATGAAACCCCATTGGTCTGAGTTGGGTCCTCTTTTGAGAACATGATTCCATACTTCTGTGCTGTAATTTTCGTTATCCTTGTATTTGTTGAACGGGAAACTAAGTTTCTTCATAATCGGTCCTGCATCCCAGTTTCCAAAAGCATTCTCCAAAAAGTAGGTTGGGGTGAGGTAAACTGAAGAATCAGCCACTGTACTAATCTGTACCGATCGTATGCCTGGAGGAGACCTCGTCCATCGATTGTAATGCACTAGATGTCAACAGAAATCGGTTGATTAGCAACTCATTCCTTTCGTCCCATCCAACCATTGAAACTTACTGTTGAGCATGTCATAAGCAATTGGCAGTGCTGTACCTCCAGCGGAACATCCCGTCAGAACTATGTGCGATGGAGATCGGAAATTCTCAAAAATCCATTCCATTACGGCCATTGTGTTTGCACCTCCAACTTTAGGAAAGATGAGATCAGTTTCTTTTTGCAAAGGGAATGCAAAAGGCTCTATACCTACTCACCGTGGTTGATGACGGATCCGTCATCGTAGGTAACGGATTGACTTCCCACATGAACATCCTGAGTGCAATAGGGAACAATCACTGTGTTGTATTCGGTAAAATCAACTCCTCCTACATTGCTCTGTGCACACAACATGTTGAATTGTTTATCCCCTTGCGAAGCATTGACTTCGGAACAGCTATAGCCCACAAAGTTGTTGAGCTGCTCTGGAAATGTCAAGTAGCCCTGTTGTTGCCCGCAAGTATTAGCATCCCAACAAGCGCCCCCTCCCATGAATTCGATCACTACATAAGCAACAAAAAATGTGAGCGACTAGCGGCGTTCCGTACTGGTCGTGTTCTTGCTTGTATTAATACTTACATAGTTTGTTGGTATTCATTTTTCGTTGAGTTGGTTTTGCGAAGAAGAAAGAAAAGGGCGTTCCATCACCACATATTGGATGCTTCAAGCCTCCGACTGCAGAGTTTGGGACTCCTGGACACAACTTATGAAATTGGTTCGGGACGAGGTTGCTTGCTTTCGAATTCGCTGGAATGGAATCGGAATCGCAAGTGCTGTAGCTCAAGGCTATAACTTCCTTAGCGACCAACGACAGTGTGATTATTTGAACTATTAATATTGTCCCTTTCATCCTGGAGTCAAGCTGGTGTTCAACATGAGGACTACCATCATTGTTTTCCGCCATTTTTTGTTTTATCCGGGTTCTTTTAGTTGGCGAGTTTGGTGACTCGCCGGCGCGTGTTAAAATTTGCATCGTTCACATCATCTCACAATTTTCAAGACATCTTTCCGTTGAATTCCGAAAATATCAAACATGACCATGTCGTCATCCAAACACCGTCGCTCATTCCTCCTACTTCTGTTGGTTGTTCAATTGGTTGCACATGCAAATGCTTTAGAGGCGGAAGAACGAGACTTTCCTGTCGAGCTGGATGAAGATACTGAATACGGAGAAACTGATGGTGATCTTTTGGAACAAGAGTATGCTGATGATCAAGACTTACATGATACCGGCCTCTATGTCTCAATACATGAGGCAGATGAAGATGGAGAGGAGAGTAGTGCAGCAGAAGAAGATTGGTTCATAGCTGGTAACCATCCGAGATGCCGAGATGATCCCTTCATTAATTGTGAAGAAGTTGAGGAATCTGGTGACTGTAGTCCAGAAAAGACGGGTATTCTTCCAACATCTAGACGTAACTTGTGCTCAGTGACGTGTGGCCTATGTGAAGTAAGAGAAGATGCAGTTTGGTTGGAATACAACTGTTTCGAATACGGCGAAGATCTTCATGTATTCTTCCACAATAGCAAACCAAGTGTCGAAGATTACGTCGGAATCTATCCAGCAGCCTACGATTTTTCAAAGCATCCGGAGCTATTGTTTGAGGCTCCATTGTGGTTAACAACTTGTGGCAGCCTAGATGATGGTTGTAAAGCCGCAAAGGGTGGTCTACTTTTTGGTGAACTTGGTCCCAGCGATGAAATTGCGTGGAACTTCTTCCCTCTCAGTGCAGGGGATTACAAGGCAGTGTTGGCAAGAGGGAACGAGACCATAGAAGTCATTTCAGAGTCAGAGACCTTCAGAGCAAATCCGTTGGGTCGATCCTGTAACAATGACTGCGAGGATCTCATCCGCACGGACGTTCAGTGTTACAACAGTGGGATTGATACAATCCAGATAACTTTTGAAAATTGCGATCCGCACGAGGAAGATCTCATTGCAATCTACAAGGACGACGAAACACCAGGGGACATAGAACCCTTGCTCTGGTTAGGAACTTGCGGGACGCAAGAGTGTGTTGGGGAGGTTGCCTACGATATTCTGCTGTTCGGCCCTCGCTCACCCGATGAAACCGCTCGGACCACATGGCCTTTGCCAGATGGAGATTACAAGGCGTATCTCCTACACTACACCCCTGGGGCCAATCACGGTATACCCGCTGCCGAAACTTCATTCATCGTCCGTAAGCAATGTGATGAGAGTTCAAGCTTATAAAATTGACTTTGACTGGCTACAAACAAACAAACTGGATCTAATCTAAAATATCTTATAACATCGCATTCATAACACCTAGTGCATTCCCAATCGATGCATCACTTCAGCTTGTACAATTAGAGGCAAGGCCACTTGTTGAACACGCATATCAGGATAAAGAGCACTAGCTAGACCCTCCATGATTTCAACAGCCAACGAAGCGTTGACAAACGCTCCTTCAAGCTTTACTCTGTTTGAGCAAGCCAAGTAACAAATGTCCGCAATATAGTCTCCAACCTTTTCGATAAAGTTCTGAAATACACATAAAATATTAGTGTACCCAGCCTTTGGTTGTGTCCAAATGTCATTTCAGAACAAACAACTTACTGAATCATCATCCATTTTGCAAATTTCCACCATTCCGCGAATGAAAACATCCATTTCCTTCGGTCCTGCTTGAGAATCGGATTTCAAATCTACCAGTAGTTCCCCAGCTAGTTTCCCATTTTTGCGTGTAAAGGCTCCCAAAATCTTTACCAAGTTCACATGCTGCTCTGGACCCATTTCCAAAACCAATCCACAATCTAGCAATTGCATCTTTAGCTTCGGGTACTTGCCAGTTACCAGAATGTTGCCTGGGTGGAGATCACCGTGGACAAAATCATGCAAAAAAATCATTTTCAAAGTGGTCTTCAGGCCAAGCATCGCAAGTTGTTCTCGTTCTTGCTTTGGTGTTCCCGGCTTTGTGTACTCCATGATAGGCGTTCCTTCGCAAAAAGTTTCGACTAGTACATGGCGCGACGTTAGATCGTTGACTGGTTCAGGAAAGCCCACTTGTTCATCATTAGCAAAGTTCTTGTTGAACCTTGTCAGATGAGAAGCCTCGAGGGTGAGGTCCAACTGCGGCAACATGCTGTTTCGGAATTGGCGAATGGTATCGCCCAAGCTGAGATATTGTAGACTGAGCCTTGGGATACCCTCCAGAAAACTTGTTACCTTGTGAAGCAAGTAAAAATCTACACACACTTTAGTCCAGATGCCTGGATGCTGCACTTTGATGGCAATCTTTGTGTTGGCAGGATACAAGGCGGTGGGCTTCTTCAATCGGCCACGATAAACCTGTGCAATACAACCACTACCAATAGGAGTCGTTTCCATTTCTATCACGTCTTGGGCTGCTCCAAACTCTTCCTCCAATATTCGCTTTGTTTCTTTCCAAGAGTGTCCTTCGGTTTCATCACGAAGCTTTCCGAAGTAGACGCAGAATTCAGGTGAAAACAAATCGTGTCTTGTTGATGCCCATTGCACTAGTTTGATCCAAGTAGGGCCGGCCTGTTCGATTCCCCAGAGGGCATACCTCCAGGTAACATCCTTTGCAGTAGTACTGACATGGGAAAGGGGCATCAACACCAACAGAGGACTGGACAACAAGGCAAGATTTATCAATCGTCGCGATGCCATCCAGAAGCGGGAAAGTTTGGTCTTTCCAAGCGTTGCCATAGCGGTCTCTTCCCAATCTTTCTTTTGCCAGTCCACCCACTCAGAAGGTTGTTCGATCGCTGCCTCCATCTGTGTCTTGAGGCGATAGGATGCAGCGGATGCCGCTGCTATCTCCAGCACCCGACGAGCGTACATCCGTGCATAGTTTCTCTTCCATACAGCAAGAAGTTCATAGTATCGAGTTGTTGAATTCCTTGAGCTGTTTTTCGTCCATGTTTGAAACAAATTGGCTCTCTGCCATTGCAAAGCCATTCTCGCAGTCGATGGATGCGTTGCCATCAATTGAAAGACCATTGTTCCGATATTCTAATGTCTCCACAGGAAAAAGAGTTTTTCAGGCAAAATTGACTAGCGCTTCAACCAATATGTAGCCTGATGCTATAGTATTGTTTCGGTGATTAATAATTGCTTTATGGATTGTAGAACGAGCAATTCCCACGAGCTTTTCAGCGGCTAATGAGTTACTCGACGATCGACAAAGATGATTCTTCTTCTCTTCCGTTGATGAGTTCAGAGTGACAACATGAACGTCAGCGCCCGTCTGTACTCGTACTGTAGAGAACTGTGGTGCAATGACAGACCTGAGCCTGTCTTGCCGTCATCAGGACTATGCTTCGTCTTTTTTAAAAAGAGCTTGAAATGTTTTGTCTTGCAACACATATTATTCTACAGTACAGTAGTAGTTGCTTTTTTGACTTGGTAACTTCATCGAGAATATTGCAAGGGCAGGCCCTACTTCATACAACACATTCTAGTAATAACATATATTCTTAGTACACCACAGTATCTCTCTTTTCGTCCCCTGCTACCATCGAAATTGTCATGTCGACAATGCCCAGGACGAAATGTCCTAAGAACGCTACTCCTAGTATGATGAGGACTGACCTCCAAAACGATCTTGACGAAATGATGGGCCATACTTTTTCTTGATATTGCGCAGGAACAAGAGTGGTAACTAATTCTGAAGGCCATTCCTTCTCAGCAAGCGTCCGAATCAAATACTCCGCCAGGAGAGGAGCCCCCACTACTTTCATCAGCTTCATTATTGCCACTCTGACAAATGCTCTCTCGCTGACTTCCTTCACCACGACTTCAAACTCCTCCCTCGTCAAATATTCATCTTTGTTTTCGTCGGACTTTTGATAGACCTTCATCACTGTTTCTCGAGATGGTGGTGGAACCGGCGCTTGTCGGTTCAACTGGACATAAATTTTCAATACCAGCTCGTACACTTCCGTAAAATTGATCTTGCCGTCTTTGTTCGAGTCTGCACTGGCAAACACTTTATCGATGTAACGCTCAAATCGCGATTTGGAAACTTGTATTGTCGTTTCGGGGATGCTTGGAGGGATTGTGACAGGGGGTTGTTTTGAGGATTTCAATGCCAATGTGGCTGGTGCCCACAACAGGCAACACAATGGTAGAAGCCGTTTCATACTTCTTGGATGATGGACAAGGATGTTGTTTTGTGGTTGCGTTATGTTTTTGCAAAGATACTACAACCGACTCCTTCGATCATTGTGACTACTTCGATCGGAAAAGACAGATTTTTTCTTTCGACCACCACCTCATCGCAACAACAGAGGGTCAATGATCAATCACAAAGAAGGTATACAGCCAGTTATTAACATCCGAACCATGATCCTTCCCTTCCAATCAATTACTGGGTTCCTGATCATACTGTTTGCTTCAATAATATGGCCCAGTGATGTCTCTGCTTTCATGCAACCAAGAAGTAGCGGTCGTGTTCTCACAAACCAACGAAATACTGAATTATCACACCAAATGGTGTTTGAACGCATGTCAGAAGATTGTATTGGTGCCATTGTGACTGCACAGAGAGAGGCTCAAAAGTGTGATCAGAAGCAATTAGAAGCTCCCTTCCTTATTGCAGGCGTCGTCGATATGCCTGGATCTCCTGCCATGGAGCGCACCTTCAATCAATATGGGATTACCTGGAGAAAGACAACTCAAGCTCTCCAAGCGATGTACCCGCCCGAGGGAGAATCAAATAAACTTGGAGCATTCTTCAAAAAACAAGATCCAGACGATGATTTGCCGTTCAGCCGAGATGTGCAAAAGGTCCTCAAGTCTGCTGGAAATATGGCCGACCAAATGGGATCCAAATCGATCCAATCACAACACTTATTTCTAGCAATGATGGAATTTAAGGAAGGAAACCCATCTACCGCAGTGACAGACAATGTCAAGAATGGAGCGTATGCTGTCATCACCAAAATTGATCCAAAAGTCAAGGCTATCGAAGTATGTGAGTCTCTGTTGGGACATCTGCAAGAAAACTTGGAAAAGGAACGTGATTTAGTGACTGGAATCGGAGAAGGCGCGGGTACAAAGACATTGGATGAAGTCGGAATTGATTTGACGGCACAAGCCAAAGATGGACTATTGGATATCGTGCAGGGGCGTGACAAGGAGATCCAATCGTGCATGCGTACCTTGGTCCGACGTCGCAAGAACAATGTTTGCTTGATTGGAGAGCCAGGTGTTGGAAAGACAGCCATCGCAGAAGGAATCGCTCAAATTCTTGTATCTCCTGAATGTCCTCCGAGATTGAAGGGAACACGGCTCATGTCATTGGAACTTTCTACTCTTGTTGCGGGTACAAAATACAGGGGGGAATTCGAAGAACGCTTGCAAGCCATCATCCAAGAGGTGACAGCACCAAAGGCACCGCCGACAATTCTCTTTATTGATGAAATTCATAACTTGGTAGGCGCTGGAGCTGCAGAAGGAGGTATGGATGCTGCTAACCTTCTAAAACCAGCTTTGGCACGCGGACAGCTTCAAGTAATCGGTGCGACAACAATCTCCGAATATCGCAAATATATTGAAAAAGATGCAGCACTTGAGCGAAGATTGCAACCATGCATGGTCAAGGAGCCCTCAGTTGCGGAAACGACCGAGATCTTGAGAGCGATTGTTGCCTCTTATGAAGAGCATCACAGAGTTAAGTATACCCCAGAGAGTCTGGTAGCCGCTGCTAAACTATCCGAACGCTACATTTCGGATCGTTTCTTGCCAGATAAGGTACGCAGAATGAATGGAGAAGCACAGTAAAGGTTTAATCTCAGAGCAAGACTCACAAATATCTCACAACGGCACAGGCAATTGATCTACTGGATGAAGCCGGAGCAATCACTCACTTGGAGGAATATACTGACGGTGTTGAGGCTGCTGATGAAGCCGTTGCGGTTTTGCCAGTTGTGACCGAGCATACTATTGCAGCAGTGATCAGTGAGTGGGCTTCAATTCCTCTTGGAAAGTTAGAATCGGATGAGATGGATCGATTGGTTGACTTGGAAGCTGATATTGGAACTCGGGTCAAAGGCCAAAGACGAGCTATCCAGTCTGTGTCCCGAGCCGTACGTCGAGCAAGATCTGGTTTGCGTGATCCAAACCGTCCAATCGCGTCGTTTATGTTTTGCGGCCCAACTGGAACAGGTACGTGATTCCTTGTGTTCCATGCATTCTGAATGTTGGAATTTTGCTAATCCATTGCCACAGGAAAGACAGAGTTGTGCAAAACTCTTGCCGAGCAATATTTTGGTTCCGAAAAAGACATGATTCGAATTGACATGTCAGAATACATGGAAAAGCACTCGGTTGCTAGATTGACGGGGCCACCACCTGGGTATATTGGGTACGAAGAAGGTGGCCAATTGACAGAAGCAGTTCGAAGAGCACCACACGCTGTCATTTTGCTGGATGAATTGGAGAAAGCACATAGCGATGTGCTAAACATTCTGTTGCAAATTTTGGAAGATGGAATGCTTACTGATGGACAAGGCCGAACGGTGAACTTCAAGAATACAATCCTTATCATGACATCCAACGTTGGAAGTAAGAGAATTGTCGACATGTCACGATTGGAAGCGGCTGCGCGAGATGAGGGAATGAACGGCAGCCAAGATGTTGAAGAAGCGTTGCACGCCAGTCTTTCGGAGGTCGTGAAGGAAGAACTCGAATATGCGATGAAGCCTGAACTGCTCAACCGTATGGATGAAATCGTCGTTTTCTCGCCGCTTTCGGATGCGAACTTGAACAGCATTGCTGATTTGATCCTTGACCGAACGGTGCAACGAGCACAAACCGAACAGGAGTTGACATTAAAGTTGAGCCCGGAGTTGTCACAAAAGGTGACGGAAGAAGGAAGCAGCAATGCTGCGCAATTTGGAGCCCGACCGATGCGTCGTGCTGCACAAAGATTCTTCGAGGACGCGATCAGTGATGCCATTGTTCGAGGATTCTTGAAACGCGGTGATGACGCTGTTGTTGGACTCGGTGTCGACGCTGACGATCGATCACATTACAATGTGGAAATTACAAGAACCAGTGATGGTCAAGTGTTGCAAGTTCCGGTGGACAAGGTCATCGGAGGCATCGGAAAATCATCATACTCCCAAATTTCCACCGAAATGGCTGGGGAAGAATTATCCACGGATGCTATGGACTCTTCGGTCCGGACAAAGAAAAAGAAGCGTCTTGATTCCCCTGTTCTCGACACGGAACCCACAATGTAAGCAGGTTCTTGCAAAGCTTATACACTATTTTTTGCTACAACAAAATTTATTCCATCGCTATGGGGTATATTATTCATGTTAGCTATTCTATTTTGGCGGTAGCTTAGATCTCCATGTTTGTGATCGTTTGTGTTTCCACTTGGGAGACACCTGGGATGGCTTTGATCTTCTCCAAAAAGTCCTTCTCTGGGGCGTATCCACTGCAACCGAACGATGAAGCTGGGTTAGCGCCATTGAAGCTCGAAAAATACCTGTACGTGCAACACCAGAACATCTTACCTTTCTTCCCATGGGCCAAAGTCCTCGAGAGGAACAGTGGTCATAAGCTTGAAGTCCAAGCATCCTCCGCAGACCAAACGATTGACCTTGACGCCATCACTGAGCTTCTTGAGATCAGGTAGGTACTCGTCAACGACCTTGGAGATGGCCTCGAGGGATTCGGAGGTAGCCTTATCTCCCTCGTACTTGCATCGCCACTCTCTACAGACGCGGTTGAATGACATGGAACCATTGGCCAATGGGACGTCCTCGGCGTTGAGGGCCATGTTTTGGCGAGAAGAAACGGAAGCAGGGGCAAATGCCTGTGATTGGAGTGGTGGTGAGAGCCTAGCTGCCTACTTCCAAATTTTGGCTATTCTGCTCTCCAATTGAGACTTACCGAAGCAGAAGCGAAAAGAGCGATCAACGGGGCAACAATCTTCATGGTACTTTGTTTTATCTGATTTGGAAATCTGTTGTGTCAGTACGATTGATTGAGTGAGTGGATCTTGAGTGGATCTTCGAAACTTTTCTTTGTGATGTGTTTGCTGACGTACCAACCGAGTTGGATAAGTGGAGAAATAGAGTCGATTTACGCGCGCTTCGATTGAAATCGCGCGACACCGCAGATGGAAATTCCAAGCATCCGTGAAACAAATAGATCTGTGGAAGTCATTGGACTGAAAACTCCACCGGACATCATCAAAGCAATCGACTACAGTAGGAAGGTGGTATAGCCTTAAGGAACTGCCAGTCCACAATTGAGCTTATTTGTTGAACAATTTGCTTCCTTTTGAGCTGAGAAAGTAATCATTGCAGACCACAATAACATGTCAACACCAACAACAACCGATCCATCCAACAAGTCGAGCATTCTCTCAAGCACGGCGTACTTCATTCTCTGTGGATTGTACATTGTTGGATTTTCCCAAATTCTTCTGAATGCTTGTAAAGATGCCTTTACAATACGCATGAAAGCAATTGAGGAGTATGGAAGAGTCATCCACGAATTTGATCCTTATTTCAACTATCGTGCTGCTGAATATCTTTGGCAGCATGGTACCACTAAATTCTTTCATTGGTTCGATTATCAATCTTGGTACCCTCTTGGACGTCCCGTTGGAACCACCATCTTCCCTGGAATGCAATTTACGAGTATGTGGATCAAAATGTTCATCTTACCCGATTGGAGCATCAATGACATTTGCTGCTTAGTTCCAGCCTGGTTTGGTGTTCTCGCAACACTCGCTACGGCTGCTGTGTGTTATGTGGCAGTCGATTCCATCAAATCATCGAAGAAGAAATCTATCCTACAGAATCTTCCTGTTGTTTCTTTCCTGACTGAGAAACTCCTCATCCCTGCTGCCAAATTCGCTGAGAAACAATTGAAAAACATGACTGGTTCTACTTGGGGTCTGCCTACCTTCAAGAATCCTCCCGCATTGGAGTCGGCTGTGTTCACAGCTTCTATTATGAGCGTTGTTCCTGCTCACTTGATGCGTAGTATTGGGGGAGGATATGACAACGAGAGTGTCGCAACGACTGCGATGCAACTGACATTCTGGTTCTGGGTTTGGACACTCGCCAGTCCAAGCTATTCGATTGTACTCGGTACTATCACTGGTTTCGCTTATCTTTACATGGTAGCAGCATGGGGTGGCTACGTCTTCGTCATCAACCTTATTGGTGTACATGCAGTGATCCTTTTCCTTCTGAGAATAACACCTTGGGATCACTTGTACAAATCGTACACTAGCTTTTATATCGTGGGCACTTTCTTGGCTATCCAAGTCCCTGTGGTAGGCTGGACACCTATCAAATCCCTTGAGCAGCTGGGTCCACTCGGGGTATTCCTTGGGTTTCAAGTATTGCAACTTATGAGAATTCTGGAGCAAAAATACAAGAAGGTGAACAAGTGGAAGGTCCGCACTTATGTTGTCTTGGGAGGAATGATTGTTGCCTTGCCAGTATTGTACTACCTGTATTCCATTGGATACTTTGGACCAATCTCATCTCGCGTGAGAGGCTTGTTTGTAAAGCACACAAAAACTGGAAATCCCTTGGTCGACTCTGTGGCTGAGCATCAAGCAGCATCCCCGCAAGCGTATGAGCAATATCTCGATGTTGCCGTTCATATTGCACCCATCGGTTTTGGAATAGTCGGGCTAATCGGATGCACCCCTGCCAGTAGCTTTTTGATCACGTATGGTGTAGCTGCCTACTTTTTCAGTCACAGAATGGTACGATTGATCCTTCTCACAGCCCCCATCGCAAGTATTTGTGGAGGTATCGCCCTTGGGTATGGATGGGCATGGGCAATGGCTGCGATCTTTGGCGATGCCCGGCCTTCCATTGACTTTATGTTTGAAGAAGAGGAAGTCACGGCCACAGAATTGGCAGAAGTAGAGAAACCAAAAGTAGAGAAGTCAAAGGAAAAGAAGAAGCAGAAGAAAGGCATGTCGAAGAAGGACACCACAGGAAGCGGCGATGGAAACGACAAATCGGAGTCGGGGCCAGACAACAACGGTGGTGACCCACTATGGACTCGTCTCGTGCGACTTCTCATCGCTACATGGGCCATTATGGAAATTATGCCAGCTGTGGACAGTTTCCGTGACAAGGCCGAGCAAATGTCACATGCTTTGTCTCACCCAACCATCATCATGAAACATGGTGACTACATCATTGATGATTATCGTCAAGCATACTTTTGGTTGCGTGATAATACTCCTGAAGATGCTAGAATCATGGCTTGGTGGGACTATGGATACCAAATCACTGGCATTGCCAACCGAACAACTATCGCCGATGGCAATACATGGAATCATGAGCACATTGCACTCCTAGGTCGCATCTTGACAAGTCCATTGAAGGATGCCCATCGAATCACAAGGCATTTAGCTGACTACGTATTGGTTTGGGCCGGTGGTGGTGGAGATGATGTTGCCAAGAGCCCACACTTGCGGAGAATCGCAAACTCTGTCTACCGAGGCTTATGCCGCGAACCCACATGCCGGGATTTTGGATTCTACGTAAGTGAATCACGTATATGGTGGTACTTCACCAATGATTGTTACTTACAGTCGAATTTTTCATAGCGACAAGGGGAGCCTACACCAGAGATGGAGGAAAGTCTTTTATATAGTTTACACAGTCACAATATCGCTCCAGGTGTTGAAGCGGACCGCAATCGGTAAGTCTGGATCCTCGCAGCCAAAAAAATGTTTCGTTCAATGCTAAACAGCCAATTCCACCCAAAGATTCAAGGAGGTTTACATGAGCAAGAACGGCAAGGTTCGAATCTTCAAGGTCATGAGTGTTTCCAAGGAGTCCAAAGAATGGGTAAAGAATAACAGGAAATGCGACGCTCCAGATTCGTGGTTTTGTCCAGGCCAATATCCTCCTGCTCTCGAGAAGATCTTGAAGGAAAAGAAAGATTTCGCACAGCTGGAAGATTTCAATCGTGGTGTCTCCGGCGATGCCGAGTACCAGAAGCAGTACTTTGAAAACTTGAAGTAAGTGGGACGTTTGGGTTCCTTGTGGACGTACTTTAGCACGAACTCATTTCCATTGTGTTTCTCGATAGCAATAAAGGGGGAGCAGGATCAAAGAAAAAGATGAAGAAACCATCTTTCGAAAAAGTTGACGAGGAAGCCATCAAAGTACTGAATGAACATTGGGAGGACAACGAACGCTCAAGTCTGATGTGGGATCTCATTTCGTCGGGCAATGGAAGAGAGTTTATTGATGCGCTGCAGCAATATCCTGAACTAGCGCACATTCGTTCTGCAGATGGTAGAGGGCCCATGTGGTGGGCTCACGAATACAACCGCCCAAAGATGGCTGAAGTACTCGCAAAGCTTGGTGTCTCGGATCAATTGAAGGATTCTGACGGGCGTCGCCCAGGAGAGTAATAGGAATGAGAGCTGCAGTAGGACTAACTTAGCGGTTAATAAAGTTTTTTGCATTGACGACCGTTCAATCCTTCTAGTCAAATATCCTTTACCGCATCCTTCGCAATGCTTCTCCGGGACGGTTAATTTTGGTGGGCGACAAAACCAAAAGGATATCGACAGAGAGAAGGGCAACGCTTTATCTGTCAGTCAAATACGTTGATTAATTGGTGAAAGACAAGAATTTGCTTATTGTTGAATATGGCCAAGAAAGCAGCATCGAAGTCTCAGGCAGATGAGATTTATTCCTGGGCTTGGTTTGGCATTGCCGCATATGCGATTGGAACAATCATCTTCACAGCTTATGACATTCGATTGGCAGCTATCAAAGAGTACGGACCTGTGATACATGAGTTCGATCCTTACTTTAACTTTCGGGCAACGGAAGTGAGTTAAAAGTTATGATTGCCGTTGAAACCATCGTCTTTCTCAAGTTAGCTCACCTGTCATATTTTTTCCAGTATCTATTTGACCATGGTGCCAAGAAATTCTTCCAATGGTTCGACACGATGGTATGGTATCCCCTAGGAAGACCTGTAGGAACTACAATATTTCCTGGTATGCAATTTACAGCCGTGTACATCAAGAGATATCTGTTGCAGTCTTGGTCTTTGAACGACATTTGTTGTTACATGCCAGCCTGGTTTGGTGCTATCGCGAGCGTGTTTACAGGAATGTTAGCCTATGAGTGTGCCCTCCCTGAAAATTCATCTTCAAATATCCTTCAATGGTTGATTGATCTCGTCAAAGGAAAACGCACGGAACTAAAAGGAGTGAAACGACCAATGGCATTGGGATACATGTCGCCGGCAGTCGAGTGTGGTGTTTTTGCCTTGGGCATGATGGCCATTGTACCAGCTCATTTGATGAGAAGTGTTGGTGGAGGATACGATAACGAGTCCATCGCTGTTTCTGCCATGGTGATCACATTTTACTGCTGGGTTCGTAGTCTCCGAAATGAGCAGTCGGCGTGGTGGGGTGCCCTGTCAGCTTTGGCCTATTTTTACATGGTTGCAGCTTGGGGTGGTTATATCTTTGTTGTGAATATGGTGGGGGTGCACGCAGCCGGCTTGGTCGCTGCAGGACGATTCTCCAATAAAGTCTACACCAGCTACTCTCTTTTCTATTTCATCGGTACAGCATTGGCAATTCAGGTTCCTGTTGTCGGCTGGGCTCCTTTGAAGTCGCTTGAGCAGCTTGGTCCATGTGCTGTATTCCTAGCTTATCAGCTGCTGAAAGTCTGCGATGTTATCAAAGGCAAGAAGAAAATGTCGAGAACAGGACTACTATTACTGAGAATTCAGGTTTTTGCCGCTGCTGCAGCTCTGGGAGCTGTCTTGATCATGGCATTGGCACCAAAGGGTTACTTTGGACCTTTGTCGTCTCGTGTCAGAGGTCTATTTGTGAAGCATACAAAGACAGGAAACCCACTGGTCGACTCTGTTGCAGAGCATCAACCTGCAAGTTCTCGCGCATATTTCCAATATTTGCACCATGTGTGTAGTCTTGCCCCAATTGGGTTCATGATGGTATTCGCTAACTTGAGCGACGCATCTAGTTTTTTGCTCGTCTGGGGGGCTGCAGCTTATTTCTTTTCTCACAAGATGGTCCGTTTGATTCTGCTGACAGCTCCGATTGCTAGCGTTCTGGGAGGTATTGCTGCTGGAAGAGTGTTCGCATGGTGCATCAGGCAGTTCTGGGATACGCAAGAAAAGAAGCCATCAACTGCCGATAGCAACAAAACAAACGATGGCAACATTGGCTCGAAGCGTGGAAAGAACAAGAAGGGCAAGAAGACTACGAGCACTAACGCTTCGTCGGATGACTTTTCTTCCCTTAAGGCCTCGTGGGACAGTGCTGTCAATAGCAGTGAAGGTGTCATTGTGAAGAGATCGTTGGCTGCAATGATCGTTTTGATGGGTTATATCCTTGCAATTAACTTTGCTTCGTACTGCTGGAAGCTCTCAGGCGATCTGTCGAATCCAACAATTATTGTTAAGGCAAGGTTGCGTGATGGGCGAATTATCAAGGTAGATGACTATCGTGATGCATATACGTGGCTAAAGGATAACACTCCTGAAGATTCTCGAATCATGGCATGGTGGGATTACGGATACCAAATCACTGCTATTGCAAACCGAACTACTCTTGCTGACGGAAACACATGGAACCACGAGCACATTGCGCTCTTGGGCAAAGCGTTGACTACCTCCGAAGAAGAAGGTTACGAAATTGCTCGTCACATGGCCGACTACGTTCTAGTTTGGGGTGGTGGCGGTGGTGACGACTTGGCAAAGAGTCCTCATCTTGCTCGTATCGCCAACTCTGTATACCGTAATCACTGCCCTGCTGGTGATCCAACATGCCGAGCTTTTGGATTTGTGGTACGTTACATTGGAAAATATATTTTCATCTCATATTTACATCGTTCTAAACCTCTCTTCTTTTGCTGCAAACCAGGATCGAGAAGGGTCACCATCACCAATGATGGAAAGATCGTTGTTGTACCGTCTTCACGGAAACAAGGTGAAGCCCGATGTCGAGGCCGATCCCAAGAAGTGGGTGGAGGTCTACAGATCGAAGTACGGGCGTGTCCGTATTTACAAGATCTTGGGTGTATCTCAGGAGTCTAAGGAATGGGTTGCAAGCAACCGAAAATGTGATACTGAAGGAAGTTGGTTCTGTCCAGGAACCTATCCTCCTGGATTGCAACACGTTTTATCTGGAAAGAAGGACTTTGCCCAACTTGAAGATTTCAACCGTGGTGACGCAGATGAAGAATACCAAAAGCAGTACTTTGAAGCTCTCAACGATCCGGCTAAGGCTGCTCGAGATGCTCGTATGCGGGAACGTCAGGAGATTACAGATAAGAAAAAGTCGGGGGGAGGTAAGGGAGCAAAGGAAAGAGCAGACGAATTGTACAATAAATGGCAAGACACCGAGGACACGACATTGATGTGGAATCTTATTGCTTCAAACAAAGTAAACGAGCTTGAGCAATGGTTGAAGGAAGAACCTGCTATTGCGTTCATGAGAAGCAAGGACGGAAGAGGTCCGATGTGGTGGGCATTTGAACAAAGAAATGAACCAATAACCAAGTTGTTGATGAAGGCTGGAGTTCCCCATACGGATCGCGACTCTAAGGGATTGACACCAGCTGATCTCCTCGAAGGAAAACAGAATAAGTAAAAAATAATCATTCTTTCTTTATCAATATGGTCGTCTTCTGAGCATCGGGCTAGGCTTCAAGGTGACGATGAGAACCTCTAATGAGTGTTGTTATCTGGTTTTAAATCTATTTTGTGCGCGTTGCTTCCTCTCATCTCGAGAGGATTTGTCTACAATGTCAATCATTGAATCATGTACCACTCCAGTCCACTGCAACCGTATCATAAACTGGGCAGTGACTCCAAGCAACTTTTCAAATGGTGTCACACATATCCCGGGTGGTGTTTTGCCATCCACAAACTCCGGAAAATCGGTATTGTCAAATCCTACAAAGAAATCTCCTCCACCAGGGTTTGACTCTTCTTTCACTGTGGTTTCTAGTTCTCCAGTGCATTTAAACTTGGCGAGGCATTTGTTTGTCAATCGATCAAACGCACCACCCCAGTAACCTGTTTCCAAACCAGGAGCCCCAGTATTCACAATCATGAGTAGTTTATGCCTATGCGTCGCTGTCAATATGCTTTCTTGTAAATCCAGGTATCCCACTCGATATTCTCCCAATGCATGGAAAGGGGTACCTCCAAAAAGTTCTTTCACATCAGCTGGCATGGTGGGATCCTGAAGCCATCTTGTAGTAGGGAAGATTCCAACCAGTTGTACACGCTGTAAAACTCCACCACCACTTGCTGGAGAAAAGTTTAAAACAGGCATTGGGTGTTCCAAAGTCTTCGCTCTTTCTTGCAGTAATTTGACTTCATCAAGCGGCAGAATATCGTGTTCAGGTTCTTCATCTTCCATCAATTCGCTTTCATCTATTTGTAAACCATTCCTGCTGAAGAGGGGATTCTTTAACAGTGGATTGGAATTTGTAGTGCTTACTCCATTTGGTCGTATTCTTGCAGCTGTTTGTGCCATTGCGGACTAGAATTCGTACCATCATCCATTGCTTGTAAAATTCCGCATTGAAGCTCTGATGTCCGTCATTGTCGGTCAAAAAAGTGGGGCAGGCTCAGTTGAATAGCACTAAGTCAGCACCTATGTTTTCCGTTATTTTCTTGAAATTCAAAAAAATTGGTAATCTTGAAATTCTCAATCATCATCAAACCATCAAAACTAGAAACGATGCCGCTTGCTAGGCGCTTCTCAAACAGCAGTGTTGACTCTAATGTCTCCAGGCGTCTATCTTTACCATCAACAATTCACGGGTCAACTCAGGTAAACCCATCAAAGTTGGACAAATTGAAAAAACGTGAAATGACACAAAAAGTGATTACTCGCCGACAAACAAGACAAACTCGGAAGAAGAACAAAGTTCAAGAAAAGGAAAACAAGAGCATGAACATTGAAACTCACGATGAAGAAAACCAATCAGTGAAATTCAGTGAACAAGGGAAGGAAAACGATGGCTTGAAAGTTCCGCCATCACCAACACCTTACTGGAAAGGTACGACACGATTCACCAATTTGAGCAGCTGCACAACACAACCTAACCCCACCTATTCTATTCGATGCAGTCGCCGAAGAAAGAGGCAACAGGTCACCTCGAGAAACAAGATCTGCAAAGAAGAAGCGATTGTCTGTTAGTCGGTTCAACTTTTCTCCACCCAAAGATGAATATGGTGAAAGAGGTCCTCGTGCTACCCTGAAGTTCGACAGCGAAGACTCCTTGCATGCAAAGAAGGAAACTATTGACATGCCAATGAAGTCTAGTGGTATGATAGCAACCCCGCAAGACATGGAGGTTGATATTGAAGCCAGGAGCCATGTTTCTTCGTTTGAAGCCACAACTTCTGGTGAAACAAACACGGATCGCATCGCCGAGGAGGTCAGCAGTCTGACGGAAGTAATCCAACAACTAGTGGAACAGAACAAAAAGCAACCAGGTGACACACAGGAGCAACTTCGGGCCTTTGATCTCAAGGCACAGCGCGAGCAATTGCGCAATGAAGAGTTGGCGAAAACAAACTCATCTCTTGTAGAAGAGAAGGAGGCTTGGAAATCAAAAGCAAACGAGTTGGAGTCCAGGTATTCATCCGAACATGACCGATTGATATCCAGCAACTCTCGTCTAGCTGCAGAACTTGAAGTAACCCAGCGTGAGGCTGAAATCAAGATTCGTGATCTTGAGGAAGCTCGAAAAAAGTTGGAAAATCAGAGAGATGCCCTTCAAGATGAGAAGTTGTCTCTCAAAGAAAAGGTGACCAATCTTGAAAAGGAAATTGCCACAACACGTGAGAATCTAGCTGACAGCAAAGTTAGGCTTGAGGCACTCAGGGCGGAGATCGACACGGAGAAAACGACATTGAGAGGTGACCAAGACTCGTTGAACCAGGTTAATTTCGAACTGACGAAAGAACTCGAACGAGTGAAAAAAAATTATGATTCGTTGGTTGGAAGAACAGCTGATTATGAAGAGCAGATCCATATGTTCGAAGAGGAACTGTTGCCAGAATCCGAAAAACAGCTTGCAGATGCGTTGGCCAAAATTGATCGTCTTGAAGAAGCCGCAAAAGAGGCGAGACAAAAGATGTTGCAATACGAGAAGGAAATCGAAGGTCTAAAAGATACAATCAAGACCATGGGCGAGCAGAATGAGGACGAAAGAAGAAACTTCCAAGAGTTGAACGAGAAGAGCGTCGGGGTTTTCGAGAAAATGGAGAAAGATCTTTGCGACAAAAAGACTTTGATTGACGAACTCGAACTGAATCTTGCATCTGCAGAAGAAGATCTCGCCTCCGAGACAGAAAAAGTGAACAACATGGGCGAGAGCCTGCAAAACCTCAAGCTCGATATGGAAAAGCGAAACCAAGCGCTTCAAAATTCTTTGGACAAATCGATGCAGGCATTGGATAAAGCAACAAAAGAGAAAAAGGAGCTCGAAGAAAAACTTGCGAAGGCCAATGAGATAATTGATGAAAACAAAACTTTTATGGATGATCTCGTCTCCACAGGTGAAAAGAAATCTGCGTCTTTGGAAGAAAGCGACAAAGCGAGAATGGTGATGCAACACAAGATTGTAGAGCTTGAAAGCAAGCTGCAGAAGACTACTCGAGAGCGTGATGATGCCCAGACCCGTATGGCCACTTTCGACGAACGCGAAGAGGCGCTATTTCAGAAATTGCGGGCGAGTGATCAAGTTCGTCGCGATCTTCACAACCGAGTGATGCAGCTAAGCGGAAATATTCGCGTCTATGTTCGTGTGAGACCAGCACTTGACAATGAATCAGAGCAACCACAAGAATACACCAAAAAGCTTGCTACACGTGGCCAGAAGAGAAAGCTCCAAGAAATCGAAGACCAAAGTCCATTCCACTTTCCCGGGCAATTGGTTGGTCTTGACGAACGCATGGCAAAGAAGTCGCAAGGATTTGGATCTGATGACCCAACAAAGAATATTGTGGAAGTGACAGAACCATTCAAGGATCGCGGAGGTTTGAGCGCACGCAGGAAGAAATGGACATTCGGGTTTGATCACATCTTCGACCCGTCACATGGTCAAGAAGATGTCTGGAATGCTACTGAACCATTGGTCCAAAGCGCAATTGATGGTTTTAATGTCTGCGTATTTGCATATGGGCAGACTGGATCTGGAAAGGTATGTATTGGTTTCTGAGTGGCTGGTATGCTTGTGCCCTAAAAAGAACATGCACTCATTTCATTTTCACCCTCATATGCAGACATTTACCATGCTTGGGGAAAATGGCAACGAAGGCATTGTTTCACGAGCTGTCAACATGCTTTTCAGCGCCAAGACTGACATGGTCAATTTATCTCGCGGGGAAAAGAAAGTTGAGCTAGCAGTTGAACTACTAGAAGTCTATAATGAAAAAGTCCGGGACTTACTTGTACCTAACAGCGGTCCTGACGGTCAAGAGCTCACCTTGAAAATATCAGCTAATGAAGCTGTTGGGAGTAAAATCGTGCCAGTCAGCAGCCAAGAAGAGGTTCATCGTATTCTCGAGAGAGCTCAAAAGCGACGATGTGTTAAAGCAACATCCTCCAATGCAGTATCATCCAGAAGTCACATGATTTTCACAATCTTCTTTAAAGTTCAAACAAAAGAAGGGGCTCAACGAGTTGGCAAACTGCATGTGTGCGACCTTGCTGGATCGGAGCGTCTAGGAAAGAGTAATGCAAATGAAAGAGTCGGAAGTTCATTGCTCCGAGAAACCAAACACATCAACACTTCTTTGAGTGTCCTATCAAATGTGATCGAGAAGCTCCAAGCAGGCGATAAGAATGTGCCATACAGGGAATCCAAGTTGACGCATTTGCTGCAAAATAGTCTTGGAGGGAACTCGAAGACTCTTGCCATCGTTTGCTGCAATCCATTGCAGAGTCATTTCCATGAAAGTTTGTGCAGTCTCCGATTTGCTGCCAAAGTCAACAAAGTTGATCTGAAAGCGGTTGCTAACTTCAACTGTTAAGTTCTCCTCACATAATATATAAACATGATAGGCATTTCCTACTCACTTTCAACCGAGCTTCATCCAGTTTCAAGAAGAGGATGGAGGGTAGACGTTCTGTAGCACGCATTTCTCGGCCGGAGTCAATTCGGGATGCCACAAGTCCACAATGAGCACAATTCGCTCTTCTGCAGCTGTCGGATGGGCACCAGGTTGACTCGTAAAGTTCACAGAATGAATAAAGGAGTCGTCAAAGACGAAATAGTCACCCTCCTTGCCCCATTCCAATCTCGAGTCGCTAACTTGAAGAGACATTTCACAACGTTTGGACGGAATCTGCAACGCCATCTGAAGGCGGTGTCGGATGTTCGTTGGTCCACAATGAGGCTCTATCACTGTTCCAGGAGAAATTTTCGAAATCATGGCATTCCCAAACAAGCAATCGTCGAGAAGATTTGGCAGTGACTCGATGAACTGGAAAGTTTTTGGACACCTTTTGCACACATCGAAAACCCAACAACCTTGATTCATGAATGGCAGCACTTTCCAAGTGCCTTTGTGAGAATCGTTTGTTGACCACATATGATCTAGGGCATTCTGCGCTTCTTGCAAGATTCTCGAAGGAATTTGAATATCCTGAAAGCGCTCATGTAAATCCTTATGCATAATTGTTACTACCGATTGCGACGGCAGGTTTCGGAGCATCAGTACTGTAGGCGCTTGGACCCTACTTTTTGCGATGGTTGGGTTCTGTATCGATCGTCGGACTCTTTCCAGCGATTGTTCTGGGTATTCTTTTTTCACATCTCTCGCTATCCATGGGTATCGTGACTGTGCCGACTTTTGAACTTGATGATATCTCTGGCACCGAATGCAGTCTTTGTTCGAACAGCAGATGATTCCGTCTTTGATCTTTTGTTCACCAGACGTTTTAATCCATCTGTAAAATGCATACCCCAATGTCACCGCTGTAGTAACAATCAAACGCCAATCTGTAGATGCCTCCATTCTTCTCCATCTTGTGCACACAGTATCATGTCGTGAATGACTTCTGAATAAAAAGTCGACTTGTTCGAGTGCGACGCATACGACCCCATTCTTGAAAGGCCTATATCTGTCTTTTTCAACTCTTAGTAAGCGGTATCTGGATTGATACTGGTGGGTAGTCCAAACCACATTGGTTGAAACAGGAACTTACCCGCTTCAATCCACGCATAGACGACTTTCAAGCTGTTTCAAACATAGCAACAAAAGCCTTCTCACTTTGCTCTAGGTACGTCAACGCATTCACATCACCAATGACGAATGAATGAATGAATCACAGTCAATATCATCTCACACAAATCGTCTCAACGCGCAGTCTGAAGTAGATTTATTAGAAAATGTCATTCCCACCCAAGAAAGATGTCGCTGCCGCCCCAGCTGACGAGGTTGTCCACCGCATCCGTATCACACTTACTTCTCGTAACGTCCAGAACTTGGAAAAGGTCTGCGCTGATTTGAAGAAGGCCTCTTTGGACCAAAAGTTGCACGTTAGCGGACCTGTTCGTCTTCCAACCAAGAAGTTGAAGATCACCACCCGTAAGGCACCATCCGGCGAGGGTACCAACACCTGGGACAAGTTCGAAATGCGCATCCACAAGCGTTTGATCGACTTGCACGCTCCATCTGATGTCGTCAAGAAAGTGACCAGCATCCCAATCGAACCTGGAGTCGAGGTTGATGTTACCATCAACGACCGTTAAACTAAATGCCAACCAATTGAAAGAAATCTCACTTGCTACAGTCGCTGCAGACTAGATTTGAGGTTTAATCATGCCGTCACTGCTTGTATATTTTATGTAGAGATTGTTACTGATGCGAGAACCATTACAAACCACCAAGTTTCAACTTCTTTTCGCTCAGCCACTATTTTTACTTTGGACACCACTTATAACTGGAGACTTATTTGAAAAGTCCAAGAGCATAGAAGGGTACTGTAGGGCCAGGGTACCAGGGTAGACAATGACCAGGAATATCATGGTCGGAGTGGAGACGTATTCGGACAGCTTTAGGATCGAAAGGTGCAAATGGACGAGTATTCTTCTCCCCCTTATAAAACGCTATGAAATGGTGAAAAATCCTGCTGTGGTCTAGAGCTAAGTCTAGATACCAGGCTACCTGGTACTCGTACGGTACCGGTACAGTAAAGTATCCCTTTCTCTATCCAGCACTGCAGCAGTACAGTATCCCTTCTCTACAGTATCCCTTCTCTACAGTATCCAATACTAGGAACCCGGAGGTAATAAAGTTGGTTCGAGGGAGTCAATCGACATAGAAAGTTCGACGTCAATCGAAGAAAACGTTCTACGCCTGATTTATTATTCTATCATTCTATTCTTGCCAAGTCAAAACGATGACACGAATCGTCTTTCTGCTATCTCTTCTTGCTCAATCGAGCGCACTGCTTCCCCATACCAGCAGAAGTCCAAGACCAGACTTGCGGAGTTTCGTAGAGAGTGATGCCTCAGGTGATGCTTTGGTTGAAGACTCTGAGACTAATGAAATCGAAAAATTCTTGAGCAAGAAGTTTCCCACCTTCAGTGATTTGTTTCTCGATGATGACATGAAGAAGGCAATATTAGGGAATAAAGCTACCATTTTTGCTCCAAGCGAATCCGCGATTGAGGCACTTGGAGAGAAGAAGATGGCTCAACTACAGGATCCAAGAAATGACGAGACCCGGCGTAAGATGGGATTGTATCATGTCATTGCTGGTGAATCCATTTCCGCGACAGAGTTAAAGACAGAAGACTGGACGAAAGGAAGACCAAAGGATGGAAGCAAACCAAACACAGTTATTGCTGCTGTCGTGACGATGGGAGGTGAAATCCCTGTAGGAAGAAGTAAATCTGGTGGCTTTCTTGGATTTGGAGCGAAAGAGGACGGTGATATTGTCGTTGGACCAAGTGCCAAGATTGTTGGCTCTTTTGCTGTGAAGAATTCGATTGTTCACGAAGTCGACGGTCTTGTATCGCCAGAGGTATTGTGGAGATACTGTGATCAACTCCGAATTCCAGGCTTCTAAAAACACTTGTTCTACAGTATCAGTTCTTTGTGAAATCTTGAAATTTAATAAACAATTCCTTGCTATGCTAAAGCTTGCATTTATTGTCTGTCTGCTTCTGAAGCTGCAGCGCGATAACAGCGGTGGTACCTGGGACAGTACTCCTACCGGTAATGTTATCATGCATACCGCTGGTTGCGATTCGTATGCCATTAGGGGACAATATCCAAAGGAGTCTTTTACGGTGGAATCATAGCAAAAGTCATTCCCCTCAAATACGTGTAGGCAGGCTGACAGGCAGACGAGTCAGTCTGAAAAACCGAACTCCTTTGAAAAGATGTCACGAACCATCCACATCTCAACTTCACTTACAAGAATCTCACAAATAATCTCACTAAAAAACTCGTACTGACCAATTTCTAATTCATTATGTCAACATCATTATTACACTATGGGGCAAACGAACGGAAGCATAGAATGCTCGAAAAACTGGGCGGGAAGGAGGTCCTCAGCAAAGCCACAGACACCTTCTACAACCGACAAATCAATGACGAACGACTAGCAAAGTTTTTTCATGGAGCCGATCTCATGATATTGAAATGGCATCAATTCAATCTCATGAGTATAGCATTTACTGAAGTACCAGAAAGTTTTGATGTAGAGCACTTGATCTTGGTCCGCCACAAACAACTCTTTGACAAAGGCCTCGACGAAACATATTTCGATCGCGTGATGGGACATTTTTCTGAGACACTAAAGGAAATGAAGGTAGATCAGCAAGTAATTGACGATGCCTGCAATGTCGTCTTTCCACTTCGATCCATCTTTTTGCAAGGCGCAAACGAGGCAAAAGAGCGAAAAAAACAACAGACTCGACAAGGTTTCTGGACGGAAGGTTTGTTGGTCCTCGCTGGAGTCGTTGCCATTGCAGTGCATCAATCAAGGAAGAAGGCGAACTAAGCTTTTGACTGGCGATCTACTCTATGGACTTGGGAAAACGAATAAATGAATCAGTCCCAAAATCCAAGATTATGTCGGTAACGCATCACTGTTAACGGCCCTTTTGATAAAAGCCAATACAATTATTCTCGAATGCCAGAAAGTTCTTTAACTATAAGGCTAAGGCTTCCAACCACACGTGTGTTGAAATTTAGCAATGATTCTGGAAGCAGTATCATAATTTCGACCATGATGGTGCATTGTTATTTTCCATAGACGCTGTACGTGCGCTTTGAATCCTTTTCTCCAGTTCCATTTGCTGTTCCTTCATCCACAGCGTATCCCTCAGCAGCGCAAGATCCATCTTCAAGTTTGCCAAATGTTTTTGCAAAGAATACGCCTGCATCTGGCACCTTGGCTTCGCCACACTTTCCATCAACCGGGTAGTTTAGAATGTGCAAGGTTGTTCCAGCGTCTTCATCGTCAGCGAAAGCTGGAAGCGCAGGGAGAAAAACGGCACCAAGAGACATGGTTGCGGCTGCTAAGAAGTCTCTTCTTCCTGGATTCTCATTGGATTCCATGATGCTGACATCAGCGTCAGAGGATGATTTGGCATGCAACATGGTTTCGCCTCGGATGAAGTTTCGGGAATCAGCCACAAAGCAATTTGCATTTTGCAACAGGAAAAGGGTGAATAGTGCGGTAAAGCGAAGCTGGGTATTCATTGTCAATTGGTTTAGGTTGATGATGACTTGGGTGTTGAAGCTTGAAGCTTGATTTTCTTTGTGAATAATAGATTGATTCGGCGCGATTTTGATTTTTGTTTCGGTACTTGCGTCATCCCGTATACGTCTGTTCTCCCCCGCCCCTGAAATACGTGCGAAATATTCAATATGCGGTGATTATTGGAGAATCTTTTGTGGTATGGATTTCTAGTGGATTCCGCGTTGTTCGATCTCAGGTGAAAAATAAGACCGATCCAACAAGGACCAAGGACATCATTCCCATCCAAGGCGTCCTTTCTCGTCCCTCCACACTCGCGCAACTCCCTTTCGACACTTACTCTATTCCCATAAACAAAATATGTCTGCTCCCACAATCCTTCCCAGCAGAGGTGTTGCTCGTGTTAAGAACGTTCTTAGCGGCGACACTGTCGTCTTGACCGGAAAGCCAACCGCGACTGGAACGGCTCCTGAGGTTACTTTCACCCTGGAATCTGTCCTCTCTCCAAGGTGAGCTTAAGAAGATTGATGACAGAAAGATGTCACATCTGAGGATAGGGTTGAATTGGATCACTCTCCAAAGACGGGTGTCTGAAAGCGCAAATGTTTTCATGTCCATCACATCGTGGCTTCGCATTGGTGGATGTATCTCACATGCTTTTTGAATGTCTTTCCACGGCATCTTCTTCCAATAATTCAGATTGGCATCAAAAGGAAACGGAAATGTAGACGAACCAGGATCCTTCGATGCTCGTGAATGGCTACGTCGTTTGGTTGCTGGCAAAATGGTTCAATTTGAAACTGTAAAGCAAGGAGCATCGGCTGGAGATCGTGTTTATGGTTTGTTGATGTTCACTCCTCCAGGCACTGCGCAACCCATCAATATTGCCGTAGAAGCTGTTAGAAATGGAAATGCTACCCCAAAGAATACAGTTTTGGACGACAATAGTGAAGATGCGGATGAGTACAAAAAAGCGTTGAAATCGGCATACCAAGAAGCTAAGACTGCCAGTATTGGAATTCACTCTTCATCGCCCTTAGTCCGTAAGTTGAAGACTTCTGGTGACGACTTTGAGGCTTCCGCTTTGGTACAAAAGAGCAAAAAGCACGGAAACCATGGCAAGATCAAGTGTATTATCGAATATATTTTCGACGGTAACCGTTTCCGAATGCAAGTCGTCGATCCGGCAATGGGAGACCTGCAATATGCTAGCTTCACACTATTCCTTGCTGGTGTCTCTTGCCCTCGTCTCGGAAATTCACGTGCTGATCCACCAACGCCACCAGAAGAGTTCGCAGAGAAAGCCAGAGACTTCGTTGAATTGAGATTGCTTCAAAGAGAATTGGATATTTCATTACATGGAACTGACAAGTCTGGATCAACCATCGTCGGAACCATCCATCACCCAAAAGGAAATATTGCTGTGGAATTGCTCAAGAATGGATTCGCAAAAATGTCCGACTGGACTGCCCGCATGATGAATCCTGCGGATGTTCCTGCCCTCCGAATCGCCGAAACCAATTCCAAGAGAACGAAAACTGGATTATGGCATTCCTACCAACCACCAAAGTTGAGTGGTGCCGCACAAATTTCTGGAATTGTCGTCGAAGTTTTGTCTGGAGATACCCTTTACATTTTGCCAGATGGTCAACTGTATGACTCCGAGACCAAACTTGTCAAGGTTTCCTTGGCATCTGTCCGTGCCCCAAGAGCTGGAAACAGAAGTGGCCGTGCCGATGAAAACTACTCCTATGAATGTAAGGACAGACTTCGTTCTCTTACCGTTGGTAAGCCATGCAAGGTTCAAGTTCACTACGAGCGTGAAATCCCAATGGGAGACAAGCCAGAAAAGCGTCAGTTCGGTACTGTTGCGGTCAAGAACAAGGCAGATGTTGGCGAAGTTTTGATTTCCGAAGGTCTTGCAACCACTCAATTTCACAGAGATGGTGAGGAAACTTCTCCAAGATATGATGATCTCCGTGCCGCCGAAGCTGTTGCCAAGGCTGCCAAAGTTGGTCTTCACTCCGATGCTGAATACAGCCGTACCCCAACCAATGATCTAACTGATCCCAAAAAGGCCAAGGCATACTCTGGTGCCCTCATGCGTGCAGGAAAGATCAAGGCCGTTGTTGAATATTGCTTCAATGGAGCCCGATACAAGTTGTTTGTCCCTGCTGAGAACTGCCACATCGTTTTCGCTGTAGCCAACTTGAGGTGCCCACAGCCATCACCCGTCGGAAGCAGACAAACTAAGGCAGCAGAACCATTTGGTGATGCCTCCAAGCGTCATGCCCGTATGACAGTTCTGCAACGAACTGTTGACATTGCGTGCACAGGAGTGACCAATGGAGGAGTCGTCACTGGTAATATTACCGTTGGCTCTGGAGCCCAAGAAAGAGATTTTGCCATGGAGTTGGTTGGAGCTGGTCTTGCTACTGTTGATCAACGAAAGATTGACTATGGAGAAGCACCGCCGCAGCTTGTCGATGCTCAAATTGCCGCAAAGAGTAATCGTATGGGAGTTTGGTCTGTTGAACAACAACCGACCGCTGCGGTTCAAACGAAGACGAACGATAGTGTGTCTGAGCAGGTCGCTTCTATCCGTGTGAGCGAAATCCGCAGTGCTGCGCACTTCTTTTACCACATTGTTAATGACGACACCGTGAAAGTAATTGAAGAGAGCATGAAGTTGTTCACCACAAATAATGGAACTGGTGGAGCACCTTGCGACGTAAAGGTCCATAAAGTCGTCGCTGCGTTGTTTGACGATGGTTCTGGCAAGAGTTGGTACAGAGCTAAGATCGTGGAAAAGCTCAGCCCCGAGAAGGTCACGATTGTCTTCATTGATCACGGAAATGTTGCCACTGTTCCAGTTGCCACACATTTGCGTCCTCTTGATGACAGTTTGCTCCCAGATAAGATCCCAGCTGTCGCCAAGGAAGCCTGTCTCGCCCTTGCATTGGCTCGACCATTGACCGACGACTATGGTATTGATGGCGCAAAAATGTTCCAGTCCATCTGCTGGGGTAAAGATATTGTCGCACGTATTCACGGAACTGATGAATCTGGAAAGGTTGTCACCTCTATTGTTACGGAGTCTGGAGAAACAGCTAACACTCAGCTCGTTGCCGCTGGACTTGCTAGAGTTTTCAAGCCATCCTCCGCAAAAGCATTGGCATCGCGTATGGTCGATGGGTCGAGCATCATGAAGTTGGCCGCTGAACTAAATGTTGCACAGGAAAATGCTCGCAGAAGCCGCTCTGGAATGTGGCGATATGGGGACATCGGTGAAGATGACGATGATGAGATGTAAAGGATTATGATTCTTTGATAAAAAGGCCTGGCTTGAATACATCGAATAAGAATACACGAAATACAGGCTAAATTGCATTCAAAATGTCCTTGGAATTTTTTTCTCCAACAACGGAATGCATTGCCTTTTTAGGTTCTGATTCTCTTCTACCGTATAATCCCCTAACATGTGTAGCAAATTGATCGTGTTTGGTCGAAAGACGAACAGACGATGGGAGCCCAAAAAAAGACACGACCATAAGATTGAATCAATTCAACTCAACCCCAAACACCTCTTCACAATGGACTTTGCGAGTCCCACGAGAGCACTGATCTCGCTTCAGAAGCGTAAACCCGCTGTTTCTGCAAATGCTGTCGAAGCTGCCAAGAAACTCCTCGAGAAAGATACATCTTCAAAGGACTACTTGGATGCAATCTTTATGTTGATGAACGACGAAAGCGAACGCTGGGAAGGCTTGTCTGTTTCGCTGTTGCTGGCCACCAAGATTCTGGTCGACGCCACAGCCAATCAATCCAGTTCAGCCGTATACATTGATGGGCCTCGTGTCCCCATGGAAAATGCATCACATGCAGAAACAAAGACGGAGCGCTCATTCTCTCCGGAGCAGCTCTCGAAGGTTGCTACATGGTTGCACCAAGCCAGTTTGAAGTATCTGGAGCACAACGAACCTCGTGTTCGTACCTTTGTAGCAAAAGCTGTGGGTGCGCACGCAACTTGGAGCATTGGAATTGACAACGCTCAACACGAAGACGAGCGCCAAGCCGTTCACAGCCAGATTGTCAAATCAATCCAAGATCATATTGAAGAGGGTCGTGATAATCCTGAAAAATACAGTAAATCTTCAATTGGTGCTCTGGACGATACTACTGGTTGGAGGGCACTCGAGACAAATTGGCAATGCCTAGCTTGTTGGATTGCCTCTCTTGGAGATAAATACTACGAAACAACGGGCTTGCAGTTGGACCAACTCTTAGAGAACGCGGAGCATTCGGCCGTTGTTCACCTCAATCGTCACGTTCGAGCAGCTTCTATAGCAGTATTGGAGCAGTTGACCGTCAGTGCTGGAAGTAACGAGAAACATTGGCACTTATTGGAAACAGGCTCTTTGCGAAAGACAATTGTAAAGGTTCTCAAAGCTGGTTTGGCGGACAACTGGTCACAAGTTCGTATGGCAGCATCAGTATTGAACCGTGTCTTCTGGAAGACTATCAAGGAAACGTGCAAGTTCTCGAATGACAACTTGAAACAACTCTATCCTACTTTGATTCCTCGAATGTGCTTGAATCGATTTTACTTGGCTCAAGGCGTCAAGTTGTATTCCCATCAAACTTGGAAGCTCTTGTTCCCAGAGTCTGGCATAGAAGTTGTGGCTCAATCTATCGCTCCCGTTGTCCGTTACTATGTGCAGATGTGTGACGCTGACAACCATGTGGTCCGAGAAGCCGCCTGCCAAGCGGTTGCTGAACTGGCGGGCAAGATAGGAATGGACGAAGTCCACTACGCAGCTTTGCAACCTCACGTTCCAATATTGTTACAAGCTCTAATTATGTGCTTTCATGACGAATCTTGGCCAGTCCGTGACGAAGCTTGTCTGGCGTGTGGGACCTTTTGTCGAGCTTATCCAGAAGAGTGCCGTCCAGAATTGGAGACTTTGTGGACTCGGTGGACCGAACAGTTGACTGACCAAATTTGGAGCGTCCGGGCCGATGCTTCAGTTGCACTTGGTGATGCCTGTCAGGCCTATGGAGAAGAATTCTTCCATCGTCTCATGAAGTTTATCAATGAGAATTTGCCAGCGGCACTCAACCAACCAGCCATGACATTGGAAGAGCACAAGGCTTTACAGAACGATATGGCCTCGCACACAGATTCACAACTCTACAGCTGTGGGTCCCTGGCGCCGAAACTAAAGAAAAACTCCAATAAATCCGGTGCTGGACGTATTGGTTGCTCCAACTGCGAAGTCAATCGAGACAAGCAGCCCTGGGAAGCGACTGACGGTTGTTTGTACTTGATTCGTGAGTTGGTGGACGAGTGCAGTTATGATAATTCGACTCTTCCGGCTCTATCCGATGATATATTGTTGCCGCTCCTTCGACAAGTTGCAGACGTTTGTAGAGTCTCGCATTTCCCGCAGGGGGACGATTTACGAACCACACTTTGGAGACAGCTACCAACCATGATGGAGGCCATTGGCAAGCAACGTTGCAAACGGTTGTACTTGGAAATTTTCATGGATCTACTCATGCGAAACATTGAATCCAGAACAGCGTCTGCCATGTCCAAGCATGCTGCGGTCTCGTGCGCCTATGAACTAAGTATGTTGGTTGGTCCCAATATCTTCAGGGGACGTGTCTACGACGACTACCAACGCGAGGCTTTGGACCGCGCCATGAGTGAGCGGCAAATGCAACAACAAAGGGCGCCGAAAGAACGAGGGACGCAGTTCTCACCATTTGAGCCTCCTGGTCTATTGGACAACCTAGACAGCCATCAGTTCTCAAAACTGACACCAGGCTTGCCACCAGATATGATGAATCATCCTGGCGTTGGGGCAGGTACTAGCTTCTAAAACGTAGATGCAGGCCACTTCTTTCCTTCATACGTACTATGGAACCAATTGAATGAGATAAGAAGCCTGCTCAAGTCGTATTTTAAAAGTACAATAATGAAATCTATGGTATTAGTTGTTCTCCTCGCTACAGAACTGAAAAAACGATGCTTAAGCTCTCGCCCCGAGAGAAATTTGAAGGGACTTTGGAGACTGATTCAAGCTCAAATTTTGCAAAAAAGCGAAAAAAGTTGGTCAATCATCTACCAATATTTAGAACATTGGGTTTCCAGTAAGGGCAGGAACGGATCCTGGGATGTTGGCGGCAGCAACAAAAGACATGATGGAGATCATGGCAAGGCGTCCGTTGTTCAATTCTCTGTCTCTCTTAACCTTCATTGTGGATTCATTCACCGACCCGAAGTTGATTGGTGGGAAGATTATAGTTGGAAGGTCTCCTCCCTTTGTATAGTGAACACCGTTGGCTTCGCTGATGATTTCAGCTAGGAAAATGATTCCGTAAATTTGTTGCTTTCCTGTTGATATTAGGCAGAAGAAGTCCGTGAGAATGACGTCAATACGCTCCTGATTTCCGATGTGCTGTACTTAGATTGTCGCGATGGCCGAAAAAAATGACTTACCTGCATCTGGAACGGCATCCCATGCATCCAAGGGCTTCATCGCGGACAAGGATTCGAAGGAGACATCGTGGCTGAGCATGCCAGGGAAGTGGATTCCAACGGCTTGGACCAGATATCCAGTGGTGGCAAGCATAGCAACGCGGGAGTGCTTGAGCTCGGCAGCCCGGAACCATGCGAGAGTGGAATCAGAACCAAGAGTGGCAAGACCCAAAGGATCAAAAGTCTTGAAAGGCATTGTGCTTCCAGGCATTTCACTAATGGAAGAGCATAGTGATTGGGAAGCCTTTTGATGGGAAGCAGGGGCAAACGCAGAGACACTGGAGGCAAGGGCGACAAGAAGGGAGGCGAACTTCATGGTGATACTGTAGCTTGGCAGAAGGTACAGTAGCTTTGATACCCCAGTTTTCAGTTTCAAGTTTGGTATCCCCACGTCACGAACCTCCGGGTCCTGTGATCACCTCCGGATTGGCGAATTGGAACTTGGAAACTCAATAACAATGGAATCCGGAATTTCAAGCAGATAAATTGTGTGAAAGTAAAAAAACAAAAAGGCCGCAATAAAAAGGCCGCAAAATAACACAGCGAATGGAAGTGCAAATTTGAAATTCGCAGTTTCATTACTGTAATTTTCTGTGTCCATGTCCTTCTTGAGCTTTTACAACGATCACCATGGTGCCAGGGCTGACGAAGAACTACTGAATTTCATTGAAGAGGATCGATGGAATGAAGCTGATTTCTTCGCCAGGACCAATCCCCTTGAAATCAAATGGACGACTAATGTTCCTCAGTTCTATGAAGGTGTGAAAAAAGTGAAGGTTCTGGCTATTCACGTTGCTTGCAAGCGACAACCCCCGCCTTCTTTCCTTTCAACGTTGTATCAGATTAATTCGAAGGGGTTTGTGAAAGTAGATTCAGTTTACAAAAGAACACCGTTGCACGTTGCTTGCATGAATGTTATGGAACCAACATCTCTGATAAAGTTGATCGAATTGTGTCCAAAGGCAGCCAAAGTAAAGGATGCTCTAGGTCGACTTCCAATGCATTATGCATGTAAGAATCCCAAGATGGATTCTATAGTTGGAGATCTGTTAAAGGCGCACCCAGGAGCTGCACTCGTCAAAGATCAGCAGGGCTTTTTGCCGATTCATGTTGCTTGCAGAGTAGGCCAATCAGTCGACACGATTCGTTTGCTTATTTCTACAGCTCCAGAATCAAAGAAGAAGAAGACCAAAAAGGGTTCGACTCCGTACATGTGTGCAAAGAATATGAAGGCTGCTCACAGAGAGCAAGTAATGGAACTTGTTAGTCAATGAAAATCATTGCCTCGCATACACATCAACCTTAGAACTGTAAATACTAGAGAACAATAAGATCTGATACAAACAACTCAAATTATATATTTTATAGTAGATATAGCTTTTATTTTGCCAGTAAGCTAGCAAAGTTCAACAGTGTATTTGCTAGATCTATTCATTCACGTCTCCAAATGTCTCTTGCATATGCTGCTTATAATCTATAGCTTTCCAATTGTTTATCCCATCCAGGCAGTGGTGCGGAAACCCTCTCCAGCGTAGACAGTATTCTTTGCTCCAAGTTCTTCCTCAATACGGAGCAATTGGTTGTACTTGGCAAGTCGCTCTGATCTGCATGGTGCTCCAGTCTTAATTTGTCCAGTGCATAGACCAACAGCAAGATCAGCAATATAGGTATCTTCGGTTTCTCCAGATCGGTGAGATGTCATGACACCCCATCCTGCTTGCTTGGCCATCTTGACAGCAGAAATACTTTCAGAGATGGATCCAATTTGGTTCACCTTGAGGAGCAAACAGGTGCAAGCCTTCTCGTCCACGGCTCTGGCAATCTTCTCAATGTTGGTAACAGTCAAATCGTCACCAACAACTTGGAACTTTTCTCCGTTCTTTGCGGTGAATTTGGACCAGTTCTCCCAGTCGTCTTCGTCAAAGGGGTCCTCGATGGTGACAATTGGGAAGTCGGCGGCAAGGCTTTGGTACAAGTCACCAAGTCCCTCACCAGAGACGACATTTCCGTCGTACTTGAAGTCCAAGTCGTATCCATCTTCTCCCTTCACCTTGAATTCAGAAGCAGCAACATCCAATCCAATGGTGCACTTTCCATCGTACCCGGCCTTGGCAATGGCTTCCATGATGAGTTCGCATCCTTCGCGGTTGTCGCATGGAGGTGCAAAGCCACCTTCGTCTCCAATGAGAGTAGCATCACCACCGAACTTGGCCTTGATGATCTTACCCAAAGTGTGGTAAACCTCGCATCCAATAGTCATGGCCTCGGCGAAACTCTTGGCACCAGTGGGAATGACGAAATACTCTTGGAATGCCAACTTGTTTCCGGCATGGGATCCACCGTTGATGACGTTGAAGCATGGAACAGGCATTGTGAATTGGCTCAAATCATTTCCAGCAAGATCGGCATAGTGTTGGTAGAGTGGCACATTCTTGGCGGCGGCTCCTGCCTTGGAAACTGCTAAACTGACACCCAAAATGGCATTGGCACCCATCTTTGCCTTATTGGGGGTACCGTCCAAATCAAGCATGACCTTATCGATAGCATCTTGATCGACGACATCCATTCCATTTACAGCAGGCCCAAGGAGATCGTTGACGTTGGCAACGGCCTGCAAAACACCCTTTCCTAGATAACGATCACCACCATCCCTAAGCTCGACGGCTTCATAGGCTCCAGTCGAAGCACCCGATGGAACGGAAGCACGGAACATACCGTCTTCAGTCGTCACCTCGACCTAAAGTAGTAAGATCCAAACATAAATTGCACCGATATGTCGAATCAGAAAATTGAAAGATACACAAATGGAATGCAAACGCCGATTGGCCAATCGTACCTCAACAGTCGGGTTTCCTCTGGAATCCAAGATTTCACGGGCATGAACTTTTTTGACAGAAGCCATTTGTAGAGCAGACAAGCCGCGTGCTCGAGACTCCGTTGGGGCAAAAGCAGAGCCTGAAAGGAGAAGAGAAATCCGAACAGTAAGAAGGGAGGATCAAAGAGAAGCCGAGAACACACAACCACATTTTGTGCCTAATTGGTGAAGGACATGGGATAGGTCGAGACTTACCAGAGGCAAAGAGGAGTGATAGAATGGTTGCGGAGAATTTCATTGTTTTCAACTACAATGGTGTTCTGATAATTTTGACGAGAAAATGGGATTGAAAGATAAGGTGGTCGTTGGTTGTCGTCGTTTGCATTTTCCGATCGGAGAAGAAGATACATCAAAGTACTTTCTCCCTGCACCAATCATGTTTCAAGGTTCGGCACATTTGATTCGTGTGATTAATGCGTCTGAACGTCATACGTTTGGTAGTGTACGTCATTTGGCTTCACCAAGACTTCACATCAAAATCATCGGTGCCGCGTGGAAGCCAAGTTCCACGGGTATGGCGCCCCTAAACTGTGTACTTGAACCCATCACCAAGATACTGGCGACAGTGGACGTTCGACAACCGAAGCCTCAACGTATTTCTTTGATTACGAACCATTTATATCAGCGGTTCAAAAAACAGGCTGTGCATCCCAATAAGGATTCAAAACAAAAGCCATCCCCATTATGAAATTCACATCTTTGACAGTCGTCGCGCTGCTTCTGGCAGAGAACAAGAATGGAGATGCTTTCACCGTGAAACAGCCGATGTCAGTCTCTCAAATTCATCAAAATCCCAGAAGTACTCTGCAACCGTTGAAGTTTGCTGAAATTTCTGGTGGAATGGAAGAGTTGCAAGAATATACTGATGCCAAAACAGTGTCACCTCTAGAAAAGCAGATTCGAAAGTCGCCGTCGTTCTGGAAACTTGCAGGATATGCCACTGTCCCTGTTTCAGCAGCCTTGGGATTTGGTCTGGTTCCTAGCCGACGATTGGCAGCTCATGCAGCTGGAGCACTTGTCACTGGTGTTGCTGGTGCGATTGGAAAATCAAAGTTGGATTCGGTTTCAGAAGTTGTGACTCCACCTGCCATTGCCCAAGCAATCTTGGACCACGGATTAGACGACCCGTTGACCACAGCCGGATACGTCAAGGAAGTGCAAGAAGTATTTGGAATTGTAGATGACGAAGAATTTGAATGCATGTGCTCTGATGTATACAGCAAATACTTCCTTGGAATGGTGAAATTCAACCCCATCGCTAAAACAAGTGAGTTGAAAGAGTTGACAAAACTAAGGCAGGCTTTGAGTTTGTCAAATCTCCAAGTTGGAGAAGCGCATTCTGCTGCCGCCGCTGAATGGTTCCGCCAAACATGCATCTTCACCCCAGAGGAAGACCTTGACGACCCCGATCACCCAGACCGCCAAGCAATGGACAAGCTTTTGTTCCTGACGGAACGTGCACTCACCCAAGGTGGAGAGACTCCAGAGGCATTCCAGTTTGAGATGACAAGAGTTGCCAAAGCAATGAAGCTCACATTATCAGAGGCCATGGATCGAGTTGCTGATGTCCAAGAACCATTCTATGCACGTGCATTGAAGTCCACCAGGACCAAGTTGGGAACCAATAGTGTATCTGGTTCTACCTTGGAGCGCGCTCGGGAAACCCTTGGTATTGACGAACAAACTGCCTTCGATATGCATGTTGCAGCCTTCAATGAAGAAGTCAAGGAACTGCTTGGCTTGGGGGAGGATGATGAAGTTGTTGAGTTGAACTCTGCCAAGTTTAGCGAGGGAACACAAGCAAGAGTAAGTATTGATAGATTGCTCCCCGTTATTTTGCAGCGTATTTACCTAACGGGCCTTTTACTCCCTATATAGCTGGACCAACTTGCCGAAGTTCTCGGTTTAACCCCTAAAGATGCAGCCTACGAAATCGCCGCAGAAGCAACTCCACTTTATCAAGTCACAGCACTGGAAGCCATACAGGGTGTTTTGGATGGACTAAGAACCCCTGATGGTGCCTGGGAGCAGATGGAGGTCCGAAGAGAAGAGCTTTTGCTACCAGAAGCGAAGTCTAAGGATTTGCTTTCTTCCATGGTAATGCAAGCCCTCGGAGGTCCCCTCGAGCAAACAAACAAGTTCGCCAAGGTCAACAATGAAGTTGCAGTCTATGACAACCTCCTTGAAGCGCTTGAGGCAAAGCAAGCTCTTCTTGCCATCTTGGAGAAATCTGGCTGGAATGAATTCGAGAATTTTGATAAAACTTTTTGCGACCCTTGGGACAAACATTCTGCCAATGGATTTTTGCGACCCGACGAACGCATCAAGATCTACAAGATTTTCTCATCCAGATCGCTTCGGAATTCTGAAGATGGGAAAATTTCCGAAGAAATGTTCGCACGAATGGCTGAAGTGAAAGGTCTCTTGGGAATCTCTGACGACCAAGCTGAGGTTGAGTCTCGAGCAACCTTTGGTCCCGAATTGCAAAAGGTTTGTGTGCGAGCACTAAATGAAATTACTGCGGATTACACACCTGAACTTGCAAAGAATATGAAGAAGGCTATAAATGATGAAGTCGAAGCGTACAAGCTTACCGACGACTTCCTTCGAGAACAAGGTGCTTCTTATTACGCTAAGGCTGTATCTATCATCAGTGAAAAGTCTCCAAGTGGAATTCCTACAAAGGAAATGAACGAGGCGCTTGAGTCGCTCCGAGAGATGTACCGACTTGAAAAGGAGGACACGTATCCATCTCACATGGAGTATTTTGGAGCTGTCTACCGAAAAAGTATCGTTGAGGCTATGGGATCAACCGGTGTGATTCGACCCGAACTTAAAGATGCATTGAACGACCTCAGAGATCGTCTTGGTGTGCGAGAGGAAGATACCAAGCAACTCTTCCTTGAGGCTGTCGAAGAAAAAATGGTTCCCATGGTTGAATGGATCAACAGTGAAATGGAACGCACGATGCTCTCACAAGAGCAACTAGCAAAAAGACGCGGGAAGGATATGGGACAAGATATGTTCCAATCAGGAAAGGCGGCAGATGTAAGTGATTGTGTTCAGTCTCGTGACTTCGTGAAAGGGAAAGGGAAAGTGATACTCATTCTCACCTTGTGTTGTAAACTCAGGGGGTACTGGGAGTTGGCGCTGAGGTTCAGATCATGAGCGACATCATGAACCTAGTTGATTTTTACAACGAAAACGAAATTGCAGAGGAGAAGGAAATCGGCACCGAAGAAGTTGATGGAGAAACTGTTCCCGTACTTGAGACTTCATACCCTATCACAGCACTCGGATCCGAAGCGATCGACCAAGAAATGGCGGAGACCCTATACCGTCAGTTCGTTGTTGGTGCTTTCACAAATCAAGGAGAGCAAGCTTCTCGATACGAGACTTCTCGAGCAACGTTCGGGGGAATTCTTGGGCTGACAAGCGAAAAAATGGAAGATATCAACAGCAACATTGGAAGCACTGTGTATGACAACTTTGTATCCCGATCAATGGCACAAAAGGGAGCACTTGACCAACAAGACATGATGTTTCTTGCAAACATTCAGGGCAAGATCGGTCTATCAGCAGAGCAAGGCGAAAAGCTGCTCATGCAATCCCAAAAGAAGGTGCTTTCAGAGGAAATCAATACCATCATGGATGACCCTACACCTGAACGGGTGAAAGCCTTCCGAGAGAAGTGCAATGTGATGGGCATGGACCTTGCAGAAGATGTTGGCATTTCCAAGCCTCGTCTCATCAGAATGTTCGAATCCGAGATCATTCCTGGATTGAAGTCTGGCGAGATTACAGCCGAAACCAGTGAAATCCTCACCGAAATCCAGGAGAGTCTAAATTTGGAGGCTGAAGAGTGTGAAGAAATGTTTGAAGCAACAATTGTGAGACTGTCGAAGCAAGCACTGGGTTTGACTACCAGCGAATTATTGAGAGGACGGTATGACAATGCAGTTGATCCGATCAAGGAAATTGTCCTTTATGCCTCTTTTGTTGACGGAGATTTGGGTTTGGAAGCACCAGAGGAAGCCGAAGCATACCAAATTTTCAACATCTATGAATCCCTGGACTTCTCAGAAATAGACAATGAGACAGTAGAAGAAAACAAAAGGCTTCTAAAGGCAGCCCTTGGATTGGATCAATAGGTGGAAACTAATCAAATAATGCCACATTGTGACAGTACATGCATCAGCACCACTCACTTGCCTGCAAATGTACCGGTTATGAATTCCTTTTGAACTTTGCTATGGTTAGGACGCAAATTAAGTAGATAAAATTTGGTTTCCAGAGCACTGACAGTAGTAAATCAGAAGATTCCGGGTTCGAATCCCGGGCGGGCTTGCTATGGCCCGTTGGCCCAACGGCAAGGCGTCTGACTACGATTGCGACAGTCTCACTTTTGCACCTGCGGATGCATGTGTGTTCTACTGCCACTTTAGCAGGGGCACCAGGTACCTACTGTGTGTTATGACCACTGGTAATGGCAGAATTATTGTAAGCGCTATGTCTTGTTTGGCTAGTTCTACTGCCAGTTTAGCAGGGGTACCTACTCTGTGTATGTACGTTCTGACTATTGGCAATGGCAGAATTATTGTAAGCGCGATGTCTTGTTTGGCTAGTTCTACTGCCAGTTTAGCAGGGGTACCTACTCTGTGTAAGTACGTTCTGACTATTGGCAATGGCAGAATTATTGTAAGCGCGATGTCTTGCTTGGCTGAAAATCTGATCTGGAGTTGTTGAACTTTTGTGGCCTTTGGGAATTTCGTTTTTCTAGTGTTATTTGTTGTTCTGTCCCTTGGAAGACGACAACTATTGACAAAGCTTCCAAGAGGAAACTTTAGAAAAGAATGACACAACTGTAGGGAAAGGAACATGATGGGGATGGAAGAGGGAACTTAACGTGATAATGTTGGGCTCCTGACTCTCATCGTAGAGAGAGCGTACTAGTGCATTGATGTAGCTACTGTTGGGCATGATAGGCGGTGATTGCTATTGCTATTGGGGTGAATTTACGGGGGTCTGAAGCAGCTGTGAGTAGATGATAGATGATTGATCTTAGGCTTGAGATTGGCGACGACCGTTGGCCTTGGATCGCTCTAATATATCTGCTCGGGACTCGGCAGTCCAGCCAGTCAGGTTACGGGAAGTGGTAGCTAGTTGCTGCTCTGTCCAAAGCCAGGAGTCCAAAAGAATCATGCATCGGGCAATATCGCCTTGTTTATCAAACAATGGTTGTTAGGCTTTTGGTGGTATTCAGTCAATAGTGGCCCTGGTGGCTTCTTCCTGATGGAATAGCCACCAATCCATGGGGGGTTCTTGCTGTAGGTTGTACTTAGTTATTCTTTGGCTGAGGTTGCACTTGTGTTGCTTTCCTGTACTTAAAAAACGATCGACGCGTTATCAGAGAGGGAAGGATACTATAGGCCAATTGGGTTACGATGGTGCGAGTACAACCTGGTGAAAGAATCATGATGCTGTTACTTTTCCCTTTTATCTATAAATATTATAATAAAATCTGGCGGATAAGGAATGCAGGAGTAGCAAATCAGAAGATTCCGGGTTCGAATCCCGGGCGGGCTTATTCCGGCCCGTTGGCCCAACGGTAAGGCGTCTGACTACGAATACTTTTGTATTTTTGTGTTTTTGCTGCACCAAGAGTACAAGGTACGTGTACCTTCTGTCTTACTGCTGTATGTTGACCACTTCTGTGGAGTCAGATTGCTTTCGATTTGAAAGGCCACCAGAACGAACAACCACAGCTCGATTCATTTACTTTGTTCCTCACAGGCATGAGATCTCCACCTCCCACATCAACACAACTGTTGGAAAGATACAATGTCAGCTAAGCACTGATATCGCCCTGGCTGCTGAATCGTAATTCTTCTCCGCCGCGCTTCAATAGTAGTCCTACCACTCTCAGATAGATACAGTAGGTATAATACTGTACTGAACTGTACTGTACTGCTTTGTGCTTAGTCCAAGTTCTGGCCAAAAGGAACTAAGTTCGAACCTTCTGTAAGGGATTATTTGAAAATGCCAGCACAGCACTACCGGTACATGGTGTACGTACATGTACCTACTCCAACGCTATAACTCCGATCTGTGCAGCCGTTATCGTTCAATCACGTATAAAACTCAAACCGCGGCGCAGCAGCAGAATAACAAGAGAGACCGTTGGTGTTGTAATCTTGATAACGGAATTGGCAGAAGCAGTGAAACTCACAGCTTTGGAACCTTCTGGACGGTATTGGAGAGCGGAAACCTGAGCTCATAAGTGAAAGGATGGAGAATATTAACGACGAGAACAACAACGAAATCAATCACAACAATCATGGATTGGGAGCCGGAGCCCCTTGGGATCAGGAAGAAGGAAATGGAAACAACATTGACATGGAAATGGAAGACGGAAACGACCGTGATGCAAATGGAGATTTAGATGGAGGAATTGCTGTCAACCCTGATGGCGCTTCGAATTCGAATCGAACAACCACTGAATGTGATTTGGTACGTTCTGGACAGTACTTTGGCTACGTGACACCTTCAATTTTAAGTTTGCTCACATGTTTTTCATTGCAAAATGACAGGTGCTTTACCTAGAATGCGAGGAAGAGATATCTGCTGCCCCTAATCACCCAATTATTAGACCTGGTGCTACAGTATTCATTGGAATGGATAAGAATACGAAACTCGCAGCTGTATTTAAGCGATTTGTGGAGTTCTGTAATGATCGCCAGAAACGAAGAGACCACATTGAGGTCTCTGATCTTGAATTTCTACACTGTCAACTGTTGAATGGGTCCGATACTGCCGAGACCAGCGCGTTGATGAAGAATGATCGCATCAAAGTCCGAGCGAACAAATCAATTGAGCGAGAAATTGAAGCAGAACGAAAGCGACAACAACGAATTGCGGATGCTCATTTCTTTGACCAAATGCGAATTTTGCTGCCAGATAAATGGAACAAATATGCTGATATAGTCTTGGACTGCCAAGGCAAGCTTGTAGATGATAAGGGGAGAAACCAAAAAGTCTTGTGGACGAAGGTCAAGGCTTACACTCCCATCTTGCAGGCACGGTGTCCCTGGATTTATGATATTATCATGAAGGCAAAGACTGACGCACTTGCGGCAGCTCTGGCGCAAGATACAGCATTGGAATTCACACCCAATGTCGAGGACACAAAATCTGTGGTAGCAAGGGTGGAATCAGAAATGAAAGCGGTTGACGAGGATGAAGACGACAACAGTATCGAAGTCATGCCGTTCAATGAAAACGACGCCCAAAACGCAGAAATTGCTGCTTCATCAGGAGCAAATGAAATCGAAAACGACGATGAGGAAGATCTTCGGTTTGATGGGTGCGCAAAGGTGAGGTCCGATTCGCCAGTGTTGTCATCGAGGCATCGAGGTCAGAGCGAACCTCTGAAGAAAGATTTGTTCAAAGTCACTGTTCAAAACCACTCTCCCGAGGCCATAAAACTGCTACTTGAATACTGCTATACCAATCGAGTCGTCGTTCTGGGCTTGAATGCATTCATTGTTGCTTGCAAAGAAAGGCCAACCGGAGAGAAGGGGCCTATTCCTCCACTTCCGATGACAAAAGCGGGGCATCCTCGATATGCGCAAGACAGTCGTCCGCTTGTTTCGTTTCAAGTCGCCCTTGCAGGCATTGAGTTGGCAGAAGAAGCCAATATGCCCAGATTATCTCTGATGTGCGAGGTAGCTGCAGCACAGCTTGTTACATCCATCAATGTTGTCCGGGCACTTTCATTATGCGCATCGCAGAAAAGCAAGTCCGGGAATGATTTACCAAAGTTGCGCAAAGCAGCCATGGATGTTGTGTTGAGAAATGGATCCCGAGGTGTTCTTGAACTTGGGAGAACGGCAATGTTTCGAAAGGCTCTGGAGGAACCAAGGGCGATCATCGTCCCAACTCTACTACAGGGTACAACCGAAGCTGTCACCAGGTATGGGAAACGGGGGCAATCAAAGCGCACAAAACCAAACGTCTCTATTTATAGCTTTGATGAATTGGATAGAGAGGACGCAATTAAACGGGAACGCGAGCGTCGAAAAAGGCGAATTGAAAGTGGACGTGCCTATGAAATTGAAGAATATGGGAATGATCCATCCTTGCGATGGAAGGCGTCATATGACAGTAGTGGAAGTAGGAAGAGACCACTGAAATTAATGCCTGCTACAAGAGGGAAAACGATAAGTAGATCTGATGAGCACGGAAGCAAGAGCCGCCGTGAGTCTGGAAGCCATCGAAGACGAGCAAACTAACATAAATAAAATCAATCCCAACTCTGCCATTAGAGACCGCTCAATAAAAATGCTATTCAGGACAGTCGATATTTGCTCTAATTATTTTCTACTGATACGATTGGGGTTGAGTAGCGTCATAGATCTCCTCCATTGTCTTGCCGTCACACTCCAGCAACAACGCATTTCCCATTGTTCCTCCCAAGTATCGGTCCACATGAAATTTGGTTCCTGGTCTTGGGCGTAGAAGTATTGGCGCACTTAGTCGGGATGGGCCATCCTTAGCTGCTACCACTCGGTGAACTGTCGCAGGGATTTCATTTCGAGTTGCAACTTGGAGTTGCTCGCCAGCCATGACGACGAGGTATCTAGAATGCCATGGGACGGTAGCGCCACACTTCAGCTCTTCTACCACTGCGGAAGAATCTCCTCCTTTTTCTTTCTTTTCTGCTTCCCATGTTTCTCGTGCCTTCAGTTCGGGACGGTACCATTTCTCCGAATCTTCATCATAAACCTCCAACCCACTAATTGCGGCAACTGGAACGGCAGTAATGAAGGAGGCGTCTACATGGGCACCAAACACCTCACGGGCTGCAGTCTCGGCCTCGCTGCTCTCAGAATACTGGCCTAGGCGATGTGGACTCATACTCACGGTTCCTTCACTGTGCTCAATGTCTGTACTTCGCATGGGCTTCCCGTCGTCAATGACCTCCTGGACCAAAAGATTGGCAGCTTCGGAAGCTCGTGCACCTTGATTCTTACCCTTTTGGAAGGCGCCGTACTCCACACTGCAAGTTGCGACTGCAATACGCACAACATCTTTGCAGGCACTTGTAATCACATCAAAGGCAGACGAGAAAGATTGGACGCCATCGGCACCGACGACATCAGTCAATTCTTTAGGGAGAATATCTCCCGAATTTCGCTCTCTTCTGGTTTCCAGGAACTTCAAGGAGCCGTTATCGAAGGACGAGTATCCAACTCTTGCATGTTGAGAGCCAGTCTCCGCTACAACCTCCATTCCAGGCAACAATTCAGCTGCAACAGCATCATCTTGCACCTTTTCAAAAAAGTCACCAGTGACCTGCCACATATCTGCAAGCACCTTGGTATCATCAAACTTGGACCCACCATCTGACATGTCCACGATCAAAACTCCATGTGAGACTAGTGCATCCATGACGTGTAGAAGAGCTGGGTAATACATGCAAAGGCAAAGAACGGTGAGACTCAGAAATGCACGTACATTACATCTATGCAGCCTACAGTGGTTCCTCCGACGTACTCTTTTCATTTTCAGAGCCATCTGCATTTCTCGCGGTAAGAGAGAGATCGCTTCTCTTGATCACATTATATCCTTTGGAGGACAAGCCAGCAAAAGCTTCATCTTCTCTGGTTGCTATACGAGGAGTATTCTCAGTCCGTCGAATGTTGTCTGCTGCCAAGTCAGATAGCGAAGAAATGTCTGTCTCATCAAAGATTGATAAGAGTGCCTCCTCGTCAGGTGCCGATTTTTCACCAGTTTCCGCACGGATTTTGCCTTCAGGATCCAGGGCGTCAACGAGCTCGTCCAACGATAGCTCTCTGATCTTGGCAGGAACTTGTCGCGCTACAAAATCAAAAGTTTGACCAGGCGTCCAGTCTTTGACTGCATCTTCCAATGAATCATACATCTTTGCAATGGCACTGCCTGTTTCTACATTGTACAAACGAATCGCTTCCACGTCTCCCCACATTCCTTGGTCTTCTTCTTCTTCTTGTAGAACCATCTCCAATCCGTTTTGTGATAAGGCTGCACGTGCAGCTTCTTTGGCTGTGAAATCCATGGCATATAAAACAAAGGCCTCCCGAATTTCGTCGCTCATATCCAAGGAGGTTCGGGAGCAAATTGCATCGAACATCTTTTTACTCAACGAACCAGTTTGAAAGGCTTCTCCCGAGATGCCAAGATTGTAGTCCTCTACTTTCTTCGTACTGATTCCTTCTTCTGTATCCACAGGAAATGATCTCTCAATCCAATTGTCGCCTGTTCCAACTTCTCCGTCATCATAATTTTTATTGGAAAGTTGTCGGTTGAATTCCAGGTAACGTGGAGAGCTTAACCGAAAGCCGGATTGAAATGCGCTTGATTTACCTTGTAAACAAGCGAATACCAGAAGGAGATTGCATGCAGGTAATAGCAAGGAAGATCTCATCTTGAGGTTCCTTTAAGAGCTTTCTTTGAACTGTTGATTTTCGTGGCAATTTTGTCGTTGGTTGCGATGTGGTGATGATTTTGTGAACGCCACAATCAACGTCTGTCAGGACACCGTTATTTCGACGACGATCACAAAACGCATCAATCATATTCTTGAAACCAACACACAAAAGATTGATAGAAATGAAGTTCCGACCTTGTATCGACCTTCACAATGGACAGGTGAAGCAGATTGTTGGTTCTACTTTGAATGATGAGACAGAATCGGATAAACTGAACACCAACTTTGAGACAGATCGTCCATCGCAAGACTACGCCACGATGTATCAAAAGGATAAACTGTTGGGAGGACATGTGATCATGCTAGGACCTGGAAATACAGAGGCCGCGAAGGCTGCTTTGGGTGCCTATTCAAAGGGCTTGCAAGTTGGAGGGGGGATCAACGACACGAATGCTAAGGAATGGTTGGAAGCAGGAGCCTCTCACGTGATTGTAACATCTCACGTCTTTGCAAACGGTCAAATTCACATGGAACGACTCAAGAAACTGTTAGAAATCTGCGGAAAAGACCGATTGATCCTGGATCTATCATGTCGCAGAAAGCCGGATGCACCGGAAGGAGATTACTACGTTGTCACAAACCGGTGGCAAACCTTTACTGACTACAAGGTGAACGCCGAAAGCCTGAAAGAGTTGGCGAGTTACTGTGATGAATTCTTGGTTCATGGTGTCGATGTGGAAGGAATGCAATGTGGAATTCTTGAAGACTTGGTCGTTCTGTTGGGTCAACATTCGCCCATTCCAGTGACGTATGCAGGAGGTGTAAGGTCGATAGAAGATTTGGAACTTGTGAAGCGACTAGGCAACGACAAGGTCGATGCCACCGTTGGGAGTGCATTGGACTGTTTTGGAGGCGAGCTAAAATATGTCGACGTTGTGGCGTGGCACAACCAGCAAAATTAAAATAGATTACAGCAATGTAGCGATCATATCACATCATATCATATCACAACACAACAGAATACAACAGAATACAACAAACGACAAACAATAGCTTTCGCGTTGGGCAAGATCACTCTACTGATCTATTCATTCACTTTTTCATCGTTATTCCTGCAATGCACTCTTCAATTCTTCATGAATGCTTTCTCTATCAGTGGATACTACAACATAATCTATGAATCTCTCAAGCAAATCTCTTTCTGACTTTACCTCGGAAACTGTTGCTTTGATCTGAGTCATCACTTCTTTCCGAGCGGCATTGGCACTTCTGGCTAGTGTCTTGTCATACTTGGCGACTTGCCCTACCCAGGAGCGCAGCAGGTTGTCCCAATCGTGTCGTTGGTTCTCGGACGTTTGAATTCGATCTTTCTCCTGTTGTTTCTGATCCACCAAGTCTTGTGGCAGTTCCTGGATTTCCTGACAGTTATTGATAAAGTTTAGAATGTCTCCGAATGGCGTCTCATCAGATATTGAAAGGCAGTATGCTTCCCAGTTAGCACGTGGTTTCTCCAAAGTATCTTTCATTTTCTGAATGACGTGCTTTGGGACTCGCCTCGTTCGTGATTCATTGCGTTGTAAACACGTTTCCACATCAGTTTCCATCCAAAGGATACCAAAGTTAAGCTGTTGACCAGGACCGTGATCATGATCTAAAAGAAGTCGATGAATTTGCTTTCGCATGCCCCTGAGGTGATAGTTGTCATCCATTAAAACAACTAAAGATTCCTCTATACGAGCTTTTCGAAGGACACCTTCCAGGTTAGCAACTGCAGCCTTTCGCGCTTCATTCCAAGCTGTAATCGTATTATCCCTTGCTTCCTGTGGTTTTGTTCCTGATCCTACATCTTGAAAGGTCGAAGAAATTTCATCTTCAAAGACATCATATTCCAAATGAACGCATGATAAATTGCCGTCGGTTTCGAAGTGAGATTGAATTTTCTTTGCCAGCGTACTCTTTCCACTCGCTGGAAGACCACCCAGCAACATTACTGTCCTACTTGAAGACATTGGTCTACCATACAGTACTGTCGGTACAGTTGTCGGATGTCCCACTGTTGGAGGTTTCGGGTTTTGGATCGAGTTTCAAGGTTGATTGATTATTGATTGATTGAGTTGACTCGATTCTAATCGGCTTAATCAACCAAATGGGCTAAAACCAACGTAACACGTGGAGCAGTGCGACTTGATGGCTATGATGAAATGAAAACATCTTTGGTATCACAAGAACTTCAACGCTTGTTTTACTTTGAAAGAACAACATCTATTCACAAAAGACCGCGACTACGATCCTATCAGCAATCTAAACTAGAAATTGAATTATGGCACGAGGAGCAGCCGGAAAATTGAGACGCCGCAATCGCAAACAAGATGACGAACGTGTCAGTTCGGATATGTTTGGAGATGAGGCAAATGGCCAAGGGGAGTTTGAAGAAACCGGTGACATGCCTTTGCCTCCAGGTATGAGCGGAGACAAGGAAAAGGACTCGGATGATGAGGCCACCGAAGAAGAGGATGAAGTCATCATGCCAAAGAAGAAGAAAAAGAGCAAGAAGAGCAAGTCTGCTAGCGATGAGGATGATTACATGAAAATGCCAACAGCGCCCACAACAAAGAAGGGCCAAATCAAGAGAACGCCTTTGATCTTGTTGATTCTAATGACAGGATCCACTCTTTTGCCCGCATTGATTTTTGCTAGTGATTACCTTGGAGGTTTCATGTCCAAGCACCATGTCATGGGACAAATTGGTTTCCGTTTGGGGATGGGGGGTGTCCCACGCAAGCGAGTTCTCAGTTTCTACGAGAAGCACGATCCTGAAAAGATTGAGAATGTTCCAGACATCTTGTCCAAGTACTATGGTGATTACCCCAAAATGATCAAGAAGCTCGAGCGCAAGTACCAAGACTATGGTTACTTCATGGGTTGGGAAGCAGACGAAGCACCTATGGCTTTGGCGATGGAACAACTGCAGGAGGGCTATGATACTTGGATTCACAGCTACTGGAACGTCTATGCTCCACAAGTGTTGAAGACAGGAGCTAGAAATATTCGTTACAATCTGACATTTTTGCACAAGAAGGTACACAAGGCGTGGAAGAAACATATCTGGCCTTCCCTGGAACCAATTTTTGGAGTTCCCAAGGGGACTGAAAAGCAGAAGCGGGCTGATGCTGCGGAAGCTAGACGGCGCCGGCAAGCAGGCTCTAGTGGTGGGAGCGGCGGATCTGGAGGCACCAGAACAAGGCGCAGCGCGCAATTCCGCGATGACGTTGATGAGTAAGTAAACCTAAAGCATGGTTTAGAAGGAAATGTGACAGAAACGATTTTCCACTTTTAATGTAACAATGAAATTAAAATATGAAGAATCATGATGATTGATCTAGTCCTACATATCACCACTGATTGGGATTGACGCGGATTGTCATGTCTCCTTCTTGCATTCCGAAACCAACAATTGCCTTGCAGGCAAGTCTTGCTCTAGAATTATCTGCCAACATTTGCTTTTCAGCGACTCGCTGATCATTCAGCAGTTCACCACCGCTCATGACAGTCACTTGACACGTCCTGCATAGGCCACCTGCCCCACAATTGCCTCCCGATTTGGTGTCAAACCGTTTGGCTAGTGGATCGTTTAGTTTGATCCCTCGTACCAACATGCCTTGTCGCAGGTTCTCTCCTGCATTCATCTCAATGATAGCATCTGGTTCGTTCTGCTCAGGAGGATACTGAAGCTTGACGCGGACTTTTGGTCGAGAACGGAGCCGCCGCACTTTGACGGTGAAGTAGTCTTCGTATCCTTCAATTATCGGGGGAAGCGACTGTATCGCCTTTACTGTAGCGTCGTAGGAGAAGCATTCTGTTTTAACAGTCCATTCTTGGTTTTGCTCGGATATAGGACGATTGTCACCTATTTTGGTTTTGCTTCGAACCAAGGAAACTTCCGCAATGGAATCACCCGTCATGATCTCCGAGCCTTCAGCCGACCCACCCGGTACAAGCCCAGATACGACAGTAATACCTAGGTCATCGTCTCTGCCTCCAGCAAGCTCCAGTAGTTCTATCCCCATACCCTCTTTTCGTGGAAAGGTCGTCAAAAATGTGTCGACAAAGACTTCCGAATTGCTTTTGCATCCCAGATAGATACCCTCCTCATTTTCAGCCGTCTTTTGGACAACGACTGCACACCACTCTTCTTCAATTGTTTCGACTGGCAAATTGTATTGGTTCAAATCGACAGTAGCAGGGCCTGCTCCTTGGAGCGTTTGGGTGGCAATGTTGCGAGTAGTTTTTCCGAAGGGTGTTGACAAAGCATTTCCCAGTGTGCCTTTGGTCAAAAGCAACGAAACTGTGACCAATTGCGATATCATGTAGGAAGAGTTTGACAGTCAGTGATACTCGTACTGTACAATACTGTCTGGAGTAATTTTTGGATTGTGGTTGAAGTTCTGTGCGTGAGTCAATCCCCTGTTATGAAAAGGGGAGGGGAAGTTTCTGTGACACAAACACAACTTCCAAGAAATTCCACCTGTTTCGTAGAAAGTCCTTGACTCCCAAGACTTGCCAATCCCGTATTAAATCTACTAGCCGTTGCCGTAGAGGTTGTACCGTACCCAAACGCCTCCCACCGCCGACCGGAATAATAAAACCTAACGTGTTTTGTGGTTCTCACCCTTTCGATCTTCCTGCACGGACTTTTTGACGGCCATTGACTCAACTATACCAACTTACGCAATTAGAAAATGAGTGTTGTAGGTGTAGACATCGGACTACAGAACTCTGTTATTGCCGCTGCCGGACGCGGTGGTGTTGATGTTGTTCTCAATGGAAACTCTCAGCGTCTGAATCCGTATGTATCATCCTCAGCTCTGGCCATCACTATCGTTCAATAGTGCTTGCTACTTTGTTCCCGAAAGGTTTCCCAACTAACAATGCATGCTTTTGGATATTTTTTCACTTTCTTCGTTGCAGCACCATGGTTTGTTTCGACCAAGCTCGTAAGATGGGAGAAACAGCTGGAACGGGAGCAGTCTCAAGTTACAAAAACACTATTAAATACATGAAGCGTTTGGTTGGACTTCCATTTGATGACCCACGAGCCAAAAGGGAAATGGAGATGGTCCCATTTGAATGCGTACCAATGAAGCACTCCCTAGGTGGCCCTGATAGTATTGCTGTCAAAGTTAGTGTCGATGGTGACGAAAAGATTATCCCAGTCGAGAATGTATGCGGTATGATCATCCATCACATGGGAATGATTGCTGCCACTAAGGCTGCCGAGACTTCTGGTATGGCCAACACTGCTGATTTGACATCATTCTTCCCACAAGATTGGGTTGTTGCTATTCCTTCGTACTACACCGATTCACAAAGACGGGCTTTGTTGCATGGATGCGAGGTTGTTGGAATTCCTGGAGTCCAAAGGCTAATGCACGAAAACACGGCCACGGCATTGGCATATGGAATCTTTAAGGATATCCGAAAACAATTCGAAAACGAAGAGCCTACAAATATCATGTTCATTGACATTGGTGCATCGCAATACACAGTTAGCATTGTTTCATTTGAACCTGGAAAGTTGATTGTCAAGTCGTCTTGTCATGACAGCGATTTGGGTGGTCGGGACTTTGATCAAACCATTGCAAATTGGTTGGCCGATAAGTTTGTAGAGAAGTTCTCTAAGAAGCTTTCCTCAACTCCTCAAAAGAAGCCCAAGGTTATGCTCAAGTTGTTGGCTGCGGCTGAAAAGGCAAAGAAGACACTTAGTCCCAAGGGAGTCAAGGAGGCATCTATCAATCTTGAATGCTTGATGGAAGATTTGGACTTTAACATTATGCTCAAAGCCCAAGAATACGAGGCCATGTGTAAGCCTTTGTTAGACAGATTTGAGGCGCCCATCGTCAAGGCCCTCGCTGATGCCCAGATGAAGTCCAGCGATTTGTCTTCGATTGAAATTGTTGGAGGAAGTACCCGTATCGGATTTGTCAAGACCAAACTAATGCAAATCTTGAAGGTCAAGACACTGTCGACAACCATGAATGCCGACGAAGCGGTCGCACGTGGAGCTGCTTTGCAATCGGCAATCCTTTCTCCCCGTTTCAAGGTGTTGCCATACGAAATTATCGAATCGAACCCATTGCCCATCAAGCTCTCTTGGGATGAAGCTGCTGCTGTGGAAGGCGAAGATGGGGCACCGACAAACTCTGTTACCATGTTTGATCGTGGATTGAGTTTCCCCATTGTCAGAAGAGTTACCCTTCGACGAACTGGGGACTTTTCTGTCTCTTGTGCTTACGATCAAGCTGCTTACGACCATGGCTTGCCCGCGGGTGTCTCGGCCGAGGTTGCTGATTGGTCCATCAAGGTACCAGAAGGAGAAGAGAAGAAGATCCGCGTCAATGTCAAGGAAGACATCCATGGTATCATCAGCTTGAGTTCAGCTCAGATGGTTGAGGATATCGAAGAAGAAGATGGCGGCGAAGAAGCAAAGGAGGGTGAGGAAAAGAAGAAGAAGGTCAAGAAGACCAACTTGGAGTACAAATGCACACAGGCTATGGACTGGACCAAGGATGAAATCAACAAATTCCGAGAAGTTGAGGTCGCTATGGCCAACCAAGATCGCATTGTTCGTGAAACTGCTGATATGAGAAACGATTTGGAATCGTACATTTACAGCATGCGCGACAAGATCACATCCGATTCGCAATTGGCCAATTATGCAACCCAGGCAGAAAAGGATGCGTTTGACAAGAAGCAAATGGAAATTGATAACTGGTTGTACGAAGATGGATTCGATGCAACAAAGTCTGTATATGCCGCCAAGCTTGCTGAGCTCAAGAAGATCGGTGGACCAATCGAAGCTCGTGCTTCTGAAGCTGAAGGCCGACCGGCCGCCGTTGCTGCCATCCAAGGCACTGTTGAGAAGTACAAGAGCTGGTTGTCTAGTGCTCAAGGCAATGATAAATACGCACACCTCACTGATGAAGACTTTGAAAAGTGCCACAAGGCATGTGATTCAACATCGAGTTGGGTGTACGATATGCTGGACAAACAAGGATCGCTCGGACAAGACGTCGATCCTGCATTCACTATAGCTGACTTGAGTGTTAAGAGCCAAGAACTCACGAATGTTGTTGGCCCAATCATGCACAAGCCCGCTCCAAAGCCAAAGAAGGAAGCGGCTCCACCAAAGGAGGAAAAGCCAGCAGAAGAGGGAGCTGGCGAGAACATGGATGTTGACGAGTCAAAGGAGGACGGAGAAAAAATGGAAACTGAAGAATAAGCTTTTTATTTGTAAAAGATCTTCAAAATCTCTCTTATTACAGTACTTCTATCAGTTTATTATGGGTTAGCTGAGGATCGGTCGTTTCAACGAACACGTGCATTCATCGATTCAAACTGCGGCACTATTATTCGTGAACATGACATATCAACAAATCCATTGCAACGGGCATTGGATATGGTACACAAATGTCAAACCTTCAAGCTGCAACCCTATCCCTTTCGGCTTCATTTATTCGCTCAATTGATGCTCGCAGCGTAGCCAGTGCAACTGTATTTGTTTCTGTAATGCCCGTAGTATGGCTCGGCAATCCGTTAGTATGCCACGATGGATTGGAGGCTATGGTTTGTGCAACCCTCTGACTTAGTGCGAGGTGCTTGGGATGTAGTTTGCAAAATTTTTCGTCCTGCTCCAGTTGCTTCAAGTTCGATCGAAGCCGATTTCGAACCTTATTTATTGAGCTAAGAGCGTCCTCCATGTCTTCGGCCGATGATTCAGCTACTGTCGAAGCAGCGTGAGTTGAAGAAACGTTTAATAGCCTAGCTTGAGCATTGGCAAATCTTTCCATGGCATCATACTGCAATTGCAGCAACTCCACAATCGTTTGCCTCCGTTCCATGTTTTGGAGAGTTGATGTTATACTGATGAATTTCTGTTTTCCCGACGCCCAACAGACAACAGGTCGAAAAAAGTAGAGAATCTCTGAAGTCAATGGACATGTGTTCATGTTTGGATATTCAGATGATACTATAGTGATTACACCTACTTCTTTCATCCGATACGATAACTGTAGTGAAGCCTCTCAACGCATCGCCTTTCCTGAAGGCAAAATACAGTACAGGACATCTATTCCCCTTCCCACAAATCACCTTGATCCTGCCTCATAGACAAAAGAATGGAAGAATGAACAAAAGGGGCAAAAGTAGTGGAACAATCAACAGTGACAACCCGCAAGTGCATGTGCTTCCAATAATTGCCATAATGATCATGGTAAGCACAGTTAGGCTCACCATGAAGCATCCTCCTGGGTTGCGGTATTGAACAAAGATATCTGCATTATTTTTCCACAAAAGGTAGTCGCCATTATGTATCGAAAGTGGCTTTCCTTGCATCTCCATGTAGTAGTTGGCCTTTGATACTGGATATTCGTGCAATATTCTTCGGTTCAAGCGGTCAAGTTTTTCAAATGCAGTTTCATGCCGACCAACTTGGCAACTCAAAGATTTGCCATCCCACATTCGAAGAAAAACATGAATTGCATCATCTTGTTCACATTGTGCATTCCCAAAGGAAGAGTTTGGAGAAACAACAAGGGCCATGGCGTTGGATTAAGGTTAGCTTGCAGATTGCGATTGCAAGTGCGAGTGCGAATGGCTATGGATCAACTTGTGTGATATGTGGTATGCCTCGAATGAGAGAATTTGAAAATGAGAATCAATCATTGGTGATCGATCAGAATCCAAATTTCGAAAAAAAGGCTTCGTCATCGACACTACGGTTTCGGAGAAACATTGAGCTGGAGGGCTGGCGCGCTACGTCTTCATCTAATGTTTCTCCGACAACAACTTCGACTATATAAAGGGACTTCATCAGCACAACAACTTGTCACAAATCTTTGATCCAACCCAGGAAAATTCAAACTTGTTTTAAATTTCTTCAGGCTTTAGTTGATACCTTAGCTTCAACAAACAGCATGACAATGATCTATTTTTATCAGTAAATGCAATTCAATAGATTCTATCGTCGTAAACAACACAATGTCATGAGCTATTGCTCCAAATATCTGCTCGTTGCTCCAATGCCACCTAAAATCGGTAGTAAAAAAAGAAATTCTTCTAAACGAGCTCCGTGAATTTGCTGAAACCCCAAGAGGGAAAGAAGAAGTCGATAACCTTCTTGCATAAGATCAAGACCACAAGTTTCGCTGTTGTGCAAGAGCACTTCTGTCCTTGACAGTCGTCGACCAAGAATCTAACCACTTTCAACATCATGCTATTCAATTGAAGAATGAGATACATCGCAAGGAATTGGATGACTTGATTTTGAATCAAAAGAGCTACAAAGATTTCCTAAAAGGTTTCTTTGAAAAAATGAATGTGAAACATTTTGCATGAAATGGTTTGGAAAGAGGAAGTGCCAGCAGTTTTCAAAAGATGAACTTTTGGTCGTTTCAACAATTCATCTTTGCTTGGCAGCACGAGATAACGTATTATTGGGTGATGTTTATGAGCTTTGGAGAAGGAGTGACAATGCGCTACGAACCCAGAAAAAGAAGATCTTGAAGCGTTTCAAAGACTTTGTAGAGAGAAGTACTACAACGCTGTCAAACGTTGTTCCAATGGCTGACGATGTCCCTACTTGCAGTTCTGGCCCTTTCCCCCTCTCCGCAGGTGCATTTGCAGCCTTCCAATCCAGAGCTTCGTCTTCCGCAGGTATTGAATTATAATATGCCAGACAAACAAGACGTCGATCAAGAATCTCAGACAAGTGGTGCACCTTTATGCATCAGGAAACGTTTTGTATTGCAGCTGTCCAAGCGTTACTACATACAGAAAGACGAAGTGAGGGAAATGAATAAGTCGGAGACCGATTGGAGCCATTGGATCTCCATACCAGCGACGCTGGTTTCAACAAAAGCGACGGCGACAGCAGCAGCAAAGCACGGCAGTTCTTCTCCTCATCTAAGACAATGAAGAAAGTACGGCAATTCTTCTCCCCATCTAAGGAAAACAGTCCAAACTCGGGGCAAAGTGGCCCAGCCGTCAAAAGAGGAAATTTCAATCAGATCCCTACTGCGAAGGATGTAGTTTCGGGCATTTTCAGAGATGTCGGAGCCTAGTACTTTACCTTTGGTTTGCCACCACCAGACGAGTTGGTTGTTGGCATACTAATGATATGGTGCCATTGATATTTCTTACTGTATCTAATTTGTTTCTGAGAAAACGTTTTGATAAATCCCTACTAACCCAAACAAGGAATGGTGCATTGTAGTGTTTGACAAGATATTATTATCGCGGTATTATAATAGTTTTGAAAGATGTTTTGCAGAAGTCGGCTGTAGTTTTTATTTTATTGGAGGTGTACCAGGTACCTGGTACTTTTCACCATTTCTCCATATATTTGTCTTTCAACACTTAAAAAGTTAGACGTATGCAGGCCAGACGGACATCCAACCCAACGAGTTCGACTCATACGAACGAAAGGCAAGCCATATCGCGCCGGCATGTCACTTTGTGTCAATGTCAGATTTCCCTAGCGCGAAACCGTAGTGCGAGCATACAGCGCAATTTTGCCTCTTGGTGCGTTTTGATTGGCTCATGATTTGGCGCGGAAAAAGATGATTGTGCATGGAAATGGCTATCTACTGTACCGGTAGATTCTCACAACACTTTTATAATACTTTTTACCATAGGGCCATACAGCTCATAGTGCTGCATTAGACGAGGTCATTCGAATACTGTATTCGCAATTAAAAAGTCAGGGTTCTTCATCCAAAACTGTATATGTAGTTGCTTTGGTGCTGGTGGTGACTGCTGACTCCTGTTGGTGCTGGCTGCTGGTTCTTGGTGGGGAAAGAACAAACTCTGGTATTTCGTCCACAGCATCGTCACTTCCTGTTTCAACATGGTAATCTCAGAGCGTGAATTGGAGTGCATCGTCTCCAGCTTTCTGATATTTTAATACAGTACCACACATTCTATTTTATATACCATCAGACAATACAGTACAGCAGTAGCAGCATGTGCAGAACTTTCGCTGACTGGCTGATAAGAGGGGGTCAAGGTTTGGGGATATTCTCCAATGGGGGTTTTGCGAAGAATGGAAGCTAAATTTGACGAAAATCTACCGATGACCCGGCACGCCGGCCTATTTTGGTACAGTAGGTTTCTTAGTTAGTTTTCCTTCGTGGGGAAAATGGAGCAGGCTGCATCATCATCTTCCAAGAGTTCTTGACATCAACCTGGCGTTTGCCAACCGTGTTAACTTGGTTCTTCCGAATCCAAAAAGACAATTGAAGCATCAGTTTACCAGTATTACAGAACAGATACTTCTTCTCGAGAAAAATACAATCTTCATTGCTAAATGTCAGGACCGGAGGAGATTATTGATTTGACTGATATTCGAGGCACTCCTCCGATTTCTTCCGATACACAAAAACCTGGGGGCAACGAGCCAGAAGACGACCTTGACGCACTCTCAGAATTAGTTCCAAACATCAGGACAAGAAAAAGTAGCATAGAGATGAACGGAAACATGACGCTGGGCGATGATCAACAACCGCCGCCTGAGAAAGGAATTCCGGGGACGCAAGATGGAACAAAACGTATGGATAGTATGATGAATCAGTCTGGTGGGGATGGAACTAATGGCGGCCTCCCGAGAGAATCTCAAGTGTCATTGGACGATAGTTCAGGCTCAGATGGTGTAGAGGGCAAGAATATTGATGATGTTCTGTACGGAGATCAAAAGCAAGAAGATGTAAACTCGGATCGTGCGTTAAGCAGTGATCACTCAAAGCCTAGACCACCTGATGAAATGAACGGAGGCATGGGCATGGGTGGTGAATTTCCAATGTCTTCAGCGCAGTCCTTATCGACAGCAACACAAACTCATGAAGTTCGAATGCCAATGTACCTTCCAACTTTTAAGCCAGCAACAGGATGTACGAATGCATCCGATTTTATTGTGCGCTGCTTTGTAGCTCGACTGAGGTCTGGAATTACAGTGGTGAAGCATGGTCGCTCACGATGGTGCAAATCTCGACTGAGAATTCTTCACATTCATCCAGATGGACGTTCATTGAGTTGGAAACCAGCACAAGGGGAACCTTCCAGTAACAAGAGACCGCCCAAGCTGGATCTCACAACCTGCTTGGAAGTACGACACGCATGGAGCCCAGATCCAGGAAATCCAATGTACACGGGTACTCCCATCTTGCGGCAGAAATGCGAGGCTGCGAATGCCCACAAGTCCTTTGCACTTATCTTCCCCAAACGAACTGTGGATATTACCTCTGTTACTGCGGATCAATGCAAAGTGTTGATGGAAGGGTTTTCAGCTCTTTGCTTCCGTCTACAAGTTGCTAATCTTGTCGGAAAAGGAAACAAGAAGGGGGGGCAAAAGATGCCTGAAGAAGAAGAGGTTGCAACGACTGCATCCGCAACCTTGACGAATAACTCCGTTGTGTCTCCTCACACTGGTGGTCGACGCTAGAGGAGTTTTGTTTTGTCGCTAGTATCTTCATATCTAGCGTTGCTGATCAATACGGCATTAACAGCGATTTAAAATGAACTTGTAATCTAATTTACTTAGGAATAAAACTACACTTTTTCAATTATTGTACATGCTGACGGCTCAACTTGAAAAATCCTGACGTCAATTCAAAGTAGGGAATGATATGAACGAATGAACAAGTGAGGGAAAGCTGATTGGCTTCAACTCTTTTGCTGCTTTTTCTTCCTCTTTAGCTGGTTCTTTATACTTTTCATTCTATCTTCGACGCCATATTCGGAATCTGCACCATACTTGTGCTTATTTTTACCCATCCGTCTATGTGTCATACGGAAGAGCTTTCTGTGCTCAAGTGGCACTGGAGTAAGATTGAAATGTTCTAAAACGTAGCACCACAAGGGCTGATCTCTCCAGGAATCAACTTCTTTGGAATACCGATCCCAAAAGAAATCTGTTGCCTTTCGAAAGTTTGTCGAATTGACAGAGTAGGCAATATACCGATTTTCGTAAAGCGTACAGTTGGGCGAGAAATCGGATCGATTTCTAAGCCATTCTTTGGACGCTTCGATATTGGACAATCGGTCTTTGCCAACCTTCGCAATTCGCCTAAACTCGGCAAACGCCCCACCGCCACCAGGATGTTGGTACTGCGCAAACCCGACGTCTGACTCGACGACTTGTCTTGCCAGCTTTTGAAACTGCTTGGAGCTCCCAGTTATTTCTGTGATGGAATCCATGTAAAAGACGACGCTACAGTTGGCTTGAATCTGTTCGTCTTTCCATCCTTGAAACTTGGGCCATCTGGATTGTGTAATAAATCGTCGGAATTCAGGGAAATTCCTAACTATTCTGGTCCATCCTGGCCGTTCCCAGCGCGGTAGATTCGTGAATCCAAAGAAATTGTAATAGGGTGACTCGTAAAATGGGAGCTTCTCGACTGGAAAAACTTTGTCGACTGTACCAGCCCATTTGCCATAGATGGAAACAAGGAAGCATATGGGAATCGGGTTGTCTATTTCTTCATTATTGACAAGTGTCCGTAATCGATCCATAGTAGGCAAATTGTGTTGAATTTCATTGTATATTTGATGAAACTGTGCCACCGAAGTTTGACCCCGCAAGTTGAAGACCACAGTCGATCCTCCGAGCAATGCAAGAAGCAAGAGAAGTCCGACTGGTCGCATAATGAGCGAGAATGTATGGAGAGAAACAAGCCTTTTGGATCACAATATCTTCTAGAAACTTTATAGTTTGAATGAAATGTAGGACTGATGGTTTACTTGTCTGGCATCATGTCTTGCTTCGTATTTTTGTCGTCATTCTCCTTTGTTGATGGTCACTTTCGTTTGACCCGGTCGACTGAAAATTATTCAATTCTTCACCCAGACTACTCTATAAAATAGGAGGGTCAATCAATCCATCATCCTACGGTAGTATTCACCACCTTGGTGCTGCGGCCTCAATTGCGACCTTTGCAACACATCCATCACCACTTGGGCACGTTTCTGTTACAAATTCACCACCTTCGAATCCACCACATTCGAATCCACGCCCCACACCAGCACAAAGTTGCTGGCTGCGGACCCTCCTAAAGTAAAGAACGAGACAACATGGAATCGCATCACCGGACCAAGCCCTTCAAAATGGTCATAAACTGAAACGATATTTACTCCATTCCTCTCTTACCGCTCCAGCACGCTCGGTTTGACCTTCTCCTCATCATTTGAGATGGCTCGGAAGGTGGGATTGTAGCTCGGTACTGGTAACAAATGTAGCCTTGGCTGTATTCAGTACAGTCCTCGTTGGTTTTGATCTCATAATTCTGTTTATCTCACTGTGGGAGGACTTTTGGGTAGTCTCGATCCTGTAACTTTGGGTCACCCGAGTTTCAAAGCTGCCCTCGCAATATATGTTGTCCAAACAGAGTAGCGACAGGAGGAGAGACAGTTGTTTCCTTGTGGAATCATCACGATTGTCCACAAATCAAGATCCATCCGATCGAGGCCATCCGACGAGCAGCATACAGGTTCCACCATACTGTAACCGTTGCTACAGTACAATAAACGACAACTAGAGCGCACAGTAAATTTACTTTTTGCTTCTTCTGTGGAAGGAGGCTGGGCCTACTACTACTACTACTCTTCTTCTCGGGACTCACAGCCACCCATCACCATCCTCGCTCTGAAGAACAAGCATGATACGCAGAAGAGAGCCACTAAAATATGTGTGCTCGCACTTGTTCTTTTTTCCTCGGCAGCGCAGATTGAGGCAACGTTGCTCGAATTGCACGAGATGCGTTTGTTCGATTGATCGATCTAGAGGGTTTTAAATATTATTGTCCTACAGCCCCAGTACTACCGGTACGGGTACCTATGGTAATCAACGAATGAATGAAGAGGGATTTTTGAAATTATGACCCGTTGGACCTGAACGTCATATCTTTCGAGTTCTACGTACACTCTGGTATCGCATGTTAGCCACTGTACTTCGAATGCGTACAACCTACGATACCGGTACCGGTACGCCGATCTTCTTCGTATCGAGAAAAGAACCCCGTTGACAATCCGTTTTGACACAATCACAAAAAATTGAATACTGCAAAACATCAACATCAACATCAACAACCACGGCTACAATCATGCTACGCATCACATCCCTGCTACTTCTATCCCCATTGATTGCTAATGCTTTCACCTCATACAGCCCCATGCAACGAAACAATGGAATGCAGCTTCACATGTCAACCGAAGCCGAAGCCGGTGTCGCTCTGACCATCACTGGAAACAACATCGACTTGACTCCTGCCTTGCAAGAACACGTTGAAAAGCGAATTGGAAGACCTCTGAACAAGCTGGGAGGAGATGGCATTGTTCAAGACTGTGAGGTTCATCTATCAGTTTACAAGAATCCCAAGGTAAGGCACATGGAATTGCATTCACGACGACAGCTGTCATGTGATGGGAATCTTTGACAGATGGGAACCTTCAACTGGACAGTAGCATTTCGGTGGACTGCATCTATTTCTTACATTATTATCCATTGGTCCACTGTTCTCACGCTGGTCCTTGCCCCTTCCTTTCAACTCACAGGTCAAGAATGCACACCGCGTCGACTTGACTGCCAACTTGAAGGGTCTCACTGTAAACTGCAAGGTCGAGAGCCCTGACATGTACGCATCCATTGATTCTGCTGCTACTGCATTGCAATCCAAGCTCGGAAAGTACCGACAACGTCGAAGCGACGGCCATCACGCTGGCAGCAGCATGGGTGACGACTTGATGGCTGCACTCGAGGCCATGGAGTTGGATGTCGGAGAAGAAGTCGGAGAAGATGAATTTGTGGATCCCGAAGAGCCTTCCGTTATGAAGGTTGACAGCTTTGATCTCGACAATGCTATTCCACTCAAGGAGGCAATTTTCGCATTGGACTACGTCGATCACGATTTTTTTGTTTTCAAAAATGAAGAGACTGGCAAAAAGAGTGTCGTCTACAAGAGAAACGCTGGAGGCGTCGGTCTTATCGAGCTTTAAGATTTCAACATTCCCGACTGCATTGTTTTCTGAATTTCGAAAGCTTGAAGGCATTTGCAAATGAATTCGATGGCTTTTTCAGGGATAATCCAATATAGAAACATACCAACAACATCGATCAAAGCTGATTGCTCGTAATTCAAATTTGGGATCTTCTTTTTTCATATAGTTGTTCTGTCGCTGCTTGGTATGAGCATAGATGAGTGAGTCTACCGGTATATATGTTTTGAGGCGTCGAGAGTGGGGCCAACCTCCAACTCCCACGCATGAAAAATAGAAAAGTGGAATGATCGAAGAGCCGAGGTCGAGCAAACAGCCAGTGTTCCGCGATAGACATGTCTGTTTTTAAAGTGGAGACCGAGAAGCTTTGTTCGGGGGTTCGTACCAGATACGTCAGGAAGTTTGCGGGTAGAACAGTGTCGGATGAAATGAATGGTATTTGAGGTAAAAGATTGCATTCAGTGGGATTTGAACCCACGCATACGAATATATTCGAACTTGAGTCGAACCCCTTAGACCGCTCGGGCATGAATGCTTTCACCCAAATGCCGAAAAATGAGTATAAGATTTGTATTGTATTGGATTACAATGCAACGAGACGACACTATCACTAACACGGCGACTTCCGATTTTGGAAGAATTCTTTTTTGAACGAGTAGAATTAAATGAGAGAGACTTGAGATTGGCCATCTGATTTAGAGTCACCGTATTTAGGAAATTATTTAGTTTAGGCGTAGTTGACCTAAAAGACAATGGAATGTCCTCCACATCAGAATCTGAATCATCATTCATCATGATCTGTTACTCAATCTATTGGAAAGGTTTTTGAAAGCAGTGAGCTCATGTATCTTTCTATGGCTCTTGAGTCTTATCGATACAACAGGCTGAACAGTCTGAGCAGCATGACCGGCATCCAGGTTTCTTGTTGAGAAATAAAGAGAAAGCTGCATTGAGTTTTTACCTTGCATCTCAAAGAATTGGTCTGGAAATCAAAGACACAGTTATCGAGCTTGACTTCACATAAAGCAATGATGGTATCATTCCTGCTACACAAGATCCGCAGATTTTCACTTTGCACCACGTCACAAATACAGCATGGGTGCATCTGATCTTCAACATTTACGTTTGGTCAAGCAGCTTACTAGTACGATTGGAGGATATTTCCATTGCAGAATCTGCAAGCTGTGAGTTTTTATTAAAAACAACTATTTGAAGCTTGTTTCCATCACACTATGATTTTTCTATCCTAACTTCCATACTGACAACACCCCCCTGATACATTTGAATTATCCAAGTGACGAAAATGAAATCTTGAGCAAGTCAAACACCCAAGTCCGGTCTCGTTTCAAAGAATAGATTTGCCACAACAAACCACATGTTTAGTATTCATCTTGATGGCACAAAATCCAGCTTGCATGGTTCCAGCTACTATCGTAGATGAGTTAATGTTTCGCCGTGTAGCATCCTTGAGAAGAGATGCCTTTGCATCTCGCTTGGAATGACATAGTCGAGTTTCATATGATCTGTTTTCTTCTTGAACGGTTATAGCATTCATGCCCGAGCGGTCTAAGGGGTTCGACTCAAGTTCGAATATATTCGTATGCGTGGGTTCAAATCCCACTGAATGCAACCTTTTGCCTCAAATACCATTCTCTACCCCCAAACTTCCTAATGTATCTGGTACCTCCAAACGAAGCTATTTTTCATGCGTGGGAATAGGAGGTTGGCCCCATTCTTGACGCCTCAAAACATCTATAGACTCATCTATGCTCATACCAAGCAGCGGCAGTACAATTATCTCAAAAAGAAAAATCCCAAATTTGAATTACAAGCAATCAGGTTTGCTTGGTGCAACTTTTTTGTCAAGTGATACACATACCTCTTTATATTTTGCTTGCACCCTTGTACTTATACCGGCGCTGTACTGTACCTTTAGGAATGAGATATCAATATCTGGTATCTTCGTATTTTACGGATTGGATCTGCGACTGCATGTTTCTCCAACCCATGTGTACTATACCATTTTTTCTAGATTTGGGCAACCGCTATTTCAATGTAGTTGGTAAGAGCTGCAGAGTTTTCAGGAGATGAGTTGATATATCTTGCTTGTAACTGACAATTGGCCCTAATCATTTCTCCCTATGAACGTGATAGCAAAGACAAAGACTTGCTATTATCTACAATTATTGTTTCAAGAAATAGACTTCGGTTTTCTACTATCCCTCCAAATCCTTTGCTTTGAATTTGTCTTTGCCTGCTCCACATTCTGGGCACTTGAAGTCTTCACCGTAAAATTTGAATTCGCGACCCTTTGCAATGAATAGGGTGAAGCCACACTCGGAGCATTCGTATACGTTGCTAGCAGGTTCACTTTCTTGCTTTGCTTCCTCTTCGGCTGCCTTTTGAGCTTCTGCATCCGTCAACTTGCCCTCCTTATCTAGTTTATTACCTTTGGAGTCGTATCTTTGTGATTGGCCTCCATACATCTTTTCGCGTTCAGAAAGGAAACCCTCCTTTGCTTCGTCTTCAAAGATGCGAGTTGCAACTTCCTTTGTCAAGCCAAGAACTTCCCACCCAATCGTCAAGGTTTCTTGATCTTTTCCGGCAGCAAGGACGGCGGATCTATAAGCTGCTTCAGCCATCGCTCTTTAGTTTACATTGATGGTGAGAATATGCTGTGGTTGTGGCAATCTGTTCACAAAGACAAAATGAACTTACTGTTGAGACGTCTCGACCATTGTTTCGGCCACTGCTTCCTCTCTGTATGATGCCTTGATCATGTCCTTAACTGGTTGCAACGCAGCTTTTCCCTCGGGGCTCTTCAATATTCTACTACCGAAAAACAGAAGCTTCCCCGCACTGCTGAGTTTTGTGTCTCCCATATCCCTGCAAAGTGAGACCAATAGTTGACCTGCTTTCTCCTCCGACAGCTTGAACAAAGTGAAAACATAGGACAAAGAACTTTTTCATGGCGGAAAACAATCGAAAAAAGTTAGGAAAGTTCAACTACAATTGTTTGGAAAAAGTATTCGAGTGACCTTACCTGATGGCTTGAGGGCTCACTGTTCTCTTCTTGGCATAGGTTTCCAAGTATCTCTTTAACATAGCATTCGATTTGGCGGGACCCAGAAACATAAGTTTCTTGCTGTAATCCGAATAACATAGCTTCATTTCCTCGAAGTCTCCATCGTGATAGATCATTTCGCTGGCAAAGCTATCAAGAGTGGCGTCCTTCTTCTCTTCAACACGGCCCGCAGCTTTGTTAAACCCCCATCTCAACCCAGCGAATGCAAGGATGGACGGAAGAATTAATGTTGTGCAAACATCTTGAAAATCCATTTCCTTTAGTCTGTTTTCCATTTTCTGTGACATTGATTGGTCTTCTTGTTGGATCTTCACTGCCTGTGCATTGATTTGTTCCAATCCCATTTCAGCATATGGGTCTACGTCGCCTTCCATAGATTCTGCCATCAGCTCTTCCGCAACATCCGCTGAAGGAGCAATACTGCTTGTGAAAACGGTTGCTCTATCATCGTTCAATTGAACTCGGCGTCTCGAACGAGATTGCTGTTGAGTGAAGATTGACGCATCTTCATTCAGCAAATAGTCGAACTCGTGTAGGTTGTTTCCACTTCTCAATGCACTGGATACCTTTGATAAATGTAGAGGGCTGAAGGCATCTGAGTTTCCCGCCAAAAGAGAAAGGGACAAGGCTAAAACCGAGACTCTCATCGTTTTCTCTGTCAGGTTGAATGTGTTTTGTGACACTGATTTCGTTGGATGTTTCGTGAAAGCCGACAGCTGGAAGCTCACATCCATCAAAGGGATTCCCAAATCTGTGAGTTAAAACACGTACGTAACGATTTGAGATGGCAAAAGATTCCAGATTCCTATCTGGGAGCGCAACATGGCAAGCACCTTGATGATTAATGTACCTACCGGGTTAGGACTGTGAGAATACTCGACATACCGTATAACAAGAAAAATGAAAGGCTAGAAGGAGGATCGACCAAGAGAATTGTGAAAAAATAAGGATTAAAATGGACCATGGAGGACACTGGAGTAAGACAAGCAACAAAAGAGTAGAGTGTAAGTAAAGGCATGAGTACTGGTTGTCGTTGTGTTTTGCAGACAAAAAAACAGATTCTATTGTAGTTTTCGGGGTAGTGTCTCTATTTTTAGAGCCAAATTTCAGCAACATCTTTGGTATCAAACCTTGATGCACACGCAGGACATTTTCTGCTTCGATTACGAATATTTTCATCTACACAATGTCTGCAAAACATATGTCTACACCGTAGTAGAATGCAGGTTTTGTCGCGAACATTGCAAACAGGGCATACGAGTCGATTCTTCAGAACAGAAACTTGGGTAGAGAGCTGATCTACCGTGAATCCCGAGGACGAACTTCCCATGCCACCATGGGAATTATCCACAAGACTGCTCGAATGATTTGCAGCACTTGAAGCCTTTGCCGCTTCATGTTTTGCAACAGCAAGAGACTCCTTCAGTTGCCGTTTTTCATCCTCAAGATTGGTAGACTCCGACACAAGTTCGTCGCATCTCTTCTTTGATTTCTCAGCATCCTTGAGTGCGGTTGCCATCACAGCCTTTTGCTGGGCCAGTTTTCCTTCCAAAATTTCTTTGTCTTTCGACACGCTATCGAACTTCTCCTCCCACTCCTTAACTTGGAGGCCCAGTTCCTTTCGCGCTTTCTCAAATTCTTCAGTGACTCGTTCCCGAGCATTTGCTGCCAACCGTGCTGCAAGGGCCACTTGCTGAGAACTTTTGATTTGATTCTCGAGGTTTTCTTTCTCCTTGGACATTTGATCCGTAAGCTGCTTCAAATGCAAGATTGTCGACAACGATTTCGCATTCACGTCGTCACGCTCTGCTGCCTGTTTCAGAAGCCGCGAATTCGCTAAACTCAAGCTGTGCCTTTCCCGCTCGCTGGTTGCGAGCTTCGCTTTTGCAGCTTCTTTTGAAGCAATCGCAGCAGCAAGCTCTTTGCGAACTTTTCGGTAGTCCTTGTGCAGCTTCGCTGCATCTCTTTCGTGCTTTTCGCTACCCTCACTTTTTTCGCCAGATGGAGTAGAACTCGATCCCAGTGATGAATGCCTTTGTTTTGGAGTTGATGGACCAGCGGTGGATGCTGATGCTGATGCCGACTGGCTATTGGATCCATTTCCACTTGAACGGCTTATTTGAAGGGCCGAGTACTTTGTCTTGACTTCATCTAACTTTGATTGCAATGTTTGATTCATGGTGACAGCCTCATCCAAGGATTGCCTTGTTATTTCTGCTTGGCGAACATTCTCAATGGCTTGTTTCAATTTGTGCTGCAGCGTGATCGTTTCTTCAGCACCAATTGGTCCGCCAGTATTATCGCCATTTCCGTCTTCATCCATCTCCGTGTCGTCAGAGAAATCCTTCCATTTCTTTAAATGTTTCAACTGCATATCTTCCATAGCTTTTTGCGTTGCTTGTGTGTCGGCCATCGCTTGACTCCATTCCTTCGTCAGCTTCCCGAGTTTGTCATTTGTTGATTGGGCTTTTCTTTCACTTGTCATTAGCTTTGCCGTCAATTCGGCGTAAAAATCTGACTGCTTTATCTGTTGTTCAGAAAGTGATTTGGCATCATCGACCTTAGTGTTTAATATGAGGCTGTTGATCTTCCTTATTTGCTCTTCCTTTTGTTCGAGGAGCTGCAAATCAAAAAGAGGAAATTAAACGTAAGGCCAGGTTGCAGCAATTGAAACAACAAAGCACCGAATTCTAACATACCTTTTTGATTTCGGCGTCTCTTGATTTGGCGATTTCTTGCAATTCATCGACTTTCTTTGAAAGAGCGGCCATTGCAGCAGTATCAGCCGTTTTGTTTTCCCCGTCCGCTGCATTGTTGGAAGCCGTGCTAGTTGCAGTAGTTTCTTGTACCGCTGGAACAATAGGTGTTTCTTCCATCCATTTTGCCGCAGCTTCTTTGTCTTCATCAGTAACGACAATTTCTTTCAAGACTTCCTGTAGTTTGACGCGTCCAGCAGCGAGTCGATACAACCCCCGCCGTACACGCTTGTCGGATTTTGACATTTCGTCTCTTGAAGTTGACAACTCCGCTATCTGCTCCTTTAGTGTGCTATTCATTGCGTTAAGATTTGCAACTTTCTGATCATGCTCAATTCCTGGCTTGTTGAGGTCTATGTGTCGTTCGTTTGTTGAGGAATTGACTTCGTCCAGGACTGCCCAAATCCATTTTTGCAGAATCTGTGCACGTTCCGATACATTGTCGGTTATCCGAAGCAAATCGTCCAGTTGCTTCGTACCATCTTCGTCCATGAAATCGTGAGGTTTCACCTCGCTCAAATCTTCGTCCCCGTGTCCCCGTATTCGTCCCTTTTTGCCAGGAGTCGTTCCCAACACTGCCAGAGAATTCAGCAGCGCTCCTATTAATTCTACAGAGCTCCCTGATCCTGTGCTTGGTGGGGCATCATTTTCAGCGGCTATCGAAGAATTCGCTTTCTGTGATGGATGCCCGCATTGCAGAGCAGACTCCATTTGTGTCCATGTAGCTTGTAACGAGTTCAAAATTTGGACAGCCTGTGTACATTGCGATCTCCGATAGTCCCTTTCTCGTTCCAGTCGACTGAGTTCATATTGAAGCATTCGCAGTTCACTTGCCAAGGCACGGTTTTGGTGTCGTAGGTAAAACGAGGAAGCATTGGAGTCGTCTTCTCCCTCCTCTTCCAACTTGACAATGGATTCTCTTGCTCTCTTCTTTGGTCTTGGTGATGATGAGCTCGGTCTTGGTGAAGAAACACTGTTTGAGGATTGTTTCAGTGCCTCAAGACGAGACGTGGGTGTGGACGATAGAGACTTTTCGGGGAGATCCGAGACAGACAATTGTCCCTCAGAAGAGCGATCCTGAGTATTTATTGACAGCGGCTGCTTCGGTGACGAAGGACCAACGCCATTCGTCATTCCGCTTTCTTTCGCCCTCTGTGCCAAAGCTCTCTTCATGGTTCTAAATGGGTATCTGGCGTGCCAAAGGTTCGATTGGAAGCTGTTCCGATGTTTCAATGTTCCTTCGCCTTTCGCCCAGTAACCTGCAAATGAAATTCCCCTGTCTCAACTGATTCCCCAACCAACAAAAAAACGCAGACCTGCTGTCAAGGGTCTTTGAGAATCCTGATTAGCCCAACACTTTTGCTGTTGCTTTAGATTACAAATTGATGACAGTGGAACGATGATGATGAAGATGTTGTGTGCAGTACGATTTTACGCGAGTCTACAGTAGGTGCGACACCAAAGTCAGTTGTGGCGTTCCGCAAACAACCGTCTGACAAACAACCGTATTCTTCCAAAGTACTTGCTTAGTAATTGATATATAAAAGTTGAAAGTGTACCTGCTCCGATTGTCCGTGTAAACTTGCATGAGAATTTTTACTACTACTACACAGGTCTTCTTCTGGTACCATTGATGCTTTCTTCGGAATCCCATCCTTCGTTCGCCACACCAAGTTGCGAGAGATTGTTATTGAATTTGGGGGTCCTATATGAAAAAAATATGTACGAGTGACTGGTACTGGTGCTAGCCGTACCTAGCTAGTGCTACAAGATAGAAAGGAGAGAAGCCCCATCCAAACTACTGTACCTAATAAGTCTTATTCTATAATACTACATGATCTAAATTCTCTAAATGTTTGGCACCCTCCTGCCAAACTGCTACTGCACATCTGAGATAGTCGCTATTTCTCGAGATGTGCTGTCACTGTGTCAAGTGAAAGGGACTTGACAGGTCTCCCCATTCTACTGTGGTTGTGGCTGTGATAGTGGTGGTTACCAATGCTCTGTGTTTTCATTTTGGAACTGCTTCCAAATAGTAATGTCTTGATCGATCATTAGTGGAAAAGAGTTCGGCTCCATTCTGCAACATCCAATAGACCAAATCGGAATTGCCAGTCAAGCCCGCATCCCTGAGGACTTCCATCCATTGCATGGTCGGTGTCGGGCTCTCCTGACATTCCTGTAGAATGACGCGTCTACCACACTTGTTCAACTGTAACCAAAAGTTCATTTCTGTTTGCCGCTTCTTTTCGTAATGCAAGACATCAATCTTTAGAGCTTGCAGATAATAGTTTTTCTTCACAACTTCAATGATCTTCGTTAGGCTATTGGATCCAATGGGTTTGCTGGCGTCCCGTGGATGGTGGATGTCCAGTCGTTGAATCGATTTGTTTGTTTTGAGACATTGTATCAGCCATTTGGTGTCTTTGATGCGGGCTCCTTGCACGATCAAAGAGCGGATCGTACAATGGTCTGCATTGGCCAATATCTTGAATATTCGAGATTGAAAATCATCATTGATCTCACAAAAGGAACAGTCAAAGGCAACCAAAGTCTTGGCAGCCACCTCCACTAGCTCGGGGATCGCCATGGTCATTCGATAGTTTCCAGCTACACTGAGACGTTTCACGGTGCGGTTCTTTCTTAGCGCCCGGGCAATATTCATACCATCCAGTGGGTCCAAGTCGCACAGCGATAAATCCAGCGATTTCACGTGCAGTGAAAAGAGATCTTCCCAACCACCTTCTAGGTTGCGATTGTGCCGCAGTGACAAGGCTTGCAACCCTCGCTTCTTCTGTAATGCATCACACAAACGCGGAATTTGATATTCTTGAATTTCACAATCAATCAAATTCAATTTCCGCACCGTGGGAGACAAAGAAGGCAGTGCCTGCACGACACTATCATCCGCCCAAGAGCTGTCAAAGGAAAAGATCCGTCGGTCGTGAATGGGGTCGCTGACACTCCGATTAAGAATACTAATAGAACGAAGGGTCAACTTTTCAATAGTCGTGCATCCAATTAGCTTCTGCAAGGTCGGCGCTGGTATCGCGGCATCCAAATTGAGTTCCAAGTGTCGAATATGCGATGGCTTTTTCAGCAGGATGGGGAGTACCTTCTGTAAGATGGGCCCGAGCGCAAATTTCAATTTCCAACCAATCCGAATGGTTTCTAATGAAGAATATTTGTCAGCAACCACTTGTTGGTGGAAATGATTGACCGCCTTGATCAACTCTTCCAAGCTGCGCTTGGTGCGGATCTCATTGTCTTCAAATCCAATTTCCAGATGCACAAGACAATTCTGCGCCAGGCTTCTCACCAGCTTTTGGAATTTGCTCGAGTTGTCCACATTCCCTGGTTTGAGTTTGTGGGTTTGAGGAAGAGAGATCTTCATCCTCTAGAACCCTTGGTTGTTAATGTAGAAGAATGGTGATGATGACGTAGCGGTGTAGTAGTAGCAGGGGTTTGAGAAGGGTCGTATTGGTGTTCAAATATTGTGTTCTTCTGGTCGACAACAACACCATATCATTTGGCACCGGAAAAGAATGACACGGCGCAAATTTACCGAACGCTGTTTGGGAAGTCATCAATCAGATCGTCGAGATCGGTAATGTACCGGTAATACCTACATCTGTCGTGTTTGTCCTGCGTGTTAAAGTTCTCAGCAATTCTCGGCGGGTGGAGGAACAAAAAGCCAGCTGGTCAACTTCAACCATCCATTTTTTTTTTAGGTGAGCGTAGCGGTACATTACGGCGTGTAGTGTACTGTAGGTAACATAATAGATAATATAATAGGTGCAATGTTATTAAAATATATTTCGTGTCTGTAAATCACTCCTACCTACACCATCTGTTTCCTTTACGAATTCTTGTCGTTGGAGCCAATTTCTGGCTCTATCAACGGGCTCGTTTCTTCCTCCGACTTGTTCCCATCGTCCACGGCGCCCATCTCAACCTGATCGGTAGAAGGTGTTCTTCTTTTAATATTTGCACTCCCATCGATAGGGGGCAGATTCTTTCGGCGGTGTAGCGACGAGAAGGCGTCGTGGTAGAGTCGGTACGGCGCCATACTTGGAACAAAGATGGCGGCAAAGTAGGAGAATCCCATGAAACCATCAAACCCAAAGAGTCCAAAGAAGGCTAAGAACAGAATCATCAACCCCATATTGACTTGAGACATGGATCCAACTCTTGGAGGGCTCTTAGGTGGTCCTTTCAATGGATCGGGCAATAGCCAGTCCATTGCGTTCGCCAGAATTTGGGATCCGGCCGAGTACACTTGGTGGGGGTAATGAACACCATCAAAGCTCTCCGATACACGAGATTTGGTGAATCCAGGTCCATCAATGACAAAGGATGCAGCTCCAGTAATACCGGTTCCTTCTTGGTCGACTCGGAACTTGGCCATTTCTTCCTCATTGATATTCTTGATCTTCTCTTCGGTGAGAAGAGCAGCTGTATTCACAGTAGTAGGGGTCACCCACACTACAGGAAGTTCCATGTTTTGCATGTCTTTCATAAGCGTAGCAAGTGTTTGGTAGCTGGCCATGACTTGTTTCTTTTTGTCGTCTGAATCGTATTCCCATAGTCGATCCCATGCACCGCCTCCCATGACAATCAAATCTGGGCGCTTACTCTTGCCGGAATCTGCTTCGGCTGGTAGGCTCATAACTCGCTTGGCTTCGCCTACCAAATCAGAAGAGTAACCGGCCCACAAGAAATCTACAGTGATATCACCAATGACCTTGTGTATGCTCTCGTGCTTGCCCTGCGTGGCATTGTAGGCTCCAGCAGTACCGTCTCCCAATTGTCGGCAGAACGAATGGTACATGTAGCGAGTCATGGAGTCGCCAGCGAAGTAGATGGTTCGTCCCTTTAGTGTGTTCTTCAAACTCTTTACATCACGCTGTTTGAAGCGACAGTGGTACTTTGTATCGTGCTGATGCCAACCCCACAAATAGACATTGTTTTGGCCATTGCACGTAGTCTCTGCGGCGATATCTAGTGATCGGTAGGCTTCTCCTCTGGATCCTTCGTCGCAGCCGTTGAAGGGCACCCAGGCACCGTCATTGGCATAAATACTGCACGTAGCAGGCAGAGGCTTGATTTTGGTCGCACCCAAATAAGTCATGCGATTCCAAAGCATTCCCAAGAAGACAACAGCAATGGCACCTCCCAAGTAAGGCGTGGTGAATGCGATTCCAGAATTGTTCCTGGAAGGATTGGCGCCTTCGATAGTACCTCCAGCTCTTGCTGTGAAGCTGAGAAGGAACTCAAAAAGCATGTATCCAAAGGCAACCGAAACAACGCCGACGGCCTGCAATGTCAACATATCTAGGTGATCCAGAACTGCCGCCAAAAGGACAAAGGATCCAATTATAGAAGTCATTCCGAAAAGATTCTTGTAACAGGTTGCCTTGTTGTCGGGAAGAATCATGCCACGCAAAAATAGAGTTAAGGAGTAGAGTCTTCGGCTCATGAAGACATAGATGATGGAAACCAGTAAAAAATTGATTTTTGGCCATCCTGGAACCAGTGTCAGTAGACTCTTGGCATTGGACGTGAGCCAAATGTGATGCTGCATGAGGTAAGTCTCCAATGTAGATTTTCCAATTTGATGCAAAAGATCCATACTGTGGTTTCGCAAGAATGGCGTCAAGTTACGGAAGTAAATGTACACTATCAGGGGGACAAAACCATAGTAGGCATTGGTCTGGTTGTAGTCCAATTTGTTCTGCATAAATGGCCCGGTCACCCAGAAGTAAAAGGCGACAAGTAGGGCAATTCCAACAAGCGCTTTTCCCGTGTAATGAATGCAGGGTTTTTGCGCTTCTAGTTTTCGGTAGAATAGACTGCAAATTGGGAAATTGAGGGCAAAAATCATTCCCAAAAACGTCGACCAATGATCCAAACTCGATCGGAAGTACCATTCCCACATGGATCCTGCTGCTGCACCCATCATGGGGGTGTCACCAAAGAAAGGCATGTGCATGTACTTGAACAATCCAAGGTCACAGTCCCAGATGAGGAAGATCATAAGCGCCAGGATGGCCATTTTGATGCGGACCCACCACTTGGTGTGATTCCTGCTAGATCCAACTCTCATTGTCAAATACACCATGAAGAAGTAGTAGGTGTGCAATAGACAAATATAGTACAGAATAAACGTCGTCCCTTGTGTCAAACACAAGAAAAGGACCAAAAAGTTCAGGCGCCAAAGCATTTGTAGGACACGTACGACACCGAAGTCACCCTTTAGGTAGAAAAACGAAAAGTTTCCAAACCCTGTCATCCAAACATAGCAGGTAATCATGATTCGAATCGAGTTGTACACTGGTTCTGCATGATAGTAGTGGTAGAGCAGAAACATGAACTGCATCCACCCTTTCCATTCTTCGGTTTGGTCACGATTTAAAATTTCCGTCTTGTCATTGGGTTCCACAATGGATTTGGCAGTAGTTGCTGCAGCAGCCTCGTTGGAGCCATCTGGGATGCTCTTCGGGGCGCTGTCGACAGAATGGTCATGTTTTCTCCAGGTATATGCCGAAACCACAAAGAGTAGCGCGGTGCAAAAGAAAAACATGTCGGCGTCATAATTCTTGTCGGAATGGGCGTACGGTGGGTGGTACTCGCAAATGTAGGCGTAGAACAAAATCAAACCCATAACAGAGGAGTGATACAGCAAAGTATACATGGAATTTAAGCTTCGAATATCCAATGGACTCGATCGAGGATTTGCTGCCGTCTTGAAGAGCAAATGGTCCGCCGTCAAGTATCCTCTTGTTGCCATTGCGGCTGTGGCAAAGACAATGGTTCCAAACATCATGGCAGACGCCATGGTCGTTAGCGGAGCCACAGCAGCGGCACCGTCATTGATGCCTGCCATTACTGTCGTTGTTTTCGGTGCAAATAAACCGAGCCGCTATGCAAAGGTAACACTTTCTAGACAGATGAAAATTGTCACGTGTGGTGTGAAAAGACCATGTGGTCATTTCATTTGGTTGGAGTTTTGTCGACCCTGAATGAGTCGAATCAATCATCCGACCGTGACTGCGACTGCAACTGCGACTGATCTGACTCCATGTAAGTTAATGACGTCGGCCCGGTCAACCCTTCCACAACGCAACACAGACAACACTTTGAACTTGTGTGTCGAAAGGAAAAAATTCTTCAAATCGTACACCCACGCGTACAGTAGTGTATTTTTTAAAATTGCATCCAATTACAAAGCAAAAAGGTCATCATCTTCGCATTGCCCCAAAGCCCATACACAATGAGATTCCTGCTGATGCTATCCCTCATTTCCCGATTGCAGTCAGCCGATTGCTGGTCTTCTCAGCAGTTACACAACAGCAGGACGCCATCCAGAATATTTCGCCTCCCTCGGAGCACGCTGTCGACAACGCGGTTACGGGCGCAGCGACCATCGACTACCGAAGAAACCGAGAGCGAAGACACCTTCTTCTTTCCATGGTCCAAATCATCCAGTCATATGGAAAGTCAAGTGGAATTGTTGGATAAAAAGAATGGATTGCAGACGACACAAGACGACAATCCAAGCTCTTCTATTGTAGTCGGTGGACTACTTGCGGCTGTTGGGGTGATTTCGGCGGTTGGGTATACAGTTTTGAGAAATTTTGACCTGAGGTAAAGACTATTATTGCTAGTATGACTTGATTTCGGCGAAAGTGTTTGTTTTCTGAAATACTCTTGTTGCTTCCACCTCTTACGTATTTATTGTTGCAGTACTGTGGATGTTGTTCAAACAGTCGAAAACATAATACAGGATCCAACGGCAGCTCTTGACCAGGTGGTACAAAGTGTAGATTCTATGGGAGTCCTAGGTGTCTTCTATTTTGGAGTGGCATATACAATTGCTGAAGTCTTGGCGATTCCTGCAATCCCTCTCACGGCTTCGGCAGGATACCTCTTTGGACCATTGGTGGGAACCTCAGTGGTTCTATTCAGTGCCTCCATCGCCGCGGCAATTAGCTTTGCGATTGGACGGACTATTCTAAGAACATATGTGGAAGGAGTCTTGGAGGAGTATCCAAATTTTGCAAAGATCGATCGTGCCATTGGAAAAGAAGGATTCAAACTGATGTTTTTACTGCGATTATCTCCTTTGTTTCCATTTGCGCTATCAAACTACCTGTATGGGGCTAGTTCGATTGACTTTAGTTCCTTCTTCTTTGGAACCTTATTCGGGTTTGCTCCGGGAACATTGGCATACGTGTACAGTGGATACGTCGGAAAAGCGCTAACAGATGGCGCCGAGGGTTCATATCCTTGGTATGTTTATGCCGGGGGATTGACAATTTTTGTCGGGTTTTTGAAAATTGCTGCGGATACAGCAACTCGAATTGTTGGAGAGCTAGAAGACGAGGAAGAGGACGAGGCCAATAGATGATTCATTATTTTTAAATGACAGAATCTGTTTTTGTACATTTCAGCCGCCCTTTACTAGTATTCACAAGTTGTGACTCGATGTTTCAGTCGCTTTTCTATACAAGTTTGGACGTTGTGGAGTAGTACTACAAGTCTGCTACCAGGTGCACAGTACCAGGTAGCAGTGTCTGGAGTTACAGTACCAGGTATAATACCAGGTACGTACTGTACCTGTAGGACTGTTGTTTTTTATTGCCATCGACGTCTGATCCCCGTCAGGATTTGATTGATCTAACAAGTCGCATGTGAGTCGACATTTTCTGTTTAGCAGAGATCTCATTCATTCATTCATTCATCACCCTGGGTTTGGCCTCTCTTGCAATAGCACTGATCAATTAATTCATCCGTTGGTAACAGGAAGCAGCAGACGTCATCATCGTTGTCAATTTCGCCAACCGATCTATCCTGTGTTTTATTTGCAAGGAGCGACAGAGTGGCATTGCTAGTTGATTCATTCCAAGACCCAGACATTTTTGGAAGTTCGTGTGATACCACGACTTGATTTAAATCCAATTGAAACAGTCAATTTGGACAGGTAAAAGAAATGTAAAACCCAATTGCATCACCGCCATCGTCCGCACCTCCACCGCCACCTTCCTCCGTGGACAGTCGAGATTCGCGCAAAACCTACAGTCAACACAGTTATCAAAACAATGCCTATCAATCTCGTTCAGCTCCGATGCCGTCGATTACCAATTATGGAATTTCACCAGCCCACAAATCCCACAAACAATCTCAAGTTTCCGACTATGACAAAGATTTTAGTATCAGGGCCAATCCCGAGTTTCGGCCCAACACGGGCAAAACCAATGATGATGTGGGCGGCATTGGTAGTTTGACTGAAGTGGTTTCCCGCTTGCGATGGGCTACGATTGTCACTGCGTTGGGAACCATTGTGTGGGAAGGTTTTGCCTTTCCCGCCCGATTGTTGATTGATTTCTGGATGAATTCGGCACGAGTCATTCTCGCTGCGTATTTGGGAGTATTTGCCTTGATGATATTGGGAGTGGAGTTGAATGCTCCCATGAAGGATAGTTTTGGGATTCTTTATCACCCGATTGGTCGAAGTTTTTTGCTATTCCTAATGAGCAGTATGTGTCTAGGACTACTAGAGGCATGGTGGGAAGCTGCCTTGGGAATGTGCTATTTAATTTGTGGATCTGGCTATGTCTATGCCTATTTCCGATACCCCGAGTATCAGCGATGGGACGACTGCAACGAGAGTCAAGTATGGGCCAATATGCGAACGGCAATACGGCGGCGGACGAATCCATGGGCCAATCCAAATGGAAGAAGCAATCTCGCGTCGGATTGGACCACATTTGAAGAAGCTGAGACATTACTGTAAAGTTGCGTTGGAGCATCGGATGATTGATTGATCCATTCATTCAGCTGTCTTGATTGCAAGACTCCTAGTCCTACCAAGCATACTTTGTAAAAACATGTAAAAAGCTTTTGAGCACATAGTATGGAATCGACCCACTCCGGTAGAAAAATATTCGACACCGTTGTTTCCATTGTCTTTCCAGTCGAAATTGCAAAAAGAAGAGAAGGCAGTCAGTCAGTCGATTGAGTCAGTCAGCTAATTCTGCCAGATCTATCTTTGATCGGACCAACCGTGCGTGTACCACCAAGTTTCAGTAGAGTTTCTACAGCGATTGAATCCTGCTGCAATTTCAGATTTTTTCGCCGATCGGAACCACAAAAAGCGATCCATCAAAGAGAAAATCTTCTCCCGGTCACATAGTCTAAACCAACACCGATTTGAAACATGAAGATCTCCTTTTCCCTGTTCTTTACAGCCTGCGCCCTGCAGTCAGTCTCGGCATTCGTGCCTACCGCCAGAGCTTCTATGGGCTCAAGTTTGGATGCGACAGTCGCTGGTCTTGTTCCTCCGATGGCAACGAAGGATTTGGCGACTGCCGACTTGTACGACAGCAAAGTGCAAAAGACCTATGGGTAGGTAAAGGGTGTTATGTTGTTGCAGCATAACATCATTTATGTGTACTCACATTCATTCCCCGCCGTTCAGACGCTATCCATTGACCATTGAATCTGGAGAAGGATGCTATTTGAAAACTACCGACGGAAAGAAATACTTGGACTGTGTCAGTGGAATTGCCACTTGTGCTCTTGGTCACAACAACCCTGCCTTGACCAAGGCTGTTTCGGATCAAATGAGCTCAGTCCACCATTGCAGTAACTTGTATCTAATCCCTGAACAAGCCGCCTTGGCCAAGTGGTTGTGCGACAATTCTGGTGCCGACAAGGCCTTCTTTTGCAACAGTGGAGCTGAAGCCAACGAGGCTGCAATCAAGTGTGCTCGTCGACACGCTTCCAACCGTGGAATCACTGTGAGTCAACCATTATTGTCGAGATGACGAAAAATCGAAACACACCAACTGACACCCACCCTCCTCTTTTTTTTCTTCAGAAACCCGTCATTATTTCTGCCGAAGCTTCCTTCCACGGCCGCACCCTTGCCGCCCTCAGTGCCACTGCCCAACCAAAGTACCACAAGGGTTTTGGATACGATGGACAGATGGTTCAAGGATTTGATCACTGCAAGTACAACGATATCGCCACTTTGGAGGAGGCCGTTGTTCGCGCCACTTCTGATGGCAAGGGGCTGGCGGCCATCATGATGGAACCACTTCAAGGAGAGGGAGGTATCATTCCTGGAGACAAGGCATTTTTCAAGAAGGCCCGCGAATTGTGTGATAAGCATGGAGCTTTGTTGATCTGCGACGAAGTTCAAGCTGGAATGGGACGCACTGGAACTTTGTGGGGACACGAACACTTGGACGTTGTTCCAGATATCTTCACATCCGCCAAGGCCTTGGGAGGTGGTGTTCCAATTGGAGCCATGTTGGCCAAGGGAGAGGCCGCCACTACCTTTGGACCTGGAGATCATGCCAGTACCTACGGTGGGAATCCATTGGCCTGCGCTGCTGGACTTGCTGTTGCCAACTATATGTGCGAGCACAATATTTTGGACAACGTCAACGCCAGGGGAGAACAATTGAAGAAGGGTCTAGTAGCTTTGGCCGCAAAGTACCCATCCGTGTTGGGAGATGTCCGTGGATTGGGTCTTCTCCGAGGTGTCGAATGCATCGCTGAGGACACTACCGCAGGAGAACTTGTCGGTGCAGCTATGCAAGAAGGACTGTTGTTGGTCCCTGCTGGCTCCAATGTTGTCCGATTTGTCCCACCTCTCATCATCACCGAAGAGGAGCTCGACTTGGCACTAGAGCGATTCGAAGCCGCCGTCAAGAGTAAGGCCTAAAGAAAAACTGCCCATTTGTTTGCTGTTGAAATATATTCATGCAGCATCGATGTTGTTCCATTAAAGATAGATTCACATTTTTTTAATTCTACGATTTGTATCGCGGGTTGCTCTGTGTAATGTTTGAAGGGCATGGTATATGCTGCTGTTTCAAAATATCAGCTTGAGCCTGGATTGCTGCACGTACTTCAAAGACTATGTCATCGCTGTGTTCCAAACCCAGTCGCACGAATGAGAAAGTTTTCGCAGAGTTGGAGTCGCCGTTCCTGTCATCACTCTCCTTGGCCTGTTCCATGCTTTCCTCCCAAAGATCACGTAGATGCGCCAAACACTTGATTGGAATATCATTGTATGTTTCGACGAATCGCCAGTATGGCCGGTTGTATCCAAAGCATACCTCGTGACTGAACATTTCCGTCAAGACTACCAATCCTTCCTTGCCTTCCCATTCATGCGGCCATTTTTGGCACCAATTTGTCGTACTTGCAGAAAGACGGGTTCCACAACCCTTTTGACATTGTAGATATGTGCTCATGGGCAACAAGACTACAGTTCCTAAGATCAAGTAGTCCGGAAAATAGTCGACCGACTCCCAACGTGGACAAATGGTTGGAATATACCTTAGCACAGCTGGCGATGATATCACGTGCTCACCGTTTCGGAAAACAGAAAATCTGACTTGTTCATCCAAGAATTTACCCCTCAACAAATAACCATGTTGAATGGTTTCGTCACCGCGAAGTTGCACTTGGCCATCATTTGATACCTTTCGATCATCGATCCCAGTCAGAACGTCCCCTTTGGCCAAGAAGCCTTTCATGGAGTCGCAGACAGAGGTCAAGAGAACCCCCTCCACGGTGTCTGGAACAGCGTGTGCCAGTCGGAGCGACTTGTTCTCTAGTGAATGGAATCGATATGGTATGATCGGCGAGAGGGCATAGGTCGATGGGTTCTCTTGGCAACGGCCAAGAAAGTTCTTTACAATATCAATAGGTATCAGGTACCCAATGTTTGATAGAGGTTGGTTCTTCTTGTGAGATTTGGTGCTAAATGCCACTCTGAAAAAGTAAGGATATGAAGTAAATCAGAGGCAGTGTCGTTGCCTGCAGACGTGGTCAAATTATTGGTTCAAGTCTTACCCAGTAACAAGGCCCTCCGAATTCAATGCTGGTCCGCCGCTATTCTGAACATTTAGATTGCAACAATTTTGCTGAGCTAACAAGATCTAGTTCATCCTCGCTATCATCCAAATTTAAACTTACTCCCGGATTAATTGCAGCGTCGATTTGAATCGTCAGCATGAGCGACTTGCTAAATCCAAGGAAATCAATCCGACTTACTACACCTTCGGTCACACAAATTGTATTTCCGCCGGTCGGAAACTACTCCATCAGAAATCAGTCAGACCATTGAAATTGATCACGTTTCAGTCGATTAATAATCAAACTTACGCCGACAACGTGAACTGATTCATGTAGAGCTGGTAAATCTGTTGCAAATTGCAGTCCGTGTAGAAACTTTTTTCGTTTTGCGTCTGGTTCTTTTCCCGACGAGCAAATATGATCCTTCCCGTTCTCAGCGAAGAAGTCAATCTCTTCTTGCTCGCCTTTGATCTTTAACAACGCCAAATCAAAATCTGGGCCAAAGTATAGAACTTCAGCTGGATATCGCCGTGTCGACCCATGAGGACGAATGCGAATGTCAGTCGCCGACCGCACAACATGAGCGTTCGTCAGAAGCTTTTTGCCTTCAATGACAAATGCGGTCCCAGTCGACTTGCTTTGAGGCGTCCGTTGCCAAGGATGAAGAAAATTCCATTCCACTCGAGAGACTTCCACCCTACAAACACAACGTTTCCCGATAACCGAAGACATCGGATAACAAGGGTGACAAAGAATATCCGAGACGCCAAAGGCAAAAAGTAGTGATCAATACCATGTTCGGTATGTGATGAAATGAAGAAGCATGCATGACAAAAGCAGTCGCAGATATTCATGCGCGTCCTATCGCATGGAAAATCTCAAAGTTGACGTGAGTCAAAAAGTCTACACCGTCAGTCAATCAATCAGCGATGACCATCAATTGTTCTTTACTTCGTCCGTCGTAACTTCCGCACTTTCGATGATTTCTCCGTGCTTCGCTTCCAGAATCGGTACGTAGTTTGTACGTAAATCCAGTACTTTCATGATGGATCTCTGAGCTGGTCCACTCAGCTCTGGTCCACAAACATCAGTCACTCACCCATCAAGTCCACTCACTCTATTTCATATCGATATTCAACTTTCAAATCTATGCCATGATCACCAGAACAGGTTTTGTATTAGCACTTCTGTCCTCAAGCGGACACAGCTTCACAAAATTGCCACAGCCTGCAAGATTGAATTCAATTTCACTATCTTCTAGCACTTTTGATGTCGAGACTGCTTCTTCTCCTTCAGGACGGATCGCAGGTGAACGATTTTCACCCTCTCCAGAAGATATCAATGCAATGGAAGCAGCTTTTGATAAATCCAAGGGCAAGGGCAATGGCAGTGAAAGATTGTCAAGCATCGAAAAAGAATTCCCCAACAAACGAAAGATTAAAGCGAGTGTCAGAGAAACCGGAACTGACAGTATGAAGGAGTACATGAAGTCAATGTGCAATCACGAGCTGTTGAACAAAAACGAAGAAATCATCCTTGCACGAGAAATACAAATTCTTTTGAAATGGGAAGAAGAGCGAGATGAACTTGAAAATCAACTTTTGAGGTAAGTGTCAAATGATAATCCTTTTTTCTGAGAATTCCGAGAATGTGGAACTGACTTATGGATTTCTTCATCAGACCTCCGACTTACGCAGAATGGGCGGCTACCATCCGAACCGATATGAGTGTCCAAGAACTCAAAAAGCAAATTCGGCGATCCTTAAGAGCCAAGTCTGCTCTTACAGAATCGAACATTCGACTTGTCGTTTCTATCGCGAAGCGCTACCCAAACACCAACCTCTCTTTCCAAGACCTTACCCAAGAAGGTATCCTTGGTCTCACAAAAGCTTGCGAGAAATTCGACCCCGAGAAAGGGTTTCGTTTCAGTACCTACGCTACTTGGTGGATCAAACAAAGTATCATGAGAGCAATCGCAGACCAAGGAAGAACTATCCGACTTCCTGTCCATATTCATGACCAACTCAATTCACTTCGGAAGGCGGAACGAGAGCTTAAGTTAGAGCTTGGAAGAGATGCAACCAACGAAGAATTGATTGCCCAAACTGGACACACAGCAGACAAAATTGAATTCCTCAACAGAGTGTCACAACATGCTATTTCTATGGAAACTCAGTTAACTTCTTCCAAGACCAAGGGTTCTGGAGCCGGTATCGGTGGATCCGACAACTCTTTAACTCTCGGTGATCTCATGTCCGATCCTGAACAAAAGCCAGTCGATCAAGCATCCTACCAAATGCTGAAGGATGACATTTCCAGATTGATCTGCACATTGAACTCTCGAGAACAAGCCGTCATCCGTATGCGCTTCGGATTAGACGACGGAAAAGCAAAGACATTGGAAGAAATTGGCAACCGCTTTTCTGTGACCAGAGAAAGAATAAGACAGATTGAAGCTCGTGCTTTGCACAAGCTTCGTCAACCCTACCGCAATCATGCAGTCAAGTGCTATGTGCAAGACTACTCATAAACTGCAGTACGATTTAAATGTATCATTAGCTTCACATTAATACATGCAGCTCATTCTTCAAGCTTTAACTCCATGGATGGATAATATAGAGAATGAAATCGGCGCCTTACGGGAAAGATTGTTATACTTCTAACAGGAATCCTAAAGTATCGAGTACAATAGCCCAAATCTCTGTTGTCATTCGGTGTGCAGTTTGGAATTCCTATCTGCCGGTTGTCCTACAACGGCTCAAGACAGACCAAAAGAAACTCAACTCATACCGGTATTCGTACCGGTTGGCACCTACCGGTACCAGGTACTGTACACACCCGAACCCAAATTGATAAAAGCCTCCCAGATTCCGATAGGTACATGTTAGAGATTCAGCCAACACTAATATCATGAAGGGACTGACTCATTTCGTCATTGCACAATTTCGTCTACGGATCCAATCTCATTCTTTCGCAGTGTCACGACAGAAAAATCATGAGCGATTTGGATGAGAATGTACACAATTAGCAGGATGCATGGTGATTCTTCAAGCATTGATAGGCCTACGCACACTCGTTATTGAAAATATCATAAAGTAGATTCAATACTGTTCCGTCTTCCATCTTGGAGTCATCTTGGAGTCATCGTACATTTCACTTGAATGGAAAGTATCACAAGTGTGGTGGTCACACCACTGATTACAGTATCGAACAGATACTGTATTTCGCGAAGAGTTTTGTGTGAGCTAAAATATTATACTCGCGCGGGCAGGAACGGCCGGGAAATAGAAATTTAGCATACAATTATTGAGAGTAAATGTTGATTTTCCCGGCCGTCCCAAGCAGGCAGGGTTTGAAAAAACGTATACAGGATTACAAATCTAGCAGAGAAGAGTTTTGTCGCTTTGAAAACGAAACGCGCTTAATGAAGCTATTTGTTCAATTAACAATAAAATTTTCTTTATCACAAGATACTTAATCAAAATGGTTTGCCTCGCGTGTCAACCCAAACTTCTGAGCATTTTTCGGCAAACGTCAGGTAGATCACTTGACATTCTGTGGTTGATAGATACCGAATACCGGTAGAATCGAGGATCACAAAAGATTCAGAATGGGATTTGAAGAGGGAACCAACCGCAGAGCTGACGATTGGAACATCGATGACTTGTCTCAGCCATGGGTTTCCGATCTTGAGGAGGATGACCTTGCTTCTGTCGCGTTTGCATCCGAAAGATCTCTTGATGGATTCATTCCGCCAGATTCTCTGATATCAAAGTCTCCGGAACAAGAAAAGATCATGCCAGTTGTTGCGGTATCACCGTACCTGGAATCCTTAATGAAGCGCTATCCGGAGCACATTCCTGCAAGCCTTCCTAGAATGCGTAGGAAGCGAAGGCCGCTATGTCTCTTTGTCAACTTTATGGGAACAAGGAAAAACAAAACGAAGCCTGTTTCGCAACCAAGTGGAGCGAAGAGAGGGATAGCTACCACTATGGTACCGGCGCATCCTCCTCGTGACAAAACATACACAGTTCCTGCGACACCAACGAAGCGACAAAAGGTGGACAGTCACCAAAAAGAAAGCATGGATACAACACGCAGCATAATCGTGACATAATAGATATACAGCTATTCTCTATTGTCACCTTTCTAATCGATTTACAAGAGTGGAGAGCACTTGTGGTTTCTCTGATTTACATGTTTTGCCCTTGTAGTATGAAAGAGGATAATCCTTCTTATTCATCCAGATGAATTCTCAACCTCAAGATTAAAGTTCGTCGACATGACGGTCTAGCGAGTGGTTGCGAGTGGCATACCAGAAAACTTGGAGCAGTGGGGACCAGAGCTACAAAGAATACTGTCATTTAGGTCTGGCTGCCTTTCTTTTGTTGGCCGTGTGATGTTTCTGTTTCTTTTCAATGTCCTGACTGAGATGTCTAATTCTCTCGTGCGCCTCAGAGGAATCACTCTGCGCCCATGCTCGACGTAGCGCTGTCAGCGTAATAATGCCTGGTTTCAGCTCGCTATCGCCTGCTTGGTAGCGTTCCATCATCCGCGTATAGAGCCCTTCTGCTCGATCTGTGGCAGTCGGCAATGAACTCGACGAGTAGGCATCAATCACGGTGTTGTAGCTGTAGCTGTCTGGTTTGAAAGTCGAGTCGCCAACCGTTAGATAGAGGTTTTCCATAAACTTCAGGAATGTTTCGGCTCTTTCGGCTGCATCTGGAGCTCGGGACTTTGCCCATACACCAATGATCGTATTGATTGTTACACGATCTGGACGGCATGTCTGATCACCACTTGAATACCGTTCGTTCATCCGTTTCAAGAGTGCCTCTGCTCTCCTCGGGGCCATCTCCGAATTTGAGTTCTTCCAGGCAAGAATGACAGCATTGTAGCTGCGAGTTGTTGGTGCGAGTTCAGAGTCGCCGGCACGGTGGCGTTGCTCCAGTTCGTCAAGAAGCTCTTCAGCACGCTTCGCTGCGTCACGACCTCGCTTGGACCTTGAATGCGCATCGATCACAGCATTGTAGTAAAGAGTGGTTGGTTTTGCATACAGTTTCCCTTGCCGATAGAGATCTTTTGTCCTTTGCAACAACGCCTCGGCACACTCTGCCCCTTCCCTTGACGCACTCTTTGCATGCGCTTGGAGTACTGCACTGTATAGAAGCTTTGTAGGCCTCAGCTCATCGTAGCCCTTTTCAAAGCCAGCTTCTACTTCTTCGAGAAGTTTTCGTGCCATTTGTGCTGAATTATGCACTCTTGATTTTGTGTACGTATTGATGAGATACGCATATGTTGTGGCATCCGGTCTTACATTTTCATTCCCTCCTCCTTGCTCTTCTTTCATTAGTGCCATCAGCTTTTCGGCTCGTTCTGGCGCCGATGGATCTCTACTATTAGATAGAATCAGAAAGATGAGGCTATATAGGACAGTGTTGGGTTGGAGTTCAGGACTTCCAGTCTCTTGATGAAGGGTTCTCAGTTGGTCCAAGAGGTTATCTACCTCATTCAGGTCGATGCTCGTGCGGTCCTTGCTTTTCGCGATGGCGTGCAGCACGGATGCATATGTTTTTGTAGTTGGAAGGAATCGGGCATTGCCTTCAGACGATTCATATTGTGACCATATTTCGGAGAGCAACTCCTTTGCACGTTTTGCATTACCAACATTCGCGTTGGCACTAATCACCGCAGTATAGGAAATCCTATCGGCCATATCATTCTGTTTCATACTACGCAGTAGTGTCTCTGCAGGTTCTATTTTGTGTGACTTGGCGAATAAATGAAGCAAGGTGTTGAGAAAAGTTGTATTCGGTTGTTCGTTTGCGTGTTTTTTCATTCGATCAATCAGTTGCATCGCTTCGTTGGTGTGAGTCCCAGCCTTGGCAAAGGCATATAGTACTGATGTATATGCTACGACATCAGGTCGAATATCTTCATTCATTGGCGCTTTTTCTTCCATTTGCGTCAGCAGCTGCTCTGCCTTTACAGCTGCTGCTGAAAGATCATCTGTGCATTTGCAGTAGGCATCAATGCAAGTTGAGTAGGAAATCTTATCCGGTGAGAATTGTCCTCCTAAATCTTGCATTTTTTGTAATAGCTGATGTGCATTGGAGGCACCATTTGGTGACCGGGCCCAAGCCTTGATGCAATTGTTGTAGGAAATTTTCGTCGGTTTGGGCGTGTCTTTGCTTTCTTCGAGGCGCGTCAACCAACGTTGAGCACGTCTTCCCGCATCTGGATGCCCACTGACCGACCAGCAGTTGATTACTGCATTGTGACATATATCTGTTGTGACTTGGATGGTGTTTTCCATTTGGTTCAAAAGTTCTTCCGCACGCTTTGCTGCCACTGTTTTGCCCCTGCATTTCGCATATGCATTCAACACAGCACTATACGAGTACGAATCTGGCTTCAAAACTGGTGTTTGCTGCAGTAATATTTGAAGCAGATTATCGGCATTCTTCGCTGCATTCATGGATCGTTGTTGCCCCCATGCGTTCATGATTAGATTAAAGCTGAAAGTATCAAAATCCCTTGGCCCTGCACGTTTCTCTGTTTCGAATATTTCTCGATGCTTTTGCACGCGTTGCAAAAGTTCACTTTCGGCTTCCTTGACACTGCCGCCGTCTTCCCGCAGATGTTTTATGAGCCACTGATTGAATCGAGTTACCTCGGTTGCATAATTTCTTTGCGACGGATGAGAATTGGAATGTCGTTTCACAGTTGTCTTCTTTCTTCGTCCAGAATATCGATGATCATCCCGTTGTTGCAGGGGATACGATGACGCTTGCGAGAACGACGTTCCTAGTCTGGCAGCCTTTGAGTGGGGAAGGAAGAAAGCTCCCGTTGACGGAACGATACACAGAAAGAGCAATGCTCCAGAAAAGAACAGAACGCTTTGTTTTGCTCGACGGAATGTCATCTTATTTTCTGTTCAGAGTGAGCATGGGTGTTGCTGTTAATTTTAAATTGTATCCATTTCTTGTTTTTGTAACTCGTTTTGTGTTTTGAGGTGGTGTTGGGGTTTCTGTGTCTGATACTGTACCGGTAGGTATGCCAGCTGATGGACTGATGGTGCAGTAATTGGAGCTGAAGATGACGTGGTTACAGTAGTTTGTTCAGTCTCTGTTGACGAAAAGGCGGAATTTCAAATTGTCCGATGGGTATGGCCGGAACATAAGCTCATAACCCAAACACCGAATTTTGAAATCCATTTTATTCTTCCCCCCAAGAAAATCTTTCTTTTTCTTCGGCATTTTCAATTTCCTGATTGCTTCCCCCCCGGCATACTGGCTGTACTGTACTGTAGAAAATACGATTTTCGACCAGAAGTTAATAGGCCTTTTCGTGATCGGCAATTGTGATATATTCTTGGCCATACAGATACTGTATCATTCTGCTTTTTGAAAAGAACAATGTCCAAGCTTGAAACTTATGCTTGGGAGAGCTATGACCGCATGCTCAGCGGTGGCGGCGACGGAGACTCCTTTGGAGTGCATATTGAGTACATGGACTTGTATAAGACGGTTGTTTTCCTAGTGGCCATCTATGCGAGTGGTCAAATTGCCTCCCGTTTCTTGAGAATGCCCGACTTGGTCGGAGAGATTATTTGTGGTATTGTCATGGGACCGGAACTGCTGGACTTTGTACACAACACTGAAGCATGGGTCATGTTTGGTGAATTAGGGTAAGCCATAAAAGTTGATCGGTCCTATCGTTTGATGCCCTTTCGTTCATCTAACTTTGACATGTACTTTTCAGTCTGGTTCTTCTTGTCATTGAAGCTGGCATTGATATTGATTTGAGTACACTTAAGCTGATTGGAACCAGAGGCTGTTTGATTGCTTTTTTCGGAAGTATTCTTCCGATTGGTCTGGGAATGCTGATTACATGGGCCTTGGGAATGACAGATACCAAAGAGATCATTGCTGCAGGTTCTGTCTTTGGACCAACTTCCTTGGGAATCGCCCTTAATATATTGAGAAATGGAGGCATTCTGAATACGTGAGTAGATGCATCATCGGTCGAATGAATGAACGAACGAACGAACGAATCTTCTGGTTGTCGTCGAACAAATTTCTAATATGGTCATTTTCCTTGATACAGTCCCGTCGGTCAACTTATCATTTCGGCTGCCGTCATTGACGATATGATCGCTCTGGTGGTACTGTCGCAACTCAAGGCGCTGTCGGGAGAGATCACTGCTGCCGGAATTTTGATTCCAATTGTCAGCGCCATTGGATTTTTGATTATCGGAGGTTATGTTGCTATCTTCATCCTACCACCAATCATTCGCAACCATATTTTGAGTCGTGTCGATGAAAAGCATCACGCCAAAGTGGAGCTTGGTATCATGTTTTTCCTTGTACTCGCTCTTATGCCTGCCACATATTATGCCAAGGCATCCTACCTGATGGGATGTTTCGTGGCCGGATTGACGTTCTGCTCCTTCCATGAATTGCATCATGCCTTTGTGCGTCAGTTCAAACGTTTGCTGCAATGGCTTATGCGAATCTTCTTTGCTGCCAGTATTGGTTTCCAAGTTCCCGTTCAGAGTTTCAATGATGCAGAAGTCATCTGGCAGGGATTGGTGTACACATTGGCACTGATTGGAAAAGTTGGTGTCGGTTTCATGGTCCCAAATTTCTCGATTGATGCACGTTTTACTGGAAAGCATTTAAGAGACTGTTTGATTACTGGTTTCTCCATGGCTGCGGAAGGAGAATTTGCCTTTGTAATCGCAGTGTTTGCCGTTGGTGACGGTCTGTTTGATAAAAAGTTGTACGCCAAAGTTGTCCTAGCGGTCTTACTTTCCACCATCGTTCCGCCCTTTTTGCTTCGATTCACCATTTCGTACTACAACAAGAAGGGTGAAGAAGCTGTCGAGGACGCGGCAAAGGAAGAAGACAACCGACGCAACACTAAAACCTCACAACCAAATGACGCAGATATTGTGCATGGTATTTTGCAAGGGAGCACTATCTTCCTTTGTATTCAAACGCAGTGTGAATCCAAATGGGGTTTGTTGAATGCAATCATGGGCACAATGGCCAAGGTAAGATTCATTACTCAATAGTGCAATGCTTGATGCTTGAGCTAAGCTCTGTATTCTTTCCACCTTGCAGAAAAATTTGGATGTTATTGATCATCGCGCCTGGAGTCCACGTGGTATCCATACTACGCTTGTCAACGAAGTATACGCTCGAACAAAGGTGTCGCCAGAATATAAGGATGGCGAGGATCCCACGGCAGCTATCGAACATGCAACGGAAGTTTTGATGAAGGATGTTGATGCGGCTCTCTCTCGTGCTATTGGCCAACCAGGAGTTGCAAAGGTAAAGGTTCAACGGTGGTACCCTGGTGTCATTCAAGAAATCTGTGAAGAAGTGGACGAAAAGAGTCACAAGAATGTCACCCAACGCCTTTTGAAAGAAGCCAGTTCAACCCTTGAGCGAAGACAATCAATCCAAACTATGGCAACTGTGCAGAAGTCTATCGAGCAAATTATGGGTGACGGAGAAACAGCAAAACCAGAGGCTCCCGCCCCTCAAGGGATGCCAGCCCCAGCAGCCGAGAAACCAAAACCACGACGCCGTGTCCGCCAAAAGATGAGAAGTACCCCTGTTGTTGGTGGTGGATTGTTCGGTGAAGCGGTCGAGGCCAAGAGTGGCCGTGACGGGTCGACTCGAATCAGTGATTTCAACAAGAAGAAGGGAGACGGCCTTGATTGGACGTTTGGAAGTGGACAGACTGGAATTCCTGCAGACATCACAGTCAAGGGAGAAGTATATTCCATTCGCATTGGACGAGACACTTGGAAGGACCTTCAGAAGGGCTTCCATGGCCAAATGGTTGATCATCGGGGTATTGAGATCTCGCAGATGAATATTGAAGCTAGCGATGATGCTCCAATTGTGCAACGATTGACTGGTTTTGTTCGAAACATGCCTTTGCGAAGTATCTCTGAAGACGATAGTCACCTGGACAGTGTTTCAGAAAGATCGCTAGAAAGTTCCAGACATGGTGATGGCCAAGCTGGACTATCAACCACAGCTTCCATGGACAACGATGATACGATCGAGCACAAAGTGTAAAGCATTTGCTTCGAGATGGCATTTCGTCCATTCCAAATTGTGCATCAAATTGATAATATATGATACGAGATAAATTTATACATGTGCTTTGCGCCTTTGGTTCTAGAAACTATAGCACAGAGCAACATCAATAGCAGAGTGATTTCAGAATGGCAAGAATCTCCCGAGAAGGCCCAAGTCCAGTCGCTTGGTCATGCAAACTATTTTCGTTGGTTCGTTACTGAGTCTTCCATTTGGTTTCGGCAATAGTGTTGTCGCATCTTCATCAACCCATATTTTTCGATAGCCGAGTTTCTGGTACAATCTGACAGCAGGGACATTTCTCTGTTCCACATAAAGGAAAACAAGATTGTATCCCCACTCCTTCCGTGCCAATCGTTCCGCCTCTTTCACCAGCTTTTCTGCAATCCCTTTCCTTCTATACTGCCGACTTACAGCGAGGTTACTCATTAATGGATATCGTGGTCCTGTCTTTGCTTTCAGACTGCCATCAGGTATCGGGGTTGCTTCAATCCCAGCGCACCCCACAACCTCACCACTTGGTAGTTGGCAGACTATCAGCTCACTTTGCCCCCTGGAAACACCGGCATATCGCCCTCTGAATTCATTGAACTGAGTTTTTGATAACGAAGAGCGTTGTTTTGATGTTAGAACATCAGCTCCACCGCCAACTTTTCCCACCCAGAACGAGTCAACGAAGAAATCGCTAGCCTTTAACAGTAGATTGGCATCGCCATACGCTGACTTAGTGAACAAACCCTGTGGCTGAAACAGAGCCCCAATCCCTAGTTGCATGGAGAATCCATTGGCATATCTGGCATGGTCCAATACAAGAAGCGTGAAAAAGAGAACGAAAAATGACGATAGCGTCATTGTCAAGCAAGGTGGAGGTGTGATGGTTCACACACCCAATGAGATCGGCAGTTTCAAGTTGCTTGGTGAAAATCTCCCCATCGAAAATCAAATCCCGTGTGACGTGTTCCAGATAGCTCACGACAATCGATGGAAACACAGACAAAACACGCAATGAGAGCCATCAATTGAAAGCTGACGAGAAAGGATGCGAGTCCTTCTAATTGAAATACTCCTCTTCGTGGCAACAGCTACACATCATGCGCTAGGCTTTACGGGTACGCATGGGAATTCGAAAACTACCAATTTGAACAAACACATAAAATCACCAAGCTTCGTCGATGAAGAATGTGAACACGATGCAACAATCGGCAGAGCTTCCTCTACGCGACGAGCTGCCTTAGAGAAAATGACAGCTGTCGCGTTGACAGGAACCTTCATGCCAAAGTCTGCCCTAGCCGTTTCCTCGAAAGCAACTATAATTCCTTCGCCTTCATTTACTTCCGATGTGTCTTGGCCACTTGGGAAAGTTGCTTTCTCTCTACTTCCTCTTGCAGGCACATCATCCAGACGTGCTACAGTTGAAGAATGTATAATCCCTGATTCTATATGGACTCATGATCAAATACAAGGTGTTGTCAACGTTAATGTTCCTGTTAGACAGACTGTAATCAAGCTGAAGGGTGGCGGATTGTGGGTCCATAATCCAGTGGCCCCAACGCCGCAACTGATCCGAATGATGAAATCCCTGGAAGAGAAATATGGACCCGTTCGACATATCGTGCTTGGAACTGTTGCCTTGGAGCATAAAGCAACATTTGGGGCTTTCTCTAAGAGGTTTCCAAGAGCGACCGTGTGGATCCAGCCAGGACAATGGGCATTTCCTGTCGATCTGTCAATTGATTATCTTGGTGTCAATCAGAGAGGAGCGAAATTCCGCGAGTTGCCAGTCCCTGGAAAGATGGTCTCCAAACGATTTCAAACTCGGAAACCATATCCTCCTCCTGAATGGGAAGATGAAATTGAGTATGAAGTGTTGGGTCCATTCAAGTTCAAATCAGTTGGCGCCTTCTCGGAGACTGCATTCTACCATAAGGAAACAAAAAGTCTCCTTGTTACGGACACTGTTGTGAGTGTTACGAAGACTCCTCCACCTATCATTCAAGAAGATCCTCGCGCGTTGATGTTCCATGCTCGTGACGACATCTCGGAGGTTGTCGAAGACACTCCAAGCAATCGCGAACGAGGTTGGCGACGAATGGTACAGTTTGGATTAGTGTTCTTTCCTTCTCAAATCACAGTAGAGTCCGTAGAAGATGCAATCAGTGAAGCCAAAAATATTGATCCTAGGATGAGCAATCTTGGAGATGGTGCTGTGCCATTCAACCTCTACCCTTGGAATTGGAACGGCAACGACGACGTTAAGAATTTTGAAGCAATTTCAATGCAAGGAAAGGTAAGAAGATTCCAATCGAATCGCTTCTCAACACATTCCCAACTGCTCAGCATTTGTACCACTCTTTGCTTCAACAGCTCTTTTGTCCTCCAATTCTGACGAAGTTAATCTTGGACAGGGAGCCATCAGAGACCATCCGATGGGTACAACGAGTAACAAGCCGGTTCAGTGACATGAAACGAGTGATACCATGTCATTTGAATAACAATGTAAAGGCCTCTGCATCAGACTTTTCACAAGCATTTGATGCTCTCCGTTCGACGTCAAATAACATGAAAGCACAGCGACCTTTGGCCGACGACCTGGCACTTCTTCAACGTGTGTCCGATGGACTCACAAATCTCGGAGTAATTGCTCCTAGCTCTGTCTGTGATGGAGAACCGGCACGAAGCTTTGGCCTCCTCGACCGATTTTCGAAGCGATGATGCTATTGATATGTTTCTTTCTAGTATGCACACCGGTGTAGTAGGACTGAGCAAGTCTACAACAAAGATACCGCGGTGTGGAACACAATACCACTACCGGTACAGTAGGCACTGTAAGTGTATTTTAGTTAAAATACGGTACAAAACCTCCAAGTCCGTACTGTACTGTATTGTGCCTGGTGCCTGGTACCGGTCCCATACCGTGCACAGTTCTCTTGGTACAACTATTGGTACTACTACTTTAGTCTAACAAAATACTCTCAAAGAATGAGGTAGAATATCTGTTCTATGTTCCAACCAATCACCTTCTGACATCTGTCTTGTCACTAATTATGGAAGACCTGCGTTTTGCTTCGGCCATAAGAACAGATGCGTCGTTTCAAAATGAGACGACTATGTTAAGAAACTGTTCAGAGGCTTACACTTACATGAACGTGTCCTCTCTTTTAAGTAAATCTGTCTCATCTGCTGTCTAATTTTGTACGGAGAATTCCTCTCGCTACACACGCACTTAGTTGCTTTCTTCAAGCGGATTGGTGGAAACGAGTGTGTCTGCAACGACGAACCAGATGCCAAGCTGTAGAGCTGTAGAGAGGCTTCCTGTCGTAACCAAGGGTTGTTCTGGAGCATTATCACGAAATAAGGGAGCATACCAACCTATAGAGGTATTCCATCTATATCGATCTTGCAAAGCCCCTGCACTAGATTTAATCCGTTTGAGTGTCACCAAATAGGGCATATCTTTGAACTTCAATTTGTGGCGAGATGAGGATGGAAAATAGACAAACAGCAGACGCTGCTGCGGTTGTTCGTCCAAGATCAGTCAACCGAACTGTGGCCTGTGAAGCACATGAAACAGCGTCAGAGCAAGAGCCACCAGCGAAACGTATCAAAGTAGAAGAGGGGACAGCGTCTACTGGAGCCGAGGGAACAAGTCAAACACAAACTACCAACATTTCAAATTCAAAAACATCACAGGATTCTCGAGCTTATCCTATTGCCGAAACCTCAGGAATCGGGCAATCGTCGGTTGTTACAAACTCTCCTGTGGTTTCAAATTTCTCAGGTAGTTCATCTGTAGAATCACTCCATCCACCAGCAACTGCAACTGCAACAGATTCAGTCGTACATCCGCCAGCACCAGCTCCCCCAACCACAAATCCATCAGTGGAATCGCCGGCAGCACTGGTACCTCTCAAGTCAACACTGATGGCTCATCTACAAACAAAATACCAAGTTGAGCTTGAATATATGCTCCTTGAGTTTCGAAAGCTAGAAAGGCAACTTTTGGGTGCTAAGGGTGCTGCACAAATTGAAGAATCAGCCGGTTCAAGGGAAAGAAGGGAAAAGCTGCACTCCTTCATACTGCATCTAGAAGATACCATAAGGCAGATTGATGAAGGATGCCGGCTAGAAGCCGGAGCATTTGATGCGTCCGCGTCCCTTTCTCTAAAGAAAGGAGGTTCCACTGACGGCGAAACAACAATTCCGGAATCAAAAAGGAAAGAAACGGAAGAAAGTGTTCAAAAATTGGAAGAACATATTCTAGCGAACTTGCTGCCGGTAAAAGTGAGGTTAAAGAAGCAGCTCGCAGCCCAGCAAGGGGCAACGCGAAACCCAGCTGGAATGCCAGCTCCGAGACGTGGAAGTTATGTCGCGTCCTCATCTGCAGGCGCGAAAGGTACTTTTGCTGCCGCTGCCGAACAGAGGCAGAAGCAAGCGGAGGCCGCTAGGCTTGCGGCACAAGAGCAACAAGAGCAAAAGATGCGCGAGGTTTCTGATCCGACTCAGTTTGGTACTCCACTGAAGGGTGGTTCTTCGTTGACTAGGAATCTGCATGGTGCGACTCTTGGCTCGAAGCGAAGGACGCATGGGCATGGAGTGGGAGCATGTACGCAGGCCAATGAAGAGCCTACCAATGGTAGAATTTTGTATGGAGGAATGGTACCTGAAAGTACGCAGCATCGTTCTGGAGTTGCTGCAGCATCTGGGGTGCATGAGATGGTCATTGAGAGCCCGTCGTTACTGACGCCCACGGAAAGTGTTGAAACAGCAGAGGCACCAGAGGTGGCAAACCATCCAATAGTACCACTGCAATCCAGTACTCCTGTTGCTGTTGAGATTTCTACCGAGAAAAACACTTTGTCGCACAAACCACCGCCACCAACAGTTGCTGCGGCGCCTCCTCCGGGACTAAAACAACCGAAACCTGTACCAGTTCAAACCGTCAAGGTTCAGGAGCCGGAAATAGAGAATATTGAAGAGTCATTGACAGATGAAGAACGGAGGAGAATGCGAAAGAAAAGGAGAAAGCGGAAATTATTGCGTATCGCAAGACGGCGAGAAAGAGAACGGCAGCGACTTGTTGTGACGCAACCAGCTCATCCTGCAAATATTCAAATGAAGGTGGTCGGAGGAGGACGGAAAAAGTCTAATTCAGGGAAGAACAATGGAAGAAAGAAGGGGCCTAGAGCTGTTGAGTACATTTGTGCGCTGTGTAATGATCCGTACAATTCTACTTGTGAATACAATCCTTGGTGGGCACTCTCCCAGCAGGAGTGTCCCAAATGTCGCAAAGTACAGGTAGGTATCGTTGTGTGACAACTATTGTGTTTCGTTGTCTTTAGTCACATCTGATACCTTTCTTTTTGGTGGCGTTCTGTATATTTAGATACCAAGAATTGACATTACAGCTCCGGCCAACCAAATCGAGTATCACCCTGCTTTGTTGGCACACATTGATGACAATGGAGGGAACGTGGGCTCATCTGCTAGTGCTGTATCCCAATATCTTCCGAAACCACCTCCGCCACTTCCGCCTCATGCTCGTCTTGTAAAGCCAATACAACATCTATACAGGGAGCCTTTATCGCCTGGTAGCGATTCGGACTCAGATTTGAGCGAATTATCGGATGGAAGTCTATCTGATCTTTCGGTGGGTTCGAGCGATTCTGATTTCGATTTCTCTTCACTCACCCCGGTAGAGCAAGCAGAACACGAAACATTTGGCCACAAGTACAAGGGGCCAGCTTTGTCAGAAGATCATGCGTCTCGACTTCTTGTTTTGATGCAACATTCGTCAACTTGCCCATGCAGGCATAAGTCAAAAAGACACCGAGACGTTTGCAGGAGTGTTAAGTACTTGATGTTGCACGTCCGAGATTGTCCAGGATCAACCTCCAATTTTGATGTGTGCCCTTTTCCATGGTGCAGAAAAGTCAAACACCTATTGTACCACCTTGTTTCGTGTTCTAATGCGACCAAGTGCAAGATCTGTTCGCCACCAAACCTATCCCCAAGCCTTCACGCTTTGAAAGGTTTGAATCAATTCAGAGCCAAAATATATCGAGAAAGACTGATTACATTCATGAAGAGATCTGCAGCAGCAAGACGAGCTGCTGCGACATTGGCGTACAATAGCAAAACAGTCGGGCCACACCCTCCATATGTGACAGCAGCAAAGGGAGCAAGTGCGCTGAAACCAATCCCGGCCATACACGCGAAGCACCCACCAAGAAGCGCACCTCCTAGTGGAATAGCAAGAAAAGGAAAGGAGACTGGGATCCCTGCAACTGTGGGTGCTCCGCCTACAACCCAAACCAAAGCAACATCTGCAACAGTGTTTGCTCATCATCCTTGGACCGCAATGCAGAAAAGTGCTGCTAAAGCACCCCCAAAACAGATAAGGGCACCGATGCTACAACATCTTCAATCATCAAAGGATACAAATTCGCAGGCTGCAGGAAAAACTCAGTCGTTGACGACGATCAAAGGAGTCGATCACAAGGTTTCGGCACCACCCACCTATGCATCTGTGGAGGACCCTCTTCGTGCATCTGCTGCTCAAAGAGTACAAAATCCAGTCCAGGTTAGCACTTCGCCTATATCAGGAGCAACATTGGCTGCATCCAAACCTGTTGGTTCTCCTATTCCAGAAGAGTCCTCGCAGCATGGAGTGAGCAAACCAGTGTCTGCTATTTCGACAGCCCGAGCCACTCCTAACGCCGAGTCAAACCCGGCTACTTCGGTGAAGAATGTTCGGCCTGTTGCATCGTTGGTTTCACAACAAACACCATCCAAATCATTGCTGTCGCACCCTGCAGCCTTGTCGCCATCTAATTTTGCAAATGGTGTACCTGATGGCATAGCACCCGGAGTTGGGCAAAGTGCGACAGTGTCCAGAAAGGCACCTCCAGTTATCGCCTCAAGTCCGTCTCTCCACGCTCCAGCTGCGAGCCATTTGCAGCCTCAATCTGTAGCACAGCTTTCCACGAGACCTGTTTCCACAACAGTGGAAGTGAATGAGACGCCGATGCAAGCGGCACTGATGCACCAGACTGCTCTCCAAAGCGCTCTCTCAAGTGCTTTGGCCTCGGCAAAGCCTGCTATGCAAAAGGATAATCCGCCCACAGCTACGCAGCAACCCCATGTTTTGACCTCGCTTCCACCTTCAGGGCATCCAACGGCGCATCCTGAATCAATGCAATCTGTGCAAACGCAGAATGTTCCTCAGAGTCACCCGAAGGTGGAAATAGCCACTGCTCCAGCAGCATCACCGACAATGAAAGTGCCTTCCCACGCAAATGCAGCTCACTTGGCTCATCTAAGTCAACCTGCAGCGGCAGGTTTGGCGTCTGTGTCAAGTAATGATGTCACAAAGGTGTTAGGAAGCGAACCTGTTGAGCATCAAGCCAGTGTGAGAAGTGTGCGTCATTTTGGAGCTCCAGCGCCGCCTTTGCAGATGGCGAAGCAAGCTACAACTGGAACAGTGCAAACACAAACAAAACCTGCACCACACAGTAAACCTGTACCGGCAAATAGCATTCCAGCTGTAGCTGCCAGTGTGAAGAGAACAGAACAACTTGTAGCGGCATCCCCACCGTCCCGCGTTCCAATTACTCCAGTTACTGCTCAAGCCGCTCTTGTACCTTTGTCAAATGCAAATAGCACGAAACACCCTTCAGCATCGGCGCCTTCGTCCCATGTCACACGTGAACCAGCTATTGAAACAGTGCCAACGCTACTGGCATCTACTCGCCCTACAGCGACTCCAAGACCTCCGACTGTAGGTGGCACCCTTCACATTGGGGCTTCTTCACAGACTATGAATGTGACGAAGTCACCTGTAGCCGGAGCAATCCAAGCACAATCGAGACCTCCGTCGCCAGCTAGAGGACAATCGGTATCTGTGAGTAGTGTTATCCATCAGACTAATGCGAGAAGTGCCCTTCCTCCATCACCGTCTGGCGATAGGACGAATCTACGTGTAGCCGAAAAAATTCAAGTACAACATATCTCAACTGATCCACAGACCAGCATCCCAGCTACAGAAGTAACAGTTTTGCCTGCTCAAAGCAATGGGAGCAAAGCACAGCACACAGTAGCCGCAACACTCGCGCCTGAAGTCTCTTCACAAGCTACAACCACGCCAGTGATCCCCAAGGCAACACACGGTTCTTCAGGACGGTTTGGAACAGCTATTCCAAATTCCAGTTCCGCCTCACAATTTGTGCAAACCAAGCTCGAACCTGGAAGGCCAATGTCTACGAATGCAGCAGAACATGCTACAGTAAAGACCCGAAAAGTAGAGCAAACCGCTGATATTGTGAAAGTTGGAGGTTGATAGATTTTGCTGCCAATGCCTCTCCTAGAGGGTTGAAAGTGCAATATGATTCTGGGAAGAATCACACAATTCGCATATTTTTTGCTACATGCTAGATTACATAGAAGACAATGCTATACAATAACAATTACACTAAATCTTGCAAAGAAATGTTATGGCACGCAAACTCTTGAAAAATTCAACATTCCCAGGGCTTGGGCAGATGCATGGCATCAAGACCTGCAGAAACATTCTCACTAAACTGTTGCCCGCAACTGAAGTCAAAAGCTACCACAGTACCTGATACTCATACAAGTACATTTCATTATTGTGAAGAATCATTGTTATCTTACTTAGGCCAATTCCAAATGGACGAATTTCGCGTGTTTTCCTTGTATTTGAGTCGTTGGCGTATTTTCCTTGTATTTGAATTGACGTACAACGTCTGTTTTCAACGGATTTTATACATCGAATTTTTTCAAATCCAATTGGAATGACGGTTGGGAGTCTTTTATTCGTATCATAATTGGTGGCTAGAGATATTGTCCTAGCCCACGCAGGCTTCCGGGTTCGGATCCGGGTGAGGCACCAGCGCTACACTCGACGAGGTTAATCTCGAGGAGTATGTAGGCTGAAGTCTCCACAGGATCGTACCCCGAAGGGTAGATCCTGCGTCCATTTCTTTCCCCCTTGGCCAAACATTCGCTTACGACTCCAACCAACCAGGTTTTCTTCCCCCCAAGCACTGCCATTAATGGCAGTAAAGAGTTATTTTGACCCGGTTACGGGGCTTCCATTTGCGGTAGGTGGCGTCAACGTCGTTGGCGCGGCGTAGACGCCAGCGGCCGTGTTCATAGAGCATAGTTTTGGAGGCGATAGTGAGACGGGCGCCACCGCATATGTCTCCTTGTGAGACGTGGGTGCGGCCCCCGCGGCGGTAGCAGTGAAGGGACCAGAAGCGGCTTTCAATGGAGTTGCCAGGAGTGCCGTCATAAGGCCGAAGAAGAGGGTCTCCATCGTTGCGTTGTTTGTGGAGACTCGGATACAAGTAGGTGGACCGAAAGAAGTGGGAGGTCCAAGTGGAACCATTAGCATGACAGAAAACGGGCCCTGTAGGTCGGGCCCGGTACCTTTGTTCCCGGCGAAACCATTTTCCAATCGAGAATCCCGATCGGGTGGTGTAAGCGATAATTGTTGGGATATGACGAAATATGAGTTTTTACGTTCCAAAAGAAACTATTCAAGTACGAGGTTTTCGACACGTGCGATCGGACTTTGATCGTGCGCGATGTCGGGATTCGACGCAAGTATGCCGGACG
>CAKOGP040002291.1:131279-154459 GCA_933822405.4 Cylindrotheca closterium | reverse complement strand
CGGCCATCATTCGTCAAGTTGTGGCCAAGGAAAAGGCTGCTAATGCCCTCTTGAAGCAAGAATACGCAATCTTGGAATCCAAGCACAAAGACTCACAAATGCAAATTGAACATTTGAAGGAGACTATTTCGAAACAACAAGATGAAATACATCAAACCGAAAAGGAGGTCCAGCAAGCCCACCAAGAGACTCAAAAGTACCAAGCTCAAGCCAAGACCAGCCAAAACAAACACGAAGCCTTGGCCATGCAATTGCACAATTTACAAGTCGTCGTCCAAGAAACCAAAAAGTCTTCACAGCTACTCCTAGATCAACAAGACGAGTTGACGCACATGGCTCGATCCATGGAAGAACAGTACTTTCAAACTCAAGCTACCAATATGCAACAGCAACGCCAGCACTCCCACTTACAACAAGAACACCAAGCATTGTTGCAAGACAAGGAAAAGTTGCAAAACCGAGTCAAACATCTCCAAAATGATCTAAAGGCCAAGGAACGACAAATTCAGCAACATTGGCAGCAGTCCGTCAAGACGCTGGAACAAAAACAAGTCTGGAATGTCCAGCGAATTGAAGCACTCGAAGATGAACTACAAGAGTCTAAAACCTTGACCTTGCAAGCATTGACGACTACTCAAAAGTCGGAAGCCACTTCACAGCAACTCCAAACAGAACTTGCTACTTTGCAATCTACCCTAGACGAATGTCAACAAGAGTACAAGTCCCAACAAGAGCAGCTCCAAGCTCAACTCGACGAGAGTCGTCAAAAGTGTCAATCCAAAGAGCATTCCAATCAAAAGCTGGTGGCTCAAATGAAGCAAGTCCAGCATCAAGGTCAAGATTTTCGATTGGAACTCCAAGCCATGGAACAGATCTTGAAAGAACAGCACAAGCGCCGCAACAAGGGAGGCAGCACTACCAGCATTATTTCTCCAGCAACCAATTCGAATACCACCACCAACCAACAACAAGTATTGTGTGCTGAAAAGTGTCGTGCCTGCCAATTGCCCTATGCCCTTGGATTGCCCCAACATTATGCTACGATTAGTAGCCCCACCAATCATCATCCCAATGCTGCCAAGACAAATACCAAGACCATTACTCCCACAACTGCTGCTCTCACCAAGGCCGCCACTTTTCGCCTGGTCCAATCAACATCGGCTACAACAACAACTACTACTAGTCCATTATACGTGTGTCTTCATTGTGTCCAAGCCATTGCCCAGCCCATTCTTGCCAGCACTAGCAGCAAAAGGAAGAATGGCGGAAAGTCCAGCAGTCGTGGTCGCAAGCGTCGATCAGCGCCAGGAGAAAAGATAGATTGTATGAAAAAGGCGGTCCCAGTTGGTTCTGGCATCGGCAACAGTGACAAACAAGCTGTGGGTCCCATACCGGGTGGTGATGATGGAACAAACAATAGTCGCAAGAAGCACTGTTTTATGACGGAGGCAGCAGAATCAATGGTTTCGTCAACTACTACCGGTACTGGTACTGATGCTGCCAAGGTAGCCACTAATGGTCAGGAAGCTTCTCTTCATCTTTCGCCCAAGACTCGGCTTACCTCAGCTGTGGCGCGAATGGTGGGGCCACCTTCGAGTAACCAAGTAATATCGAAATGAGACACCAACAACGAGAACTTGGAGAATGGTACCAAGTAATCAAGCAAGCAAGAAAGCGACGTCCAGGATAGCCAGTCGTCAGTCATCGCTATCAAGATCAAATTGAAATTAGATTTGATCCATCATGAAATTGAGAAAATGACATGCAGTAGAATAACGATCACCTCTCTAGAGAAAGTATAGGTAAAGTTTCGACAGCATGCAATAGAGATTCTTGAAGACGTCGTCTCTGTGACCAAAATAATAACAAAGATCTCCACACGTCACCGCCGAATAGTCTCTTGAATCTTGATGAAGCGACTTGTACTTTGGACCAAAGATGAGCATTTTATGATCTTTGCAAATAGGAGATGAAGCGCGCCAAACAATAGCATAGATAGGAACATCAACCTTACCACAAAGAGCGCAAGCTTACCAAATGGTTCTTATTCTTCGACCATCATACAGTAGTCCTATGTTGATTGTAGCATGATTTCAATAAGCCAAAACTGTAACTCCTAGCACATTTCAAGAGGTACTGCATACATCAACGAACCTTTAAAGTTCAACACATCAATAAGTGCTTGTTCCAATGGATCCATTCCATTAATCCAATTTTGCGGTATTGTAGCTACAGTAGAACGAACGGTGCCACATACAGTAGCAAGATAGTTTTCCGATGACCATCGGCTCCACCTCCAAGACCACGAACGTTCACAACGAACCTTGTCACGAATACTCCGGAAATGACCAACATGCTGCCTTGCTCGATGGCGAAGAACCGATGCGGTGATCTGCCCAAAAGTCTGGGTTTTCACTCGGCAGATGTCGGATAATGCCGGCATCGACTGCACGCATATCCATATACATTCGTAAGGTGCGCAAAAATACTGTACGGTAGGTGCCAAGAGCCTAAAAAAATTGTACTTTAGATACTCGTACCTGGAGGCCTACTAAATTGTACCCTTTGTCAGACAAGTCGTCGTCTTCATTTTTTTAAACTCCACTGACGTTTTTTATATATTGAAAAGGTCTTTTGTCAGACAGTACTTTTCGCCATGACGTTTTTATATATGAAGAGTATCTTACTAAATTCTACAACTTGTCAGACAATTCGACGTCTACATTAATTCCACTGACGTTTCTTCAAACACCTTCTCAGGAAGTTTGGCCCAAACTTCTGCCGAAATAAAAGCACAATTTTGAAATTGTGGGAACTCACATTTCTTGCGGTCGGAAGCGATATATCAGTTTTCAATTCAAAACAGTTTTGCCCAGCACTATAATACCAATACGTAGTAAAAACAAAACAATGACAAAAGAGAAGGAAGGAACCAAAGAAGAACGTCGTGTCAAACGCGCTCAAGAAAAACGCGAGGCAACTGGAAGCTCGTCAAGATCCTTGCAGACCAGCGGACATTCGCATGCATCGTCTTGTGATGATGGTGTCCGTCGGAGCACTCGATCAAGAACCAAGAGCTCGTCGTCAAGATCCTTGCAGACCAGCGGACACTCACATGCATCGTCTGGTGATGGTGTCCGTTGGGGCACTCGATCAAGAGCTAAGAGCTCGTCGTCGAGATCCTTGCAGACCAGCGGACACTCACATGCACCGTCTGGTGATGGTCTCCGTCGGGGCATTCAATCAAGTGGGGACCTTCGCGCTAGGGACAGAGCTCGGCGATCTGGTCTTTCCTCCTCTCGTCACGGTTCTCATCGGACCAATCGATCAGAGGAGGATCGTCTTGCCAAGGGTCGATCTCGAAGAGCTGGGAATAACCCTGCCAAACCAGGTGCCCATGCTGCGACCACCGCAGATGAAAGCAGCCAAGCTAGACAGAAAAGTCGAACTGATCGATCTCCCAGGATCAATCGATCAGACGAGAATTGTCGAACTGCTCTTTCCTCCTCTCGTCACGGTTCTCGCCGGACCAATCGATCAGAGGAGGATCGTCTTGCCAAGGACCGAGCTAGGTCTAAGTCTGCCAAACCAGGTGCCCACACTGCGTCCAAAGCAGACGAAAGCGATCGGGCTAGACGAAAGAACCGACCCAATCGAGAGGATCGGAATCGCAAGAAAGATCGTGACGCCAAGATTCGAGCCAAGAATGGTGGTGGTGTACCTCCCAAAGAGCGAGACGTTGTGGTGGATCCAGTCGAGCAGCCAGCTGATGATACTGGTGCTGTTGCGTTGAAGGCAATGGCTGTGGAAGATGTCGAGAACGAGCAGCTCAAAGAACAACAGGCTCAGATTGAAGCGCTCAAGCATCAAATGCAAAATATGGCACAACAAAATCATGACACGGAAGACGACACTGATGCCGATGGTACGAATGAAGCTCATGGGCAGCATCCCAAGAATCGTCGGAAATGCATTGCTGGCATCTTCTTCCTCCTTCTTGCAATCGGTGGAGGAGTTGCTGGATATATTCTGGGGACCTCCAAGAAGTCTCCCACCGAAGCTCTACTAGTGCCAACGACCCCTCCAACTACGGCAGGTGGCAATACTACTGCTATACAACTACCCAGTACTTCGCCTTCCAACAATCCCACCGAGTTGCAAATCTACACTCCACCAAGTAAAGAGGATTGCGGGGCCATTGCATCTGGCTTGACGTTGTCGGACCAAGACAGCTTCACTTCCAGAGAGTTTGTCATTGAGTTTAATGCAACCTTGAACTCTCAAATGGCAGAGGAATATTGGATAAGGCCTCTCAAGGAACAGCTTCAGTCAGTTTTCCTTCCTATCATGGCCGGTTGTTCGACTCGTCGTTGGCTTCGCGAGACCAAGAGCAAGCAACACAGGCAACTGCAATTGTTGCCAAACTTTTCAATTGCAAACGGAAAAATTGGAGAAGTCATTGTAACAAAAGTTGGCTGCGAGGACGAGCCTACTGCTGCGCTCTGTCATCGCGTGAGCGTCTTGGTGGATCTTTCACTTCGCGACGAAGATACGAAGCTCACCTTCGTTGAAGCCTATTTGGTAACCACTCTTCGTGCTTTGCCTGTCAACGTTTTGGGCCTGGGAACTCTTTTGTCCAATCTTGTGGTCATTCGAGCTGCTCCCACCTCACCAACAGATGAACCAAGCATCAGCCCGAGTTCTGGTCCAACAACCGTTAAGCCTATCGTTGAGCCTACTGATGCACCATCATCCAAACCATCATTTGCCCCAGCTGTTGGTCCTACTACTCTTGAGCCGACAAGATCCCCGACCGAAGCACCAACAAAGGCTCCTGTCGCGGCCCCAATTTTGGCAACCGACAACCCAACCACAAGCCCAACCAGGGCACCAGTCATTGCCCCTACGTTGGCTCCAGTGGTCGGCCCAACGCCACCACCAACACTAGTACCCACAAAGGGTCCATCAGCAGCGCCATCGGCGGCTCCGTCAATGGTTCCAACAAAGCGTCCAACGGCAAACCCAACTTCCGGCCCGACCAGTAGTCCAACGGCAAGCCCAACTTCCGAACCAACAAGTAGTCCATCAAAGGCTCCCACAGAGGCTCCAACTCAAAGCCCAACTTCCGGCCCCACCAGTAGTCCAACTTCGTTTGATGTGCGCCCGATATTGATGGATCTATACGGCGGTTTGAATGCACAATTCGCATCCTCTTCAAATGGATGGGAATCGACCGGGGATAAATGTGTTTGGAGTGGTATTGCTTGTGATTCGGCTGAAAATGTGGTATCAATATATCTTGATAATAAAGGTTTGGATGGTACCATCTCCTCCAGGATTGGAGAATTGTCCACACTCACAAACTTGGCTCTATCCACAAATGCACTCGTTGGGACTGTACCAACAGAGATTGGGCTTTGTACTAAGCTCAGAACGTTGACCACGAGAGAAAACCCAAGTCTTGGAGGCTCCATACCAACGGAGATCGGTCTCTTAACGGAGCTAGAATCGGTAGATTTCTGTGAGATCAATTGAACCGTTTCGCGATGCTTGTTTTCCAGCTGCATCAAAACTCACATTTCTTCCTCCATCGATCTGGCCATAGTCAATGATAATTTGATTGGGAGCATTCCAACCGAGATTGCTGGGCTGGAGACACTTGGAACGTTGAATCTAGGTACGGTTTCAGGTTGACTACCTTTGTTGTTTCGATTACCTGCCTCGCCTCACACTGCTGTGATCTTCGTTGAAATCGTAGCCATCAATGCTTTAAGCGGCACCGTACCATCAGAGATTGGTCTATTGACGGGACTCAAATATTTGGATATTGCCGTACCGTATGGCACAAACCCTGCTCTAAGTGGCCCACTGCCAACAGAGTTTTATGGGTTGACAGGACTGCAGTTTTTAAGTTTTTACGGCAATAGTTTGAGTGGAAGTTTGGCAACAGAGGTTGGTCGTTTGACGGATCTCGCGTACTTCAACCTTGGTAAGGCGCACTGGAATATGGACTCGACGTGGCCGCACGGATGTTGAACATTACCATCTCATGCTTTTTCTTCGAATTTTGCTTAGGTCATACTGATGTTGGCTCCACAATTCCATCCGAGATTGGTAACTTGGCAGCACTAGAAGTGATTAACTTTGGTAAGAGGTCGCATCAGAATGGTATCGTTGCTTTTTGAGACAACAGCTTTTGGCTCATGCGAAACACTTTTGCCCTACAGAAAGAAACAATTTCATGGGGTCGCTTCCCTCAGAGATCGGAAATTTATCAGCGCTCAAACTGCTGTGGTTGTATGGTAAGTAAGAAGAAATACCTGGAATTGAGCTTTGTTGGAAATGCCTCATGCTTCTGTTCGTGCGTCACAGATATGGACGGTCCTCTCACTGGGAAAATTCCTTCTGCGATTATAAACTTGACAGCATTGACAGACTTGAGGCTGCGTAAGTCAATTCGAATGATGGCTGTCGTAGCAGTGTTTTGTTTGATATCTCATAATCGAATTTGCTTTTTTTCTTGGCACTAGAAACTAATCAACTGAACGGGAATATTCCTCAGTTGAAAGCTAGTGGAACTTTCGAAACCTGTTATTTGGGTAAGTTCGTTTTGTTTTCCTAGTACCTAGAAGGACCTCTACTGCGTATTCTCATAAAATTGTTGCAACGGACTCTGCACTGCCAGGCAACAACGCTTTCGGAGACACAGCATTTGGTGTTCAAGCTGGTTGCACTTTTTAGCAAGTAGGCGAATCAATTCCTGGTACAGTAACTTGTGCGGCGGCCCAAAGGCCTTCTGTCACCGCAGCAACTCTCGTCCATTCCAACCATGGCCATACATACGCCTGTACCGGTACCGGTAGATATAATCTTCAATCATAATGTGATTTCCATTCTGGGATCAATCAATCACTCGAGCACACAACAAATTGGCAATCCCATAACCAATTGATTGATAGAATAATACTCTACTGTAGCCACGATTACTTCCAATGAGTGTCTTGTTGGTTTGATTCATTCTGCACCACTTGTTTCCCAGCACGCACATCAATCGCGACTACGTGATACTAGGAATATAGAGCTCTTCCCGCAAGTCATTGAAATGTATCTTCTAAACCGTTTGCGTGTATGTCCTCAAAACACTTCTTCCCATTTCGTCATTGCATGAGTACGAGTACTGAAACCGCGTCACAACACCAGTCTCTAGTTCTCCGAAATACGGAAATCAGCGACTAGCCGATCGCCAACTTCCATGCAAGCTCCCTCCAACATCGCTCTTCGCCACCACAACACATGAGAAACAGGAAAAAAGGCTTCCAAATCTATTCCGACCACCAGCCGAGACGAATACCATGCCTTCCTTTCAGGTGAGAGTCATCGACCAAACCAAAGATGGTATGGAGATCGAAACGGAATATGAAAAAGCAAGAATGAGCATGATGTCCATGTCGTCGGAACAGCCTTCCTTTGATGGCCATATGGTACAGGAGCTGCCTTCGTCTCGCGTCAAGCACGTGGATGACGAAAAGTGGGAAGCCTCCTCGACGGCCAAGAAATATTTGGCAAGATTGAAGAAAGCAAGGTTGCAACGACAGAAAACCTCGCTATGGAATCAATCGCAAACTACCAAGTTGGCGGCCGCTACCAATAGAGAGGCGCGTGATCCCGTCGAAAACATTCGTGAGAACCCCAAAAGTCACTGCCGTCCCAATATTGAAGTTGATGAGGATGAGCCACCGGTTGAGAAGCCAGTTGAACATCAACGAGAAGAACACGGTGAAAGCCTCTACGGAGCAGAGGATGATCGTGAAGTTTTGTTCTCTGCTTCTACAATGTCGGATTCCGAAAGTCTATTGGAAGAAGAGAAAGTGAGCAACACTGAACGTTACCACCGTATGATCAACGATCCCTATGGCTTCCCAGATTATTCTGCTGTTAACTCCATCCCACCAGTGGTGCTAGTTTCCAACAAATCCTCAACCAGCGAGGATCTTGAGAAGAACAACTTGAAGCGTGACAATACCGATACTACCGAGGAAAATGACAGTGCCATCCTGGAAAAGTCGGGTTCCGACGACAGCTGGGACATAATGAACAAGTACGATAGGAATGCTGTAGATGGACAAAACTCCACCACCTCGGAGCCTGTTGGCGAGAAAGCACCCCCGCTGGTTGAGCAAAAACCCTTCAACGAGTCCAAGAACAAAAGAGATCCTCCAACACGTGGCGATGAATTATTGGGTGTCAATCGCATTGATGACAATAAGGGGATGGATTTCCAGCCTCCAACTGAACAACATCATCCGTCTCCACAAACAAAGTCAGGAAACCGGAACAACGCTGCTCTTGATCCGACTATGGAATCTAACGAGTGGGGGGTTGAGCCACAACCTTCTTTTGGCAACGTTTTAGATGTCCCATGCGATGAGCTACTTGTTGCAACAAAGACATGCAAGAAAGACACTGTGGAAAGTCAGGAAAAGGTATCCGAAGAAGAACCCGACAGACAGTGTGTGCCTGCTGGAGCCGCAGAAAACACCGTTGCGCCCATCCAGAAAACCAAACGGGACCGGGACCCCCACAACGACTTTCCCAAACAAAGCGTGCTCGAGCTCCTAATGAAAAGAGCGGAGATGAGCAACTTAGCCAAGAAGAAGGCCAGAAGCACTGGGGATGATGCGACTGTTGCGAGCGAGCAACTCTCTAAAGCATCGAAGTTTAAGGGTCATGTGATCCCTCCAGTTGTGGCAATCGACAAGAGAAATCCTGGAGAGGAAGTGATAACATGGTCTAGTTCACCTCCACACAAAAAAGAAATCATCGAAAGTGCACAGAAAATTGATCTTGACTGCCCTTCTCCAGTTGATGAGGAGAACGTGAATCCCAAGCAAAAGAGCTCAGAGTCTTCCAAAGCATTGTTGGATTCTGCTTTCAAAATGATCGCTAGACTCGAAAAAGAGAATGCCGAAAAAGATGCAAAATTGAGAAGTTCGGGTCTCTACATGGAGACTCTCGAAAAGAAACTTTTCGAGGACAAAACGGCCATGGAAGAAGAGAGGAAGAGACGCGTTAATATCGACTCCGAAGAAGTCAGTCGATTGAAGGAAAAGGTGTCAGGTACTTTGGACAACTTGAATGCTGAAGAAGAAAAGGGGAAAGCTTTGCAAAAGCTGGTCAATGAACTCAAAGAGGAGCTCAAGACAGAGAAGAGTGTTATCGGCAAGAAGCAACAGGAGAGTATTGCCACCAAGAAAGAGCTTCTTGAACGCGAACGCAATCAAGTTATGCAGCTACGGGCTACATTGGCGGAGAGAGATCAGACGTTAGAACACACAAAGAGCCGAGTCATCGAATTAGAAGAGAAGCTCGTTTCGTCCCATAAGCGTGCAGCACAGGAGGAGACCAAAGCGACAGAACTACGAGCGGCCCTCCAAGAAAATGAAGCTCAATTGGAAAAGACAATGATCAAGCTGGACCATACAAGCATGCGGCTGAAGGTTTTCCTTGATATTCAGAACGCAAGCGGAGAAGTCAAACGCAACGAAGACATCATGGAGGAGTTGAAGCGAAGCATCGAGTCTCGGCAAAAGCTGATTGATCAAGAAGAAGAGAAAAAGAAGGAACTTTTCTCCAAGCAACTGGAAAACGCATCTCTGGCTGAAGACCACCAAGCGAGTGCAAAAAAGGTTGAGGAAAGTCTAGAGAAGTACTACCAGCTAATCCAAAAGGAAAAGGATGAAGTCCAACGTCTGAAAATTCTCGGAAAGGAAAAGGAAGAGCAGATGGCCAAGGAAAAGAGCATGGTCGTAGACATTGAAAATACCATCGTCCGAAAGCATGCTATGGTTGATCTTGAAAAGGTAAAGCAGAAGGCGCTTGAAAGTTCTATCGCTCAGAAAGGTAGGCTGGTGGAAATGGAAGCGTCAAAAATGCGGGAACACAAAGCTTTATGTGCCGAACGAAAGCAGCAAATTGAAACGGAGAAGGAAGAAATTCAGCGTGCCATTCAAGAGAAAGAGGAATTGCTTTGTTCCGAGAAAGCGGCGATTGAGTACTTGCAACAGGTGATTAGCATGAAAAAGTCACTCCGCGAGGAGAAGAGAGCTTTGGAAAAGGACGACCCAACCCATTTCAAATATGACGGCTCACGTGTTGCAGAACTGCGGTCACTTTATGGAAACAATTAGTTGTAAGAAGAATAATGCACTATCGTATTTTAAAAAACAGCTGGCGCTTGAGACTACTATCACTTCTAGTGTACCTGTATTCGATCTCAAACTTGGTCGAAGTAATCGCGCCACGCCACCAACCCGATAAAAGCAATTGTCGTTGCGAGCGCGCCACGCCAATCGCCAATCACAAATCCTTCGCAAAAACAAATCGCTAGAAACATCCGATATCAATCAATCATTACAGAAACCATACGCACATCCAACAAGCACTCCAAAAGCAAGTCAGAAGATGGTGAAGACTGTCGACAAATCCTGGCTGAAGCCAAGGGAGGGCGATGTAGAACGGCGATGGAATAAATTCCTAAACAAGAGATCAGCAGCATCTGAAACGAGAAATAATACCACGTCGGCACCATCGCCACCGGAGTACGAAACCCGTCAAGATCCCGAGGACGCAAGGGAGCTTGCAAATCAAATTGCGATGATCAGAAACAATGAAAGCACCCGTGAGCCTGAGGAGTTTAGACAACCTGAACCGCGTTATCTTGAGCCCGAAGAATGCGCCATGCCACACCACCAGCAGGAGGAAGAAGAAGAAGTTGAGGAATACTTCGAGGAGGAGGGTGATGAGGAGGAATATGATGATATGACTGAATTCGATGATCCAGTAAGAGACGTTCTTCAATCTTACCTTGAACCGGAAGAAGATGATGCATCAGAGACAACAACAATGTTTCCCCTTTTCCAAAATAGAAACTGGAAAGCTCTGGCATCGTACATCGAATTGCATCCTCGATGTGCTTTAACCCATCTATCCTGTGGAGTAAAGGGACTCTCAATCGCTACGAAGGGAAATCTTCTTTTGCATGAAGCTTGCCGGATTGACCCGCCAGCAGATGTTATTGCAGCTCTGTTGAGAGCAAATCCTAAGGCTGTTAGCAAAAAGGGTGAAAAGGGATACCTACCTTTGCATTATGCGTGTGCCTGTGCATCAGCAAAAGCGGTTGAGCTTCTCATCAAAGCTTATCCTGACGCCGCAAAGATTCGCAATGAGAGCGACCTTATGCTTCCTCTCCACATTGCTTGCAAGTGGGGTTTCTCAAAAGGAGTTATGAATGTGCTCCTCGCCTCCTACCCTGAAGGATCCAAGGTTCGTGATATCTATGCAATGGTTCCTCTCGACTACGCAAACAAACTTCAAAATGAAGAAACGCGACGGGAAGCTGTCACTGGAATTCAGCGAACATTGAAGAGCCGCAACGTCAGTGCTAGAACTAGCTTGATTGAGCAGTCTGGAAAGACATTCAATGAGGTTCGCGAGGACTTGAACACTGCACAACTAAAGCTCGAGAGAATGACAGCAGAGTTCGACCATCGTGAACGCAGCTTTGCGCTCATGTTTGGAAGAGAGCAGGAGAAGGTACGGCTTCTTGAAGAAGAAAAAGACAGACTTTCTTCCGATTCGAAAGAGGCGATCATGATGCGGGAAACCCAAGCAAGAAAGCTTGAGCTCCTGAAAAAGGAGCACAGCATGATGAAGGCCGTGCAAAAAACAAACTTGGAGAAGAAAAACCTTTTGGAGAAAAAAGTTGCAGTCCTTGAGAGCGCTCATGGTGTGAAGAGAGATATTATTGGACGTCTCGAACATGAAATCACTGTGAAGTCCAGACAGCAAATGGAGCAGGCCTTGAATCAACAAAAGGTTGAGTACGAACATGCAGTGGAAGAAGAGCGCATCAGGAATGCTCGACTGGAAATGGAAATGCAAGATGCTAGCCGTAACCACGAAGCATACACCAAAGCTCTACTTCAAGAACATGATCAAGAGATTATGAAGTTCGAAGAAATCACAAGAAAGTTTGAGGTCCTCGAACGAGAATTGCGAGACCAGATCGAATATGAAACCGTTCTCAGAGAGAGCGTCGAAACTGAACTCTGTGACAAAGAGGCAACGTTCCAAGCTGAACTTAAGCAAGAAAAAGAGAGGGTTCAGTACCTCGAGCAACATGTGGAAAGAATGAACGAGCTTTTGGAATCAGAGCATGACCGTTTCAACCAGCTAGAAGGCTTGCTTAAGGAAACAATCGAAGGACAAGATGAAGAACACATGAAGATTGAAAGTTCAATGGAGGAAAAAAAAATCCACTACGAACTTGTTTTGCAAAAAGAACGTGCCAAAGTCTTGGGTCTCGAACATGATCTCAATGAAACTCAATCCCAACTCGAGACAGAACTACTAAGACTTCAAGACTACGAGGCGCGCGAGACAGCTATGCTTCGAACATTCGAGGCGGAACAGCAGAAGCTAAAGGAGCTAGAGGCGGAAAAGGATTTGGTCAAGCGCTTCTTGGCCTCAGAGCAAGCGAAGGTTTCTGATCTAGAAACTGCCAAGAACGAGCTGCATGCCGAAATGCGGTTCCTAATCAATAAGAAGCAAAAAGACTTGGAAGCGGAGCAAATCAAAATCAAGACTGTTGAAGAGAAGCAAGAAAATATGCGTGGTGTTGTTGAAACTTTGAACAAAAAGATTTCTCAACTCCGAGAAGCGAAAGAAGTTTCACCCGCAGAAAAGGACGAAGCAGAAAGCAAGGATAACTCCAATACCGAAGAACGTGATCTGTTGGAACAACAGTTAAATGAACAAACGGAAAAAGTAGCTGGACTCGAACAAGAGCGACTCACATTGATCTCCAAACTTGAGAACGAAACTAAGAAAGTGCGTACGCTCGAGGAGGCTGCTAAAATGATGATTAAGGGAAGATCAACGGATCGTGATCAAAGCCTTGAATGTCCATGCCCATCTGAGGAGGAAAAAGTTTGGGCCATGCAGGAGATCGAGAAGGATCTTGCTCATGAGCGTGCACGCGTTTGGGATCTCCATTCTGAGATTGCGAAGCTGAAGGAAGAAAGAGACGCCTTGGAGAAGAAGGTCAAGCCTGTTTCAAAACTTCTTGAAGAGAAAGAAGAAGCCCTGCTGAGTGAAAAGAGCAAATATGAAGCTTTGGAACAAGAACACAGCAAAACGCTTGAACTTCTGCAATCTGAGCGTGAAATTGTCATGGCCATGCGTGAAGAATACGAGACTAATAAGACGATTCTAGAACAAAGCAGGGCAAACAGACAGGGCATCAAGGACCCCGAGAATGAAGGGATCGAAGCTCCTTTGCACGAAATTGAAGCTGCCGTTGCAGGGTATGAAAAGGCGTTGGACTTGAAGTCAATCGCTGAGGATTTGAGACGAGCCAACGAAAGGATCAAGGAGCTGGAATCATCGATTGAAGAAAAGTCAACAAAACTCTCCAACGAGCAGAAGAAGGCTGCCGAGTTCGAAAAGAGCGCTGTCGACCAAAAGGGTATTGCTCAAACAGAGCAAATGAAAATCAAGGATCTCCAAAAGGGCGTTCGCTCTCAAGAGATTCTTCTTGAGTTTGAAAGAGACCGTGTTCGAGATCTTGAAACTGAAGTTTCTCGTATCACTTCTCTCCTTATGTCAGAGAAGAGAAAAGTTGCTGACCTGAAGGATGAAAACAAGCAAATGAACTCCACGCTTTACAATACCCAAAAGAAGGCTGACATTCTTGAGGAGGCGCACTTCAAGCACAAGGAAACTCGTGAACAAGAGAAGAACAAGATCAAGTCACTCGAAAAGGCCCGTGATCAATTACAAGAACTATTGCAATGGGAGAGATCCAATGGCCACAACGGAGACAAGCTCAACAATTTGCTTGAAAAGCTCGTAAACTTGGAAAAAGATCTTTCCAACGCGATGGACGACTTGGAACAAAAGGAAGTGAAGGTCCAAGGACTCACTGAACAACTTCAGTACTTTGACTTCATGAAGGCCGAGGTCGTCAGGCTCAGTGCCGAATCCAAGAGGCGCGACATGATGCTCATGACAGTCATTCAAGCAATCAGTGGCGATGCATCCAGTATGCAAAAGGCACCAGTTCAAAATGCCAAGCTCCACGTTGATGGAATTGCACGCCTCCTTGGACTTGATCTTGCAGGTTTCGACAGTACTACTGGCAAGGTCAATTCGACGCAGAAAGCAACCAATGGCCAGTAAACCGTTACCCATGGATCGTTGCCCCGTCAAAGTAGGAAGAGAAGCGTCAGCTGGCTACCATAGCATAATACGCAGTTCGTGATGCGTAGCTGGTGCAATCCTTACAGCTCATTGCAAATTCCACACTAGCACCTGTTTTCTAATAGTCACACACACAACCTGCATTCTGTTAAAATTAATAACGTTTCAATTGTAAAAATCAAGTACGAAGCATTCTATTTCATTTCATAGAACTTCATTCAACTTATCTAATCTTTGTCACTTGTCGTTCTGTCTTGAGAATACCGGCCCAGGAATCCAATGCCATGGCAACTGATGCGATGGCGTCCCCTCAGACGTCCATTATTATCCACTTTATCGATTGTAGTGTCATCATCCAGCTTTTCGACTTCAAAGGCAATCCCACACATCTGCTCGGCAACCGATATTGCACTTTGTGTGTGGAGTGTCACGGACCCCGTCACAATCTCGGACTTCCCGGATGCCAGAGCCATGTAAAGAATTAGCTGATCCTGCAGATGCTCATCCACGCATCCTCCATCTCGCAATGTTGAACATAGTTCTTCGGCGGCCATTCGACCCGTTTGTTGGGGTGACTCCTTTCGAGATCCCAAAGCAGACCCGGCCAGTCGACAGCCAGTGTCAGTCTGGGCGACAATGAGAATTCCCGAGCCAGCACCCACGGCAGATTGGTGGAAGGTAACTTGTTTCTGTATTGAAATGCCAAGATACTTCTGTTGAACATGTGCATGGGCGCCTTTTGCCATTCGATCCGCCACATGTCCAGGGCAGTTGCCCCCATGGAAGGCAATAATTCGAATATTTACAATGTGTCCTCGGTCTCGCAAGATGATAGGCGACAGAAAAGAAGCCAGGGGTGTGGTATGGATCATGACATCTCCGCCACCTTTGGGATAGTAGCCATGCCGAGTTACTTTGGACTTGACGGCTTCCAGCGGCAGTCCAGCCAGTTGGAGTGTTGGTAGAAATATTTGTTCAAAATAATCAAACTGAGGTGCCATGGTGGCATTGGTTCCTCCTTTCAACGACCACTGTATGGCTCTGTTTGCAAAAAGAGCAAATGGAATAACCGCTTGTAACAGCAAGCAAATAGATCCTGCCGTCTGAGTGTCTCCGACCAGGGATTGGCTTGGAGTTGGCGTTTCATTTCGTGATGATGACTCGGCCATTTCCTGAAATTTCATTGTAACGTCCGTCGATCCCACAGCTCCCCCCACCAAAGTGGCACCAGACGCTTGGGCCAACAATTCCAATGCCACCAAGTGCTGCCTCTTCAAGCCTTGTTGGGATCGCTTGGCCCGAATATTGAAGAGCCTTAGGTTTCGGTTCTGAAGAATGGCAGCATAGGCAGCCGAGTTGCGAATAATCTGGCCTCCTCCTTCTCCTTTGGATCCGTCAATTTCCAGCGTGGATAGTGTCGCCGTGGAATGAGATAGGGGCCTCTTCCTCCCAATGTTGGTGCAAGCTCGATCCATGGCAGTTCGAAGTTCTGTCGTTCTGCACCGCATTTGTGATATGGAATGGATCAACGACATCAAGATCTACAGTACGTACTGTGTACGCAGTACGTTTTCAACTTCCACATCCGTGGATGAGAATCATCCTGCGAGTCACGGATAAAAAGATCGAAGTCGTCAATCATAAACTGGCAACCTTTACCATAGTCTACAGTACCATCGCAGGAGCAAGGGTTATTTGCGCTCTGGGATTGTTTGTAGAGTAAATGAATCAAATGCTGTGCAAACATTACCGGTATAATATGTATATATATGACATGGAATTGAAAAAGATAAAAGACAAAAGGAATACAACACCTGGGATTCCAACGTGGTCCCCCACCGTAGTACTAACCAGGCCCGAATATGCTTAACTTCGCTGAGCGGACGGGAAGCGGTGCTGTCATGTTGGTATGGTCGTATCCATCACCAGAGAACTTGTTATAGCTTACAGTCTGCTTTATTATCTTTTAATGTTCGAAAAACACACTGGTATCGACTTGGTTTAGATTCGTCATACATGTACCCATTGGTTTCACCTCGCACAACCTGTAAGCAACACCTCGTATTCTTCAACAGTTGGTGAACGTGAGAATGAGCTCAGCATTTCAAATTTTGAACCAATGCTTCCTGCTTTCAAGCTTGTGCTTACTCCTCATCACGACACAACTCGCCTACCGTATGTTATTACTTTTAAGTTTGCGAACATATTTTATAATAGCATACAGTATATCGTGACCATGTCAAGAAGAATGCATCAAATTTACTAATAACTCAACGTGATTGCTTTCACGTTCGCCATGATAGCTTAGAGCTGTTTCATTACAGTACTACTCGCCTACCAGCTAGTAGTACCAGCAGTATCTATTAGCTACACGACACCTAGTAACAACATGGAAGAAAGGAAGTGCGGTTGTGTCTATTCTTCGTTGTTGACGCCAACGAGAGTTTCTCTACCTTCCTTTGTTATTCAAGTTCAACAGATACAAATTGTCAAGGTTAGATACAAATGGTCGGAAGTTTTGAACCATAACATTGTGAGTGTAAATGGGAGAGGTGCGAGCACCAGTCCAACTCTCCATATAACGGGTGGTGACACTAGTAGTCAAAAATCTCTAATATTAATTAATACAGAGCGTTTCCGCAATCATATTTCAATTAAGCGATGGAAGAATCACTTTTTAATTATAACGATATCGATCATTCGTGATTGCACTCAACGAGGAGCATTTATGGAGGCGAACCCGATTGAGAACCGTTTCGAAGGCTGTCTCGCGCGGCAATGTTTCGCATCTTTCGCGAAACGTGAGAAAGTTATGATCATCGGTTGAGAAAACGACAAAAAAGTCGAAAACGGAAGCCTCCACAAAAAATTTGGCAGGACTACTCAATCGTATTGTCTACCTACGAACCTAACTTCCGATCTACAACAACAACAATGAGACGCTGGAGACAACCAACCATGAAAGGTCCAACACAAACGACACCCCAGACGACTCCAGAGGTGACTCCAGAAACTTCACCCAATGATACGTCGTCTCGAATAGAACGAATGAAAACACTCGAGGAAAAGCTGAAACTCAAGAAGGCAGCTCTGGCAAACATGCAAGAACGGGTTTTTTCCACACAGCTAGAAATCTTGGAATTGCAAGACCGAAAGGAAGGCCGTGTGCACAAACTGGATTCGCAGGATACACGAGCGGTGGGTGAGGTTTCTGTCGACACGGGCAGTGATTGGGGTGACGAAGAATCGTCGACGCCCGACATTGAATTCAAGCTATCCTGTTGATGCAGGCAAGCAGGAACTCTTATCTATTCTTACTACACATTGAACATAGAGCAGCATGCAAATTATTCTAGACGAAACATTCATTTCCCTCCTCTTCTGACAGATTCTCGTAGTGATCTAGCTAACAGGATATTGTAGACGCTGGCTTGATGGGGGCGGTTGTTGCCCCGGATCAATCGTGATTTCCCAGTTTCTTCCGCGAAGCATACAAGATCTTTGTTGGTTGCTTCATGTTGTCGCTCTACCAATGACAGCCTTCGATCCCTGGCTGTGCCTAGTCGGGACGGTTTAGTTGCCAATGCAGTAGTGGCAAGTTACGATTGGGCATGGCTCCAATACAAACTATTCCCATCTTGAATCCACATCGATTTCATAGTTTCAGACACACAATTTCGTCATTTCTACTCTAGGTCTTGGTCGTTACACCTTGACGCTCTACTAGTCCTAGCCTTCGTTCCCTGTCTATGATATGTGAACGGCCTAGATATTTGCAGTGGTGTGTTTGGGCTGGGCACGACGACTCCAAGAGTATTACAGACTAATCTCATCTTGGATCAAACTAGGATTTCGTAGCTTATACAGTAGGTACTTCGTATCCATATTGGATTGTATGTTGTCCATTCTTGACGGTTTATCAGAATGCTCCCTTGTCGTCCACTTCATGCTATAGCAGAATAGGCCTAGTGTAGATAGCTCGTCCATAATCCGATCATAATCTAGAAAATCATGGTGACACGGCACTGATTCGCTATGAGGAAGCTCCATTTGCGGCAGCTTCTTCAAAAACAGCCGCCGCTTCCGTAGTCAGTGGCTCTACAAAGAGTTCCCGAGCAACTTCTGGAGAAAAGGTAAAGGTTTCCATTCCTGAGGCTGCCAAATCCACCATGATTTGGGCATTCCGTATGCTCGCGACCAAGATGCGAGTGTCACTCTTCATTCCCTCCGTAATAGCTTGCATTTTCAAGCATTCGGCCGATCCATCCAATCCGGCATCCGTCATGCGACCCAAATAGGGTGCCAAATATTCGGCGCCAACACTGCAAGCAATCATGGCTTGCTTGTGATTGTAGCAGGCAGTCAAACATACACGGCAGTTGGCTTGGATCAGTTTGGAAGCAGCTTCCACTCCTATTTGGGTCACTGGGACCTTGATGACAATGCGGTCTCGGGAAGGTTGCGACAAGGCCATTCCACATTCGTACAATTCGTCGGCAGTGGATCCCCAGGCTTGGCACATGAATTCATCCGTATGCTCCAGGACAAGTTTGGCCATTTTGTGCAGATTTTTTACGGTGCAAGGTTCCCCTGCACGTTCCAGTAGAGTAGGATTCGTAGTGACGCCATGAAAGATTCCCGTTGGCAGAAGTTCTTGCCATATCGTTGTGTCGGCGGTATCAAGAAAGAGGCGTGCTTCCCCTCGGAATAGTGGCGAAAAGGCTTTTGTTGATATTATCGTAGATGCTGATAACAGCAGCAACATTGCAAGTTTAAGCATTGTCATCCTTTCGCAAAAGCTTGTTGATTGTTGTGTGGTGTGGTAGAGGTTGTAGAAGTTGTGGTGATTGAAAGATTTGCGCATGATGACGTACCGCGGTATGCATACCGGAACCGTATAACTTGCCGTTGTTATGGACAGACACATTCCAAAATCCAACTACAGTAGTCTACTATGACTAATCTCATGACTCAACTTCGATGACACCCCATCTCGAGGACACCCTGCGTAAGACGAACAAGATACTGTAGTAACAAATAATAATGCAATACCTAAAATTTACTGAATGTATAGTGCAAAAAATCCAACATGCACTGATTCATTCTCCACTTTATAGGCGGAATCCGCCCTTCTTGATGGGAATCTTCAATTGTGCCAAGATACTCATGAATACAAAGTTAGCAAAGATCCATGAGAATGCAATGGTCAAACACAAGAAAGTTCCAAACTTGGCAAAAAATTGCAATGAGCAAAAGAAAAGCGGAATACTGGCGGCAACACTGGTTACCATTCCGTTGAACACACTGATTCCCAAGTCGGCAAAGGCTTCCTCCACCCGTTCGTAGGTGTCACCTTCGGCAATCTCATACGCATGCGCCAAGTGCACCACGTAATCGACACTGAATCCAGCAATGATACCAATCAAAATGGATTCGATACTTCCCAACGACCATCCCAACATGACCATAGTTCCGACAACACTGACCAAGACGGAGGTGATGGAGATACTGGCAAAGAAGGCAATGTGGAAGACTCGGGTACTGAACAACAGTACCACAAAGGCAATGACCACACCCAGAATACTGGCTTGCAAGGCAGTTTGGACGTAGATGGCTTGGTTGTTCATAAAGACAAACTTTTCATCCAAATCAGTAATAATAACGTCTCCAGAGCAGTATTGGGAAATGACTTGGTTAGCCTCTTCTCCGACGGCGATGAATCGTTCATACTCGCGACGAGTAACCCTTTCCGAGTTTACAGAGAAAGGAGTCAAAATGATACTCTCGGCCGAAACGGCGGCGTATTTCATTTTGTTTCCGTCCCATCCCATTTCGTCGGCGTATCGTCCAGAGGTAGTTTCAACACCATCCTCGTCAAAGCATGTTCGTTGCTGCAAGAACCGATCCATCACATCAGTCATGTTGGCGGGGTCGACTTGCCAGGTTTCGTTCTTCCAGTCTCCACGTGTGACGTATTCGCAGTCATCCAAGTCACCCTTGGCATTGAAGGCACCAAGCTCCTCAATGAAGCAGTAAACTTCTCCAACACCGTTGCGTTGCTTGATCAAATCCTTGTAGTCAGGGTTGGTCTTGAGCTTGTCGCAAAACTTGACCAACTCGGTTTGGCACTGAGCATTAAAATCAAAGTCTTGGACGAAGGTTGGTTCTCCATAGTCGGTAGGATCCAAGAGCAGGTTGACACCCTCACGGTCAACTTCTCCCAATCCCCAAGCGTAGTAGACCTTCAAACCACGATCGTCATCCGCAGTTGGGAACTCATTGTTCAAAATGGTGATGGACTTTTGCAATGGATTGTCTTCGTTCAAGAATTGTTCGGCTTCCTGTGCGGCTTCGATTTGGAGTGCTTGCCAGATGGCAATACTAATCCAGGTGATGAAGAGGACAAAAATCAAAGCTCGGTTGAGGGGCTTCTTGACAAATCCAGCAACTTGATTGCGGAAGAATCGGCTGACACGGTCTCCTTGGACTGGTTCTTCTCCAGCTTCTTCCAATGCTTGACGAGCCTTGTCCGTGTTGGTTGGATTTTGAACTCCACATGGCCAGCAGCATCCGCAGCAAGCTTGTCCCTCGAGACGGTCGTGGAAAATGACAACCGCGGTACAAAAGAGGGTCATGACCAAGACGTAGTCAATCAAAATGACCACAGCGGCAAAGATACCAAACGATTGGATGGAGGTCAATGGTGTGATAAGAGTACACAAGAAAGCAGAGCAGGTAGTCGCAGAAGTAATGGCCATGGCAGTACCGGTTCGGCGGTAGACCCAAGACATGCGTGTCTCGATATCGACCAAGTTTTCGGGATCACGGATTCTGGATTGTTTGTAGGCATCCATAAATATAAAGATGTCATCTGCTCCAATGGCAGCCACAATAAAGATTGCGAGCGAGTTGAGAGTAGCAAAGTATTGAATCTGGAAGATCACCGAAAAGATGAACCAGGCAATTGGGATGGAAAAGGCAATTTCAAAGAATCCAACGGCAGCCAAGAACCAAGACCCAGTGTTGATGCGCAACCAGAAAAAGACAAATGCCAAACTGAAAATGGCCAAGAGGGCATCTTGGAGAACGATTTGCAAAATGACATCACCAATAATGGCAATCATAAAGTAGTATGAGTTGACGGAAGCATGGGTGTCTTCTTCGGCCTGTTGGTTCATCTCGTCCAAAAAGTTGTCAATGACGAAACTAAAGTTGTAAAAAGTGGAAAGTGAGAGAGAATGTTGACGATACTTGATACTTGAGCATGGTACCCAAGCCATTTTCATACGAATCGTTGGCAGTAGTAACTTACTCTTTTCTAATCTCATCTTCGTTTTCTTCGAGAGCTTCCTTTTCGTCAGCAGTCAAATCAGTTTCTTGGGCTTCCAATGGACCACCCCAGAAGATGATACCACGGGAGTACTTGGACTTCGGGTTTTCGACACTGAAATCCTTGTCAAAGCCAAAGTCCACGAGACCCTTAAAAATATCCACCTTCAACAGGTGAGCTGCCAATTCGGTTCCTTGAGTGATATTCTCAATCAATTCACCGCGCATGTCCCACGAAAAGACTTGACTGCTAATGTTGGCAGTGAATTCGCGAGTAAAGGCACGTTCTTCCGCAGTGGTAGTGTTGGGGACCAATTCGCAGTAGAGGCCACGTGAAACGCAGAGAGCCAAAGTGTTGTAGGTGGCAACCAAATCATCGTCCTTCAAGGTTTCGATAATCGAATCGACCTTGGCGGAATCCCAAGTCGAAGCGTAGTACATGCTGAGACTGGTGATGGGAGTAGAACACTTACGAGTCTCGTTGGGGCCGACAAAGGAACGGTAATCCAAGAGGCACCAGTCGGGAAAGCGGTCGTCCTCCCAAAAAATATCAAAGGCATCCTTCATGGCTTGAATGGATTCGCGAGTACCAAAGACACCGGCGTCCGTCTCGGCTTCGTAGACCCAATAGGCCAAATCGGCAACTTCAGATTGCTTGGGGGTGGCTTGCGCACCTTGGTTGTCAGCATCACGGTCCTTCTGGACCTCGTCACGGGCCAAACGCAAACTGTCGTATTGAATGGAACGAATGTCGTCCAAATCAAACTCTATAGTGCAATGCAATAGGTGTGTGGAAATGTGAGATACATGTTACATAATGCAGTAGGAACGCCAGCAAACAAGAAAGCCAGCAATCGTTCTATCAACAACCACGACAACGATAAACAAACGAACAAGAAACACTGACCATTTTCGGGCGTCGTAAAAGGATTTCCGTCTTCCGCATTTGCAAAGACAATAGCTTGAAGCAAGAAGGAAATGACAAAGCAAAAGATCATCAAGAACCAAAAGATCTTGCAAGGGTGACGGCAGACCAAGTTGACGGCCTTGAGATTTCCACGCTCGTCCGAGAACATGGTAGGGTCTTGAGTGGCTGGCTTCATTTTATCGCCAGCAACATCTTCTGCTTCTTTGTCACCGACTTCAGCATTCTCTGCTTGAGCTTCGCCTTGCTCCACGATCTCTTCTTCTTTGGGAGGCATTGGGAGTTCGTTTGTTGATTCAGAAGAGGGAAATAATCTGATTCTATATAGTATGATCACGACAACCAAGGATCGTGGCAAACAGAAGAAAATGAAACTGAGGTCGGCGTCATTCGTGGCTTGCTGGAAGATGGGTCAGATTTTGTTCTCGGAGGTTCGTAGGAATCCCAGTACAATTGTACGTACAAAAAATTCTCTTGTAAAACGTCGTCATCAATGGAAAAAGATGCGCATGCATGAGAAAGTCCCAGGTCGCGCTAGAAAATATACGTCATTCCATGTGCAAGGTGGTATTTATCGTTTTGGTACTTATACGTCACGGCTACGAACCTTTGCTATTTTCTAATCCATTCTCTAATAATCTATTCATTTTATCAACCATAGATCTAA
>CAKOGP040002291.1:0-130945 GCA_933822405.4 Cylindrotheca closterium | reverse complement strand
ATGATGTATGTTGAGCGTATCACCATGACGATAGTGAGATTGTCGAAGATGTTGCTGAACGGCGGCGAGCTACAGTATGACGACACTGCTAGCAATGCACCACACTCCAGTTCCCAGGGGTACATGCATATTTACTGTAGCATTGAGCACCTTGTATGGTCTTAATCATCGTGGGGATGAATCTGATTCAAAATCACAGTGTTGATCTATCATGATTTTCGCATTGACCAACGTTTTGGTTTTGATGCCATTTGATGCCATTTACCAGAAAGTTTCAACCGCTCTTGACCAAGCAAGAGGCTTGCAATGGACAAGGCCTCCACCAGCTGTCTGGTGTATCTGGTTTATTGTTGTCGAGAATTCAGTTGTCGTCGTCGTCGTCATCATATGAATACGGGGGTCGGCATCAATTCTGCTAGCTGGAAAAGTCAAATGATCAAATTTCGATAGCAATGTCATGATAGGTGTTTCAATATATACGGCACGCATCTCTGAAGCTTCGAGGGGCTCGTGACAAATAAGTCATCCTGCCCGTGTAGTCCTGTGTTGCCTTGCGACTGTGTCAAAATAACGACGCCAGCAGGAAGCATGAATGCAGTCAGTCGTCACAGAAAAGTTTGGATGCAAAATCCCACCCCTTGATAGCTCGCCTTTTGTAACCTCGTCTCTTCGATCAATACTGCATTCCTTAGTCGTTGCGTTGAACGGCTACCGTTGAATTGCATTGCATTGCATTCATGCTGGTGCTGGTGCATTTGTTCTTGCCACTACTAGTAGGTAGAAAGTCAACCTGAAAGCAGTAGTGTTTCTTCCCAACAACAAGATGATAGTAGAAGATGGGATAGAACTTGCCCGGTGACGCTTGCTGACACTCCCCACCGGCTTCAACGAACGACAAGGTGAACGTCAGACACGCGGAATCCATTCATTCTCCTCGATAGTAGGTTGTTGGTCTTCATGAAACACCACCACCCCACGAGGAACCACTCGGTGTATCGACACGAGGAGGAGAGATACCACCACGCCACCTCCTGGTTGAAGGATTGGTTGGCTTGGATGGAGTTAGACAGATCCGTTGCAGAGTGTCAAGGCAAGGCCGTCGTGAGCCGTTGGATTTTTTGCCCAATCTGTTTGTATCAACAGTGGAGACGATGCAGATATCTTGAACTTTGGATGAAAGTGCGTACCCAAAAGATACGGATTCAAATGACGACGAGCTTTCGGGAGTTCCCAGAGAGTCTTGTGTCCGGACGCTGTCTTAGGGCATAAGCGAAGCGGCTACATCATCGCTGGTTGAACCACGTCATCCAATCATCTTCGCCTTGACAAATGACAAACCACGCTCGCTCTAGTAAGGCAGTACAAAAAATCACGATCAACTTGGCCCGCTCCAAAAAATCTTTCGTGTCTTTTTCCAAAAAATGTTTTGTTAGATACGGAGAATAATATCCATCAGCCAAAATCAAAAAAAATTTGGATCTCGAGTATCCTGTGTTTCCTGTTGTTCCGATCGAACAACAAGTGGATATCTCGAGTCATTGCGCACCCCAATCTCAAATTACACCTATTGAGAAGGATACATTGCTATTGCACACGACGAGATTAAAGTCTGTGAAAGGTAAGGAATACCATCGTTTTCGTCCTTCTTTTTGGCACGACTTCCGTGTGAGAAAAGCAATGGTCTTGAGGCCGTTTCGATGCCCTTTCCAAGCGAAAATTGGTACCAGGCTTTTCCGATATCCACTGCATCGTATCGAGAGTAGCATGTTGGCTCGTTTCGTCCAGCAATGGACTAGATATCCTGCTAGAGCATCCCAAACATGCCTCGGTCACGTCCGAGCCAAAACGAAAACGAGCGTTGCAATGGACGGAAGTAAGCTGTACAGACGGCCAGACACCTTCGGAAGGACTTTGATTGGTGCCGCGAGAATTGTCTTTTGGCTACGAGAAGTTCGCCAAATCCAAAAAAGAATTAATTGCTACGTGTTCTTCCTCCGTGCTGGCGCGAGATACTTCTGAGATTCTCAATTCTGATTTGTTGCGGGCGTGTCTCGTAGAATATCCACGTGCAATATCTTGATCTCACCTGTCATTCTTTCTCTTTTTTTTTGAACCAAACCCATGATTCGATGATCCACGTTCCAATACAGAAAAGAAAAAAAAAGTCACACGCTACACAAAGTCAACAGCGGCAGCAACACCGACCACAATGAATTCCAAATTCATTGGCAAACTCTGCCTGCCTCCTCCATCCCGAAAAGGCAAGCGAGCCTTGTCCAAAAGCAACGAAATCCCCTCAATCCGAATTCGAAATCTGACGTCATGTGGAATGTCAGATGGTGATGGATGGTGTCAGGCAGAAAAAAAAGATTGCGAAGCCAGAACTTTTGCAAATCCAATCGCACCATCACTTTCCATCCAATCGCACACTACACTGCTGGATAATACCAACAGTACAACAGCAACAAAAACAATAACCATGAAGAGACATCATCAACAAATAACAGAAGCAGAGCCAGAAGTGGATACCAGAGATGCCTCCCCCATTCGCAAAAGCCTCAGTGCCAGAATTCTTCCTTCCAATCCCACCAGCAGGCTTCCAATTGCGGGGGCTTCAAAGCCCAAATTGACACTTTCGGCGTATCGGAGACCGGAACAAACTGTACGCCTTACAGATTGCGATGCGTCACGATTACTCGAAAATGAATACAATCTGCGCGGACCGGGGTGTCAGGTGATTGGGCATGGTGCCTTTTCCACGGTACGATCGGCAATTCGGATGGATGATGGCAACAAGGTGGCAGTCAAGAGTATATCCAAGTATAACGCTATCCGGAGTCATGGCAAGCAGATGGACGAATGGGAAGTTATGAAACTCTTTCGAAACAATCCTCATATCTTGACACTCTTTGATGTCTTTGAAACGAACGAGGAAATCCATCTCGTGATGGAACTCTGTGAAGGAGGTGAACTCTTTAATGCTATTAAAGAAAAGGGGTCCAAACGATCTTCATACCGCAGTCGCGGAAGATACACGGAACCACAAGCCGCAGGAATCGCCAACCAAATTCTGAATGCCTTGGTGGACTTGCACGCCCACAAGATTGTACACCGGGACATTAAGCCTGAAAATATCTTGCTCTTCAACTGTGACGAGTCGGACATTCAAGTCAAGTTGTGTGACTTTGGAGTGGCCCGCAAAACCTGTGATGATAATTACGGAACCCCTGTGGACGGAGACTTTTCTCCGTCCATTGCGGGTGCCAATTTTACCACCAACTCTCCACCGGAAGCCTGCAAGGGTGCTTGTGGACCTGCCTCAGATGTCTTTTCGTTTGGTGTCACCCTGTACACTATCCTCTGCGGCTTTCCACCTGTTTTCTGCGAAAACAATGTGGTCTTTCCAGATGCCTACTGGAATGATATTTCCAACGATGCCAAGTCTTTACTGAGAAGCATGCTTCATCCCGACCCGCATCAACGAATCACTGCGTCCAATGCAGTTTTGAACCCATGGGTTCGCCAACAAACCATGCGGGTCCGCAGTGGATCCATCTCGGCTAATCTCGAGTTGGTCTGCTCCCGCTTGTGCGGTGATGCGGGTGTCTTTTCACCCAGCCGCAAACGCCGACGTCGGTCCAGCATGGCACTCAGTCCCAAAAAGTCGTCGTCGTCGTCAAGACGGATTATTCCTCCAGGGTCTCTTACCGTATCCTTGGCCGAGCTATATTCGGAACAACGAGATGCTACGATTCACTTGATTGATGAAGAAGGCGAAATGGCACCCAAGCACTTGGTGGTCCCCAAGATCATTTGTTGATCATATGGCATGAATGAATATTGTATAAGTATAATTATATGCCAACACATATAATAATGATAATAATAGATGGTAACTTTACCAACTTGAGACAAGCATTGTGTACATGGCACTAGCGTTTCTATTTAGTTAGTAGCATTGATTGGGGTTCGATCTAGAGTCATTTCCGGTAGGGAATTCTGATCGGGACTGGGTATCATTTGCCCAAGCTTGTCTTCGTTCCCCTTTCGAATGAATCCTTCGCCCTATGTGGTATATACTTGATATCTTCATTCCGATGATATGCAGCCCCTTTGAAAGTCAAAAGTCGCTGGTGCACCGGCATTAGATTTTGCGACAACTTGGTTGATGCTGTCCAAGAGTTCCCAATCTTGGCACTGGATGGCTGGTAGATTGGCATTTACTTTGCCTTTGTCGCTGTTGTTGTTAGTAGTAGTAGTAGTAGTTTGTCCGACTCGTTCCACCTTGTTGTATTCCTGGTCGTCTAGGTATCCAAAGGCTGCCTTGTACTCGGTGGGACCAGCGGAAATGGGAGATTCAAAATGACTAGTTAGGATTCGATCAAAGTCCCAAGAGGGTTTTGTCTGTTGGGCAATCCATTCGCGGACTTGGTTTGGTGCCCTAGCATCGACCAAGGCTCGGAGAATGGGCTGTGGATTGGAAGAATGACAATTGATTCATGAAAAAGTATTTGTAAGGAAAGCACCAAGGAAAGCGCAATGATGATAATGTATTGTGAGCAAGTCGGCTTTTCTGGAAGTTTTGTCTACCACCAGTACCAGGTACCAGTAGTCAACTTACCGCACGGATCAGCCGATCGGAAATGGCCTCGTAGGATGGATAATTGCCATGGTCGTCTTGTCGCAATGGCAGAAAAATAGCTTGCAAGACCGTCCGAGGCCAAAAGGTTGGGTCTTGTTCAATGGTCTCTCGATCAAAGTATGTGGAGAAGATGTCGGGAGGAAATTTCCTTTTGGGGACATAGATGACGGAATCCGTTGCCACAAGTGTCTTGGTAGGGCGATGAAAAAAGGAAACTTCCGACACTGGCCCAGCATTCTTTGGGATTTCCAGGTATAATGTGGCCATGTCAAATTCATTGGACCATGGCGGAAGAGGATTGTCCAAGCCTAATATTCCATCGACTCGGTATCCCATTTGACAGCTGTCTTTAGATAAACTTTTGCCACAAGTTCCAAGTGGACCGAACTGACCTGGAGAAATCCAAACTTTAGCATTCGGATAGTTTTCGGCAAAGGCTTTCATTGGCGCCTTGTGCTCAAAAGCATTGCAAGGCAAGACCACATGTTCCATAGGGGCTCCAATCTCATCCAAAAGGGCACAGAATTCACCAGTCGGCCATTGGGGAGAGTGGACCCAGAGCCCTCCCGTCGTTTCCAATTGAATCACGGTGCACCGTATGGTGGCAGTGACATTGGCAAAGGTCAAGAGTTGCTCCAGAGCCCAGGCATTCCGTCCCAAGTCATACTTGAAGGTGGCTCGATTTCGAAAGGGTGGTGTCAGCGCTGGAAAATAAAAGCGGCCCGCCAAAGGTTTGGTGGTATAAGTAGCTTGTGCCGAATCATTGATGATGGATGGCATCTCTTCCGCAGCAGCTTGTGCAAGTCCAACATTGTTTTCACCATTGGTCAGCATGGCCGTTGAGACACCAAGACTCGAGGCAGCAACAGCATTTGTAGTAGTTGAGGTAACAGTATCCAAGAACGTACGTCGAGACTGATCGCCACCACCAAGGGGTTTCATATTGGGATCCAAAAAGGACCAACCATAGGCGAGTTGTGTCGTGATGAGGAGTAAGCACAAGCTTGAAAGCAGGAAGCATTGGTTCAAAATTCGAAATGCTGAGCTCATTCTCACGTTCACCAACTGTTGAAGAATACGAGGTGTTGCTTACAGGTTGTGCGAGGTGAAACCAATGGGTACATGTATGACGAATCTAAACCAAGTCGACACCCCAATAGTGTGTTTTTCGAACATTAAAAGATAATTAGTGGTTTCTAGACTATCACAATTTTAGTGTTAATGGATACGACCATACCAACATGACAGCACCGCTTCCCGTCCGCTCAGCGAAGTTAAGCATGTTCGGGCCTGGTTAGTACTACGGTGGGGGACCACGTTGGAATCCCAGGTGTTGTATCCTTTTGTCTTTTATCTTTTTCAATTCCATCTCATACATATACCGGTAATGTGTTCGGGCCTGGTTAGTACTACAGTGGGGGACCACGTTGGAATCCCAGGTGTTGTATTCCTTTTCTCTTTTTCAAGTCCATGTATTCCTTTTTGTCTTTTTCAAGTCCATCTCATATGGTATCTGATTATGGTCCGTCCGTCCATCGCACGAGAGAGATCTGCCTTCAGGTCATGAGCGATGGAAGCAAGTTTCTATTGTCGCTCCTCAACAACCTGGTGTTTGTTTCATGAAACCATTTTCAAGGGCTCTTCCTATTTTTTCCATTGCAACTTCAATAGCTACAATAAGACAAGCCTTTGGTCTGATAAGTCCTTCCCATTCAAAAGCTAGGAATTGTCACGCCAGAACGACCATGGTCGTGACGAGAAGTTTCTTTGCTCAATTTGCTCATAATCCTGTGAATGACCAAGATGCTAATATTACAAGTACTCCTGCTGGACATAGCCCGCGATGGAACCGAGTGACACCAACATCAACACCAGAGAAGAAACGAAAATCAAGTGGAAGCTCTGATGAAAGTTCCACAAGTACCCCAAAGAAGAAATCATCTCCCAAAAAGAAAAGGGCAAAATCTGGTCCTACACCGTCAACCTCCTCCTTTGATGCAGTGACAGCCGCAAACTTTACCAAAAGCAATCAGGTCATTCCACCCGTCCACACATTACTTCTTGGCACTCATCCATCGGTTCAATCGCTAAAAGAAAATCGATATTATGGACATCCAATGAAGTACGTTTCATCCTGCTAGTGCTGGAACCAAGAAAACTATTTGTCTCCCGTGTTCAATCTCACCCACCTCTACCCTTACCTTCTTTGTATATTTTTTCTCTTCTTTCTCTTTGACTCTCTCGTATTGGTAAATGCCAGCGCGTTTTGGTGGATTGCGGGAGACTGCTTGGGATTTCGACGGGCTGAAGGATTGAAAACAAATGGAGAGCCCTACGGTTTTGCCAGCCACTTGCGATATAACGAGTCCCAAATTGTTCCCTACGAGCAGCAGCTGGAGAAGTTGTGTTTCAGTGGATTTGCGCTCTGGGATATTGTCAAGGAATGTCAACGTCCCGGGTCCCTGGACTCGGATATCACCCAAGAGGTTCCAAACGATATTCGAGGATTCTGTAAACTGCATCCCAATATCAAACGCATTGTATTTTCCAATGGAGGAACGGCTTGTTCCTTTTTCAAGAAACATTTCAAGGAATGGCTGGATTCTGGTGAATTGGTTCCGAGTCAACACAAAGCATCCCAAGATGCATTCAAGAAATGGACCAAAAATATGAAACCAAAAACGAAAAGACCAGGAGGACGAGACAAGCACCAAATTGAATGCATTGTCGCTTTGGCAGTCAGTCCGGCTGCTGCAAAGTACACCTATGACGAGAAGCGAGACTTTTGGGAAGAACATGTTTATCAGCCAGGTTTGAAGGATTTGGAAGCGGCACATATCGTAGCCAACGATGGTTAGAATATGAAATATACAATTACTAGTCTTTTACTCCCGTGGTTCTGCCTTGGCCATTTCCAAAATATCATAGTACACCTTTGGCTTCTTGTGAGAAACATTGGATTCGCAACAGCGGGCTACCTTCAAGATTGTGTCCTCTTCCCAATGCCGAGCCTGAATCAACAGCGAAATGGGCAGCTCCTTGATGCCCGAAGCTTTGTTCTTCTCACTGTAGCCGACCGGTACCGCCACACCGGGAATACCACACAAGTTCCCGTGGTAGACATATCTCATCAGATTAGCGGTCTGCGACAAGTTGGATTGTCCATACTTTTCTACACTCTTGGGCACTTCGGGCGCGGTGCATCCGGTCGCCGGTGAAAGGATAACGTCCACTTGAGAGAATGCTTCTTCCAGGGTATGCATGGCATACCGCCGAACCTTTTGAGCAGCCAGGAATTCACAGCTGCTGAAGGACTGTCCCAGAGTAATGCCAATTCGAGACTCGGGAGTGAATTTGTTCATGTGCTCATGACAGTACTTGGAACAGAATGCGGCCAACTCGGTCAATACTGTCACTGAATGTGCGTTCTTGACTTCTTCCATGTGTGGGAGTGAGATCTTAATGACTTCTGCTCCTTCGGTCTCCAAGTGCTTGACGGCATTGGAGCAGACTTCGACGATTTCGGGATTGGCATCATTGAAATACTCCTCAAAGATTCCGATCTTGAGCCCGTTCAAGCTATCCGAAAAGGATCCAAGGTGAACGGGTGGGATCGAAATCCCGATGTGATTACTGCACTCATTGGCGTTTTCGTTTGGTCCTGCCATGATGGCATAGCCAACAGCAGCGTCCTTCACAGAGCACGCAATAGGACCCCCATGGTCGAGAGATGGAGACACTGGCATGTCCATATCACATCGTTTGAAAGTAGGCTTCAATCCCACAACTCCACAGAGAGCCGAAGGTATCCGAATCGAGCCACCGCACTCAAAACCCAACGCCAATGGTACTAATCCTGCAGCAACGGCAGCCGCCGATCCACTGGACGATCCGCCAGTGAAATGATTCAGGTCGTGCGGATTTCGTGAAGGTCCGAAAAGCCAATTGTATCCTGTGGTTCCGATGCCACACTCGTGCATATTGGCTTTTCCTGCAATTAATGCTCCAGCCTTACGAAGCCTGGCGACAAGTGGGCTGTCGTCTTTGGCCTCTCCGTTTAGTGCCGCCAAAAAGGTTGTACCATATGTAGTTGGGTAGCCTTTCACATCACATTCTTCCTTTATCGTCACAGGCACGCCGTCTAGAGGTCCCAGTGTTTTGTTATTCTTGTATCGTCCAGAGCTCTCCTTCGCCTGCTGCAATATCTCGCCCTCTTTCATTTGTACGATGGCATTGAGAGCCATCGGATTGGCGGAGTTGGAATCTTTGGTTCCTTTAATTACTGCCAAGGCTACTTGATATGGTGTCAGCTCTCCACTTTTGTATTTTTCAACATAGTCTTGTGCTGTGTTGTACCTGAAATCACCTTCCTTACTCATTGCATTCGTGTGAGAGGCAGCAAATTCATCCAACTGAAATCGCTTGGAAAGTTCAAGCTGTTTGTTGTATCGAGCTTCATCATGTACTTCAGGCAATGGATAATACAGGGGCATCCATTCCTTCAAATCACCTTCCGTTAGTCGGATGACACAAGGAATATCGTTATCCTTCTTTAACATTCGCAAGATGAAACTTCCAAGCGAGCTTCTGATGAGTCTAGAGAACAGGAGCAATGGAATACCTCTGAGGATAGGAGCCGCAACTTCGCGAAGGTTGTACTGGTACACGGCGTATGAACCATCATTTTTGGGTTGTTCCATCGCTTCGGTGCTACCCTGGGCCATTCTTAGAAGAGAGACTAGGATTCTTGGGACGAAAAAGCAATGATATGAACAATACAGTTACCAGGCATATGTTCTTTGCCGATGAGTTGTGTATTCTGCACTATACTGCACGACATCGCAGTATAGGATTTAGCTACCGTATGTTATGGGTCTGTGCAGAATGTTGCAGACGTGGACTTTTATTGTCCGACTGTGCGTTCGACAAAAACTCTTGTCGGAAATTACTGGTATTATGTACAATAGGAGAATCAGGGCCCAAATTGTAATCTCAAGACCCAATATGAGTCCACGGATCAATGGTATTGAACGATTCAAGAAAGTTGAAAGATGCACACCTCGTGCAGTGGGAAAGAATGAATGAATCAATCAATCAACAAAAAGTGACCCGAACATGTAATCATCAAAGCAAAAGGCACGCGAGCTTCTGCACAAAGGCTCCATTTTGAGAAGTAAGCGCTACATCTGCCTACTCTCTTGCGGCTTGAATCGAAAGAGACCCCCATGGAACACCTGACAAATGAGTAGAGTTGGAAGGTGCTGTAGCTAAGACAAATGGTTCAGTCCATTGGTTCTGCCTTGGCCATTTCCAAAATATCATAGTACACCTTTGGCTTCTTATGAGAAACATTGGATTCGCAACATCTGGCTACCTTCAAGATCGTGTCTTCTTCCCAATGCCGAGCCTGAATCAACAGCGAAATGGGCAGCTCCTTGCTGCCCGAAGCTTTGTTCTTCTCACTGTAGCCGACCGGTACCGCCACACCGGGAATACCACACAAATTCCCATGGTAAATATATCTCATCAGATTAGCGGTCTGCGACAAGTTGGATTGTCCATACTTTTCTACACTCTTGGGCAATTTGGGCGCAGTGCATCCGGTCGCCGGTGAAAGGATAACGTCCACTTGAGAGAATGCTTCTTCCAGGGTATGCATGGCATACCGCCGAACCTTTTGAGCCGCCAAGAAGTCACAGCTGCTGAAGGACTGTCCCAGAGAAAAGCTAACTCGAGACTCGGGAGTGAATTTGTTCATATGTTTGTGGAAGTACTTGGAATAGCCAGCAGCCAACTCGGTTGAAACCGTCACAGCATGTGCGATCTTTACTTCTTCCATGTGTGGAAGCGAGATCTTGATGACTTCAGCCCCTTCAGATTCTAAAGCCTTTACTGACTTTGAGCAGATTTCGACAATTTCGGGATCGGCATCGTTGAAGTATTCTTCAAAGATACCGACCTTGAGTCCCTTCAAACTATCCGAAAAGGATCCAAGATGAACTGGTGGGATCGGAATCCCTATGTGTTTATTACGTTCACTGGCATTTTTGTTTGGCCCAGCCATGATTGCGTAGCCAACCGCAGCGTCCTTCACAGAACACGCAATAGGGCCCGCGTGGCCAACAGAAGGACACGCTAGCATGTCCATATCACATCGTTTGAAAGTAGGTTTCAACCCCACAACTCCACATAGCGCTGCAGGTATCCGAATAGATCCACCACCATCAAAGCCCAACGCCAATGGTACCAGTCCTGCAGCGACGGCAGCCGCCGATCCACTGGACGATCCACCAGTGAAATGACCTAGATCGTGTGGGTTTCGTGCTGGTCCAAAATGCCAGTTGTAGCCTGTAGTCCCGATACCGCATTCATGCATATTTGTTTTGCCGGCAAGTAGTGCTCCTCCCTGACGTAGCTTGGCGACAAGTGGGCTGTCTTCCTTGGCCTCGCCGTCCAAAGCTGCCAAAAAGGTTGTACCATATGTAGTTGGGTAGCCTTTCACATCACATTCGTCCTTGATCACAACCGGAACGCCGTCCAGAGGTCCCATTGTTTTCTTCTTCTTGTACCGTTCAGAACTTTCCTTCGCCTGCTGTAATAGGTCATCCTCTTTCATTTGGACAATTGCATTCAGTGATTTTGGTTTGATTTCGTTGGAATCTTTTGTTGCCTTGATTACTGCCAAGGCTACTTGATATGGCGACAACTCCCCACTCTTGTATTTTTCAACATAGTCTTGTGATGTGTGATACTTGAAGTCCCCTTCCTTTTTCCTATTTTCGTCGGAAGAAGCAAATTCACCCAATTGAAATCCTTTGGAAACTTCAACATGCTTGTTGTATCGAACTTCATCATGTTGTTCAGGTAATGGATAATACTGTGGCATCCATTCCTTCAATATGTCTTCTGCTAGTCGGATGACACAAGGAATATCGTTATCCTTCTTTAATATGCTCAAGATGAAGCTTCCAAGCGAGCTTCGGATTAGTCTTGAGAAGAGGAGCAATGGAATGCCTTTGAGGATAGGAGCCGCAACCTCGCGAAGATTGTAGACGGCGTATACACCATCCTGTTTGGGCTGTTCTGTCGCTTTGGCACTGTCCTGTGTCATTCTTGGAAGAGATAGAGAGAAGGAATAAGGGGTCGAGGCAGTAATGACTAGACAATATGTTGTTGCACAATAATTATTCCTGATTGAAAGTTAAAATCTTGTGGTGGAAATGTGTCCGACTGCCGCTTATCAAAAAATACGTGTCGGACACTATTTGATCTTGTGCAGTTTCAAGTTTGAATGAAAGCCAATACTGTAGGTAGGAGCGGACGGATCAATGGTACTGAATGTTCTATGTTCTATGAAATATGTATAATACTGCGTCCAGGGGAATCAGCAAAATGGCTGTAACTCTTTCAATGGGAAATTATCCCGAAACAAGACATTGCAGCACAGCCGAATGTTGGTGTATAGCCAAGAATGAAAAAGTCTCGTAGTTCATTCCCGTGGTTCTCCCTTGGCCAACTCCAAAACGTCATAGTACATCGCTGGCTTTTTCTGGGAAACATTTGATTCGACACATCGGGCTACCTTCATAATTGTGTCCTCTTCCCAATGCCGAGCCTGAATCAGCAGCGAAATGGGCAACTCCTTGTTGCTCGAAGTATACCCAACTGGTACCGCCACACCGGGAATCCCGCACAAGTTGCCATGATAAATGAATCGCATCAAGTTGACAGTCTGTGACAAGTTTGACTCTCCATACTTTTCTACGCCCTCGGGCATTTCTGGGGCGGTGCAGCTTGTTGTGGGTGAAACAATTACATCCACTTTTGTGAAGACTTCTTCCAGAGTGCTCGTGGCATATCGTCTGACCTTTTGTGCGGCCAAGAATGTGGAACTATCAAATGATTCTCCAAGCGTGAAGCTTACTCTAGTTTCTGGAGTGAAGCTGTTGAAGAACTTCTTGAAGTACTTTCTATAGCCAGCAGTCAGTTCGGACGAAACTGTCACTGCATGTGCGACCTTGACTTGTTCCATATGGGGGATGGTAATCATTACCACTTTTGCACCAAGAGATTCCAAGTGTTTGACGGCCTTGAGACACGCATCCACGATTTCTGGATGAGCATCATTGAAAAATTCCTCAAAAACTCCAATCTTGAGTCCTTTTACACTGTCTGAATAGGATTGTAAATGGACTGGTGGAATTGGAATCCCAACATGTTTGCTACGTTCATTAGCCTTTTCGTTTGGACCGGCCAAGACTGCATAGCCAATGGCAGCGTCCTTCACAGAGCATGCCATTGGCCCAGGATGGCCACAGGAATGTCCAATCGGAGAGTTCATATCACATCGTTTGAAAGTAGGCTTCAATCCAACAACTCCACATAGACCCGCAGGTATCCGGATTGAGCCACCACCATCAAAGCCCAATGCCAATGGTACTAATCCTGCAGCAACAGCAGCTGCCGATCCACTAGACGATCCGCCTGTGAAATGATTCAGGTTGTGTGGATTTCGCGAGGGCCCGAAGTGCCAGTTGTAGCCTGTGGTTCCAATGCCGCATTCGTGCATATTCGCTTTGCCTACCAGCATTGCGCCTGCTTGGCGTAGCTTGATGACAAGAGTACCATCTTCCTTGGCATCTCCGCGCAGATTTCCAATGAACTTTGTTCCAAAAGTCGTTTGGTATCCCTTTATGTCCACTTCATCTTTGACCGCCACCGGGACGCCGTCTAGAGGCCCCAATGTTCTGTTATTCTTGTATCGTTCAGAGCTTTCCTTTGCTTGTTGCAGTATATCATCCTCTTTCATTTGCACAATGGCATTCAGGGATTTGACTTTGTTGGAATTGGAATCCTTGGTTGCCTTGATTACTGCCAAGGCTACTTGATATGGTGTCAGCTCTCCACTCTTGTATTTATCAACGTAGTCTTGTGCTGTGTTGTACCTGAAATCTCCTCCGTTACTCCTTGCATTCGTGTGAGAGGCAGCAAATTCATCCAACTGAAATCGCTTGGAAAGTTCAAGCTGTTTGTTGTATCGAGCTTCATCATGTACTTCAGGCAATGGGTAATATAGGGGCATCCATTCCTTCAGATCGCCTTCTGCAAGTCGTACAATGCAATCAATGTCGTTATTCTTCTTGAGCTTGCTCAAAATGAGGCTTCCAAGCGAGCTTCTGATGAGTCTAGAGAACAGGAGCAATGGAATGCCTCGCAAAGTTGGTGCTGTGATTTCACGTAGATTGTACACAGAGTGAACACCATCCCTTGTCGACGCTTCGACTAGCTCGGGAGTGCCATGTACCATTCTTCTCGGACATATGCGAGTGAAAGCAAATTTTGACAAGAGTAGGGATGAGACTACATCATATATACGGTAGCGTCTTCGATGATGATTCTCAAACGCAGACAGCAGCAAAAGTTCGATACGATGGATCACAAATCACAATATTCTCCATATCATACGTGTACGGACGAAGACCGTACGGCCGGGTTTGCTACTGTACAGGACCCGTAAGACCAGCTACCCACCAGCTTTGCACCCGTAGAAAGACTTTGGACGAACACACAAGCCGAAGGCGCCAGTCGGTTCTCTTTGATAGTCATCTGTCATCTTCTTCTTTGAGTCTCAAAATGATGACTGTTTCGACTTCCTGGACTCCTCATGGTTGTGCCGCTAATTCCATAATAGAAATATGCACAGTACAATAGCTACGCGCTGGAGCGAGTCGTTACTACACTAGTCTATCGATCCCAAGATACGGTACAATGACAGTGTTTCTCGCCCAACAGATTGCTTCTTCACCCTTTTGTCATCTGGACGTTCATTTCAGAATTTGAAAGGACCGAAAGATCCATTGCTGCTGCTGCTGTTGCAACCCTCGCGTTATTGACAACCCGCTGTGCTCCTCGTTGCTGGCAAACCTTAAAATAAAACTTGGATCCCATGCCGTATCTCAGATGTTACAACAAGATCGGAACGCTTGTTGAAATAGCCACTGATGCAGATCATGTCAGCCTCCCAAATGAGGTTGTTTCGATCGTAATCGAAAACGGCGGAGAGGAGAATATGCACGGCATACAAATCCATTACGAGGCTCTCTCTCGACTGCTCTTGAGTCAACCCCGAAAGCTTGACAAGATAACCATAAGGGAGAGAGCCATTTTGCCACCGGCGAATTTGGTTTTCCTGGCGGCAACATTCAACAAAACAAATTGTTTGATGCTTCAACAGTGTCTTTGTCATCCGGCTGAAATTGGCTGTTTGGTTGCTGGTCTTACGCAGGCCGATGGACCTCGGGAGCTACATTTAAATCTGCTCTTGGACGATATTCCAAACCACCTCTTTTTGATGGTACTTCAAGCTATTTCCTTCTCTCCGTCTCTGGAAAAGCTGGACTTGATTGCCAACAACGACATGACCGAAGACAATTTGGCAGCTGGTTTGATTGGAGCAATCACAACCAATCGCTCCCTGAATGCACTGATTCTCGGTCTACGCTGGGGCCACCCAAGCCAGCAAATCATGCAGCACGTCTTTCGTGCTGCAGCCCGCACTGGCCGCGTGAAAAACCTAAGCATTTGGTACGCTAGCGTGTTTGGTCCCAGACAATCCCTTGATCACGAAGCCTTTATGGAGGCATTGTGCCATCAGGAGTGTAAGATTGAAATGCTCCGCCTAATGTATATCGATCTAGTACGTGAGCCCAATAGCCTCCAAATGCCACATGATTCAAACGCCACTACCAATAATACATCTTTGAAAGATATTTCGATCGTAAGCGGGAGACTCGATTGCTCACAAGCCTCGGCGATAGTCCGTCGGTTTTCCTCACTCCGTTCTGTGGAATTGCGTCGAAACGATTTGCAAACCATCTCAATGTTTAATGATTTGCTCGTGCAAAACCAACTCCAAAGTTTGGTTCTAGAAAACAGCCAAGTTAACGAGGCAGATGTAAAAAGCTTTTTGATGAAACTACCAGCAACGCGATCTCTCCGAAACCTGCATCTGCTTGGGAATAATTTTCCTACTTCAAAGTCATGTGTTGAGTTGCTGGAAAACTGCATCACTCGAAACACTAGTCTTGAGAGAATGACTAAGTGTGAAGTTCGCGATTGCGACGAAGATTGGAAAGAGTACTATAAGAGATCATTCAGCGTTCCGCTCAGTCTAAACCGAGCAGGACGGCGACACTTGCAGAATGATGCGGGGGCTGAGTTGCCCGCAAACCTATGGCCGTTGATTTTGCAACGGGCCGGAAAGATCTCGTACTACGGGGCTTTCGATCAATGGCAGCGTCCAACTATGACTAGCACACGAGCGGATGCAGTGTATTGGCTTTTGACAGAGAGAATACTCATGTCATGATGTGTTCCGGTTTCTGTCAACTTGCTTTCCTTGGTCTCAATCTCGATCCAAAAAAACGCCGAACCCTATCTTTGAAACGAAATAGTTACGTATAAAAATAGTCTCTCAATTGATGACACACACAATGACTACATCATAACATATCATGTTACTGTAGTAGGTCGCCATATTGGATATCATATAATATCATTCATTCATCTGTAAGACTCATCCATTCGACTCACTGGACTCCATTTCCGATTTCATCAAAATGCAAAATATTCTTGTCGCATCGCACTCATAGTACGAATGAATAAGCGCAACAGTTCTCCCCTGCTGCTACAACCCTTGACAACCAAACCCGGCAGTAACTTCGTGCTCTTTGTTGATAAACCCTGGAAAATTTGATTCCATGCCGTATCTTAGATGTTACAACAAAACTGGAACGCTTGTCGAAATAGACAATGATGCTGATCCTGCCAGCCTACCGAATGAGGCTGTTACGATTAATATCGAAAACGGACGATTGATGTTTGGCAGAGGATTTAATTACGAGACTCTCGCTAGACTGATCAGAAGTGCGCCCAAAACACTTGACAAGATAACCATAACGGACGAACCCAGTGTTTTGACCCCAGCGTATCTGGTTTTCTTGGCGGCAACATTCAGCAAAACGGATTGTTTGGTGCTTGACTCATGCATTTGCCATCCGGCTGAAATTGGCTGTTTGGTTGCTGGTCTTACACAGCCCGATGGAATCCGGGAGCTACAATTGCTTCTGCCCATGACCATTTTTCCAAACCACCTCTTTCTGATGATAATACAAGCTGTTTCCTTCTCCTCGTCGCTTGAGAAGCTGGACTTTAGAGCCACAAACGTCATGACCGAGGACAATTTGGGAGAACTTTTGATCGAAGCCCTCGGAACAAATCTTTCCCTGAAAACACTCACCCTCCAACTAGACTGGGGTGACCCAAACCAATCACATCTGGAGCAAGCCTTTCACGCCGTAGTTCTCAACAACCGCATTAACGATTTGTCCCTGGAATGCAGCCTGTTTTCTGCTTATCATCAATCGCTTGATCAGGAAGTATTGATGGATGTATTGTGTCGTCAGGAGTGTACGATTGAAAAGCTTCGTCTAGCCGACATCGAGCTAGAAGGAGAGGCCGGTACCCTCCAAGTCACTGATGATGCAAACAACATTCCCAAGAATACATCTTTGAAAGACCTTACGATCCTTTTGGGTAGACTTGATTGCTCGCAGGCCACGGCGATAGTGCGTCGGTTTACATCACTTCATTCTGTGAATTTGGGCGGAAATAATTTGCAAAGCATCTCAATGTTCAATGATTTGCTCGTGAGCAATCAACTCCAAAGTTTGGTTGTCTACAACAATGGAGTTGACGAGGCAGAAATGAAAACCTTTTTGCTGCAACTTCCAACAACGCGGTCTCTCCAAAACCTAGAACTAGGTTCATGTCTTTTTCCTACCGGTGTTTCGAAGTCATGTGTTGGGTTGCTCGAAGACTGCTTGTCGCGAAACACTAGTCTTGAGAGATTGAAGATTGATTATGAAACCGAAGACGAAGAATGGGCAGAGTACTACGACGACACCTTCAGTATCCCGCTCAGTCTAAACCGAGCTGGACGGCAATACCTGCAGGACGATGCGGGAGTCCAGTTGCCCGCGAAGCTATGGCCGTTGATTTTGCAACGAGCCGGAAAGATCTCGTACTATTGTGTTTTTGACGACGCATGGAAACACCCAACAATGACTAGCACACGAGTGGATGTTGTATATTGGCTTTTGAGAGAGAGAATACTCATATCATGATATGTCTTGGTTTTTGTCAACTCGCTCTCATCCCAATCCAAAAGTACGGCAATCCTATCTTGGAATCATTCGCATCTTTGGGTCCTACGAGCTTTTTGTCGACACGCCAAATTACATCTTGACATCGCAAGTACTTACTGACATTCCTCGGTGATTGTGACAAGGCAGCTCCTGCCTCACAAAATTGGAGCGGTCACTTCAAATGAAGATTGTGTACAGATAGGGCAAAGGTAATAATTTTTTGACACTTTGACTGACTCGGGGTTGTTACTTGCCATTCAAGTGAAATCAATTTTGGCAAGGGTAGAGATGACACCATAACTGTACAAAATAGATAAATTCGACTCATTAGACTACTGCAAATTCTTTTATTTTTTTTGCTGACAGAAACATATTCGAATACACTCTGTAGCAATCGTGTTTGATGTCGCATGACAGACGCCGTATGTACTTCGTTCCTCAGTCACATCTGTTATGCTCCATAACACTCTGAAATCAAACGCAGGGTTTTTTCTCGCGGACTGCTCAACATTTTGTTGATGGTCCAAGTGGTCGACAAGACAGGCTTTTTCGAAGCTCCGTACCTGGTACCGCATGTCTCAAGCACACCCATACGGTCTCCCGTTCTGCCCAGCATGGTCTGCGTTCCACAAATCACAATCACAAACACTACGACGATGGCTTCTTCACGAGGAGAAAAGGAAAAGACTTTACTAGCTGAATTTAAAATGAATGAAACTGTATATTTGTATTGTTGCCATTCATTGGTTGATTGATGAAATTCCGTCGTCACGCCAGTCAAGTCGCAATTTCTCCGCACCTACTTCTCCAATTGAATATCTGAAAACTGTAATCATTAGCTGAATAAATATTGAAGGAAATCGTGTATTGCCGTAATGTCCGATCCATTCCTGACTTCTTTGGGTTGATTGGTGTTTAAATTCGTTTGAATTTTTGTCGTCAATCAGTGAGCCACCATTTCTCGCCACCCAGACTCGCAATTGAATATCTGAAAATTCCCAATATCAGCTGAATACTCATAGAATATGCTCGTTGTAGGATGGATGTTATTGATATTGTTGTCATTGCTGCACGAAAGTAAAATAAATTGTGTCGAGCGGGAGACAGTGCGGGCGAGCGGTTGGAACAGTGAAGTGCGGGAGCTTCCAAAAAATCTCGTCTTGTCGACCAGTTGGACTTTCTACAAAATGTTGAGCAGTCCGCGAGGAAAAACCCTGCGTTTGATTTCAGAGTGTTTTGAGACACCACAAATTTCTAAATAAAAAACTAAAGAAGTCTCAAAACACGATTGCTACAGAGTGTATTCGAATATATTATGGTACATCGCCAGCCACCTTCACAGATTATACAGTAGGAGCAACGTTGTGCTTTTTGCTGGAGAACCTGGAAACCTAGGTCCTATGCGGCTTATTCGATGCTACGACAAGGCTGGAAAATATGTAAAGTTTGTCAATTCAGTTGATGCCAGCTTTCCAAACAGGGTCGTTTCCATTAAACTCATAAATAATAGGTTTGGCAACGGAATCGATTATGAGGCTCTCTCCGTACTGCTCAGGACTGCACCCCAAAAGTTCGACAAAATAACCATAATCAATGAAGCCAGCTTGTCGCCAGCGTATCTGGCTTTCTTGGTGGCAGCATTTAACAAAACGAATTGTTTGGTCCTTAAATCATGCCTTCGCAGTGAAGCTGAGTTTAGCTGTTTGGTTGCTGGTCTTGCACAGGCCGATGGACTTCGGGAGCTACATATGAAAATGGAGAGATACGATGTTCCAGATCACCTGTTTTTGATGGTGCTACAAGCTATTTCCTCTTCTTCGTCTCTCGAAAAAGTGGACTTGGAATCCAGCAACTGCCTTTCTGAGGACAATTTGACAGATCGCTTGATTGAAGCAATCGAAACAAATCGCTCCCTGAAAGCCCTGTCTCTCTTTCTCGACTGGGGTGACGATGAACACCCATTAGTTCTGCAGCAAGTATTTGTCGCCATAGTCCGCAATGGTAGAGTGAAAGACTTGTCAATGGGTTACTACCATGCGTTGTACCACACTGGACAGTCCCTTTATCAGGAAATTCTGATGGAGGCACTGTGCAATCAGGAGTGTAGGCTTGAAAAACTTCGCCTAAATCGTATCAAGATAGTACAAGAGGCTGGAACTCAACAAGTTTCAGATGATTCAAAGGATGACATTCCCAAGAACACATCTTTAAAACATCTTTCGATCACAAAGTGTAGACTGGATTGCTCACAAGTCACAACCATAATGCGCCGACTTACGTCACTTCATGCTGTTCATTTGAGTGGAAATAGTTTGCAATCCATGTTTATGTTCGATGATTTGCTCCTGAAAAAACAACTCCAAAGTTTGGTTATCGAAAACAACAAAGTGGGCGAGGCAGATATAAAAAGCTTCTTGATGCAACTACCAGCTACGCGGTCTCTCCAAAACCTGGAACTATGCGGGAATCCTTTTCTGGTGTCGAAAACATGTGTTCGGTTGCTAGGAGACTGCATGTCGCAAAACACTAGTCTTGAGAGATTGGAGTTGGGGGAAGATTTGGCAGAGCACCACCTCAACACATTCAGTGTTCCGCTCAGTCTAAATCGAGCTGGACGACAGTACTTGCAGAATGATGCGGATGTTGCGTTGGCCACTAATCTTTGGCCGATGATTTTGCACAGAGCTGGGACAAAGCTCTGGTACTATGATATTGGCGATAGCTGGAAACACCCAGCCAATACCAGGAGGCGAGTGGATGCTGTATTTTGGCTGCTAAGGGAGAGAATACTCATTTCATGATATGTTCCGGTTTGCTTGTTGTTGAATCAAGGAAAGGAGTAGACCAGAAGGAAAGGGGAAAAGAGAAAGTGGAATGAAAATACATTAATATCGAAGTCTTCGGATGGCTGCTCCTCTGTAATCGAATGAATCAATCTGGGGCCGAGTACATGGGGGAAGCATCCAAAATACGGTACCAGGCACTTCGGCTTGAGTGATATCTGTGAATCTATCTCAAGACCTTGGTAGACTTTAGACCTTTCTTACTCTGTTGGTTGGTACTCATGATCATTGCACTGGAATTGTGATCTCACAGATCGATACATTCCATCATCAACCGCATCATCAAATATCATCAAATCCATGAAGTCCTCATTAAAACCCTGAGATGGTTCCATACTATGAGAACAAACCGAAGGACCCTAGGATCGGGAAGTAAAATAAAATAAAATAAAAACAAACCAAATCAAGTTAGGTTGAAAGCTCCCGCAACTCATTGTCCCGCCATCACTCTGATTCGACTAACCGGACTACGTTGTCACGGCACAATAACATATTGTATATTGAATATTCAATAAACTACTGTACGCATACTCAATCCATTTTGACATCGCATTACTGTGTATCAAAAGCGAAGCCAATAAGCCAAGCCAAGCAAAGCAACTTCGTGTTCTTTGCTGGAAATTCTTGAAACTTAGGTCCCATGCCGTACGTTAGATGTTACGACAAAACTGGAGCACCTGTAAAATTAGACGATCCAGATCCTGTCACCTTTCCAAAGGACATCAATTCGATTGCAATCCAAAACGCAAGAATGAGGGGGATCGGCAGCCAGATGAATTACGAGACTCTATTTAAATTGCTTAGGAGTTTACCCAAAAAGATTGACAAGATACTCGTGAGGGGCTCGACCAGCAACCAAACAGGCAAACTCAGCTTCTTGGCGGCAGCATTAATGAAAACTAATTGTTTAGTGTTTCAATCATGCCTTCACCATGAAGCTGAGTTTGCCTGTTTGGTTGCTGGTCTTGCACAGGCTGACGGAATTCGGGAGCTATATTTGAATCTCAACGCGCCAGTCGAGATTCCAAACCACCTTTTCTTGATGGTACTAAGAGGTATTTCCTCTTCGCAGTCTCTGGAAAAGCTGACTTTTTGACAGCCAATAACGACATGACTGAGGGCAATTTGGCAGCTTGTTTGATTGAAGCCATCGGAACAAATCGTTCCCTGAACACACTTCGTCTCGATCTACACTGGGGTGACCCAAGCGAACTAATCCTTCAGCAAGTCTTTCACGCCGTGGTACTCAACAATGGTCGTGTAAAAGTTTTGTCCATGGAATACAACCCGTCTTTCGTTCCTACCCAAACGCTTGATCAGAAAGTCTTGATGGATGCAATGTGCCGTCAAGAGTGCACGATTGAAAGCTTCAACTAAGCAATATCTATCTAGTACGAGAGGCTGGTATCCTCCAAGTCCCAGAGGATACAAACGACATTCCCAATAATACGTCTCTGCAATACCTTTCGATCATCAATGGGAAGCTCAATTGCTCAAAAGCCACGACGATACTACGTCGGTTTATGTCACTGCGTGATGTTGATTTGAGTGAAAATTATTTGCAAACGATGTCAATGTTCATTGATTTGATCGTGAAAAAACAGCTTCAAAGTTTGGATGTTCATAACAACGAAGTTAGCCAGAGAGGTATAGCAAGCTTTTTGATACAACTACCAGCTACGCGATCTCTCCGAAACCTTGATCTGAGTGAGAATCCTTTTCTAACGTCGAAGCAATGTATGGGGTTTCTGGAAAACTGCTTGTCGCGAAACACTAGTCTTGAGAAACTGGATTGTTGGTTTGGTGGGCAAAATTGGTCAGGGTACCATCGCAACACATTAAGTGTTCCGCTCAGTCTAAATCGAGTCGGACGGCAATACTTGCAGAATGATGCGGGTGCTGAGTTGCCCACAAACTTATTCCCGTTGATTTTGCAACAGGCCGGAAAGATCTCGTACTACGGGGCTTTTGACAAATGGGAACGCCCAACTATGACTAGCACGCGAGTGGATGTTGTATATTGGCTCCTGAGAGAGAGAGTATTGACATCATGAGATGTTCCGGTTCGCTTGCTGCTGAATGACGGCAAGAAGAAGAACGAGAAAGGCAGGCCATGTGAGCGCAATATTGCACAACACACAACACAATTACTGCACAATACTCATATTCATACCGTCTACACACATTGCTTCGGCATTTCAACTCATTTCAAAAACAAACACTGGTGACTAGAATTTAGAAGGGAGGTGATACAATGCAATCTTTTTCTATTTGGTTTCAAAGTCTCAATACTGATGCTGGAAACATTTCACACCTGCGGATCTTGTGAAAGTCCATCATGCTCAAAGGCAATTGCTTGCTCTCGCCACCCTCTGCGCCGCACCGTTCCACAAATCTCGAATCCATGGTATGGTTTGATTCCTCTACTTGACAATGCAAGTGTCCATGTGATCTGCCAACTTCTTGTTGATCTTTGCCACTTTTGCATTGAAAGGATGGCCACCGCCTTTGAAGCGCGTATTGAAATAAAGACCTGGAACGCCTGATACAAACCTACTTTGACCACTCGACCAATCTCCGCCATCTTGCCAAATCTTCGGTCGTCAACATCCAACTAAAGTGGATCTTTCATATTCCAATCCATGAAAGTATGATCCAAGGAATGAAGCACGGTTCCAACAAACATGGCCTCTCCATCGATTCCGGGAAACATGTGTTTGTACTTTGCGAACTCTGCCAGGAAGATTGCCCGAACATTGATAACGAAACGCACAAACACAGAGTGCTTGACGAGTTCCTTGATTTCCGAATGTTGCCAGACGTTGTCTTTGATTCCTTAACGCATTCCGCAAAAGGTTTGCCTTTGTTTGTCCAGCCATCGGATACCAGACCCTTGTCTGCCCATGTCGTCATATAACCATTGAAAGAAACGGATGCAAAGAAATCATACATCGCCGTAACAACACTATAGTATTCCGACGGAAAAACGGATTGACATCTTCCGATTACTCATTCGTCCAAGTTCAGACCCCAGTTCGCCACGGCGTGAAGTTTGACATGTTGTGCTGCAATGGTATTGAGCAGAAGTAGAATCACTGTTTCTTTGGCACCGTCCAACTCCGCTTGGATGAATCTCTTGCGATGTCGACGGCAAACATTAAGTCTGTCGACGATGTAACATAAATTATACAGTAGTACCGTATAGCGTATCAACCCTTTTTTCAAAATGATACACATATGCTATTGTATACTACACCGTGCACAGGATACAGGTACTTTCTTGATGTCACCACTCTGCGAAGAGCCCTGCTGAATGGAAGAAATACACAGCCTTCAATCTTATGCGCAAAAGGATCGACAGTGGCATGATGATTATTGGAGCGAGTCAGTCTCTTGGGAATCTCGTCTATGGGCCATCTGCTAGTTCATCATTGTGAAATTATACGATGTGTTGGTCGTAGGAGCGAATCAGTCGAATGATCAGCAGTGGATTCGCGAAATTTAACTGCAATAAGATATTACTCTGCACAATAGTGCCTATTGCTGAACTACGTTGTGCAGGCAACGGCTCCATGACCCAGAATACCAAAAGAGCAAAGCGAACAAACATGAACACAAACTTGATTGGCTGCTGGCAGACACAAGCATTGTGAAAAGCAGATCAGCGCCATCCACGTTGTGGGATACGATGGTGGGCACAGGTGTAGCACACGGTCGAACCACAATCGGAACTGCATCTCATTCCGTATGCAAACATCTCAAAGGAACAATTCGGACATAAGCCCTTGTAACCTCCACTGCGGACCCAATTATGAGCGCAAATTTCGTTTTGACGCAACCCAGCCACCGCGACTCGAAGGCGTTCTTGACGGGCAGGCCCCGCGATTGCTTCTCCCCGAGCTTGTTCTTCCTGTTGAACACGAGCTTCACCAGCTTCCAGAAGTCGATTTTCATCCCATAGCTCGCATCGACCGGAAGTGCATTGACCATTGCCAGTACTCCATTTTTCAAGACACTTGTAGCAAAATTCATGCCTGCAATTGGCGCAGGTCATGTGGTTGCAACCTGAACGAAGCTCAATCATTTCTGAACACTTTGGGCACTGCTTCCATCCCTTGTCACGAGAAAGGGCAAGAAACAAGGCACGGCCATCATCTGAGGAATCATTGAGACGCTGCCGTTGGTGCTGCCTGCACGAAATACCAGGATGGGCAGTTGTTTTGCAAGCGACACATAGGTGGGTCTTACAGGAGCATTGTACCGTCACCGATTGCGAGGCGTCAACCAGATCGAGATTCAGAAACGAATTGCAGGTGGGACAATACATCTTATTCGCTGCCCCAAGCTCTTCTACGCGCTGTAGAATCAAGTTGGCCTCCTTTTCTTTGAGAAGATCCTTGGCAATACTCATGTCAATGGGCACCTCGCAACATCGCAAAGGCAAGAGAGTATTATCCTTGAGCCCTGTCTTGAAGAGCCTTCGAGTGCATGGAATGCACTGACGATGCTCACAGGCCAAGTGATATCCTTTGACATTCTTATCAAAGCACACACTGCATTGGTCCACGAAAGGAAGATTATGCAGTCCCTTGGGCATGGGTGCTGGCTTGCGCTTGTCTTCTTGGGTGTTCTTATTGTGGTATCGGTACTTGACACCGCCGCCACCATCGTTGTCATTATCATCATCATCATCGTCGTCGCTGACAAGTGCAGGCGTCGTGATGGGCTTGACTTTTCCAGTCGAAAAAGCTTGGGCGACATTGACTTTGTTGTCAGCGCACACCTTCATGGATAGACCAAAAAGGGTGGCCACTCGGCTTGCGGTGCTTGGAATGGCTCGTTCATTGCCTCCAACAACTGCAGCAGGAGGAATGGGCTGGGGTTCTGCCGTCTCTCGTTGACGCCGAGATTGTACGTGGGCACGTTCTCGTCCGGTCGCGAGGCTCTCCGCATAAATGTAGTCTTGCTCTTCTCGTTGGAACAAGGCATTGAGCCGTTGTTGCTCTTCGTGTGCAGTTTGAGCATCTTCATAGGCTGGAAGGCCACGCTGGAGATCGCGTTGAATGCGACATGCTAGAAGATGATCAGAGATAACTTGTCGTTGACGCTGTGCATCTGAATCAAGCTCATGCGCAATTGCAAGGTGTGTTGGATTGATCATATTCACGGTATGCCCAATGGCAGCCGCATCTGCACCCGCACTGTTGTTGGACACTTGTATTGCGGCAAAGCGCCGAATTTCTTCGTCGTGGACATCCATTGCTGCAGAAAAGTCACTCGTTTCGTTCTGAATTTGGAGTGACCGAATAAGGTCCAGCAGATGTCGCCTTGCGGCCAGAGACTTGATGCCTAGGTCTTCCCTGAGTTCTGATTTGCTTAAAGTGATGAGAGTTGCCCCATCGATTTGATTTTCCGACAAACCGACAACGGCCTCTTGAGCTAGCCTCATGTCCACCGCCCATTGTTGGACATCTGTTGCAGTCCACGTTGAGGGTGGTGGGCGTTCTGCATGACTAAGTTCCATGATTGCAAGAGGATGTCGACCACAAAGCCCTTTGGTCGTGTCCACTGAAGGAATATGAATGAATGAATCAAGGAAAGAGATCTGAGATTTTCAGGAGAAGCAGAACCGTAGGATTAATGAAGTTCAATCTGATTGGCCAATTTAGTAGTGAAATTTTCAAAGCGTACCAGTGGATATAAATTCCGGAACAGTTCATATCATACTTCCGTTACACGTTGTGGTGCGTCCGCGAAGAAGAAAAGACGTTGAACCAGAAAAGTGGCCGCTCCACCACATATAATGAATACTGCTCGGGAGACTGTCCAATCTGCCTAAAGACATGATAGACCTCCGTTACTACATCAGTGAGTCTGTTTTCTTGTTAGTGTCCGGAAGGTTGCATTTCGGTTCATATTTCAACAATTTACATTATTCTTTTGGCTAACGAAGCTTGTATCTCCAGCGGTTTGAAGTACATCGGGGGCAAGGGTGATGAGAGAACAGTCTCTTTGGTTAGACATAATCGACTTCCATGATGAAAATGGTAATCGGAGAGTGCTACAATTTGCTATTCGATGCATAGTATCGTACCGTTACCCGTTACCGGTACCATATTCGACTTCCATGACTATTTCTTTACAGGCGATCGACGGCCAGGCGGATCCAATGCCAATAAATTTGACCGTGACCACATCAATATCATAAAAATCCAACCAAAACAATGATCTTCTTGTGTGCATTCATACTCCTGCGCTTAAGTTCTGTCGCTGCAGGTTATTCTCTCATTGGAAAAAATGTGTTGGTTACAGGTTCGTCTGGAGGCATTGGCAAAGGCATTGCGTTGAAACTTGGCAAGGAAGGAGCCAATGTGATTGTTCATTACAACAACCGAAAAGTAGAAGCCCAAGTTACGAAAGAAAACTTAGGCAACTCTTGTCTTGGCGTCCTTCATTGCGACTTTCGAAAGCCAGAAACAATACCAGATTTCATGGCAAAGGTTCAAGAGCTCTGCAAAGATGGGCTAGATATCTTGGTGAACAATGCAGGATCCATCACCAAGCTCCCACTTGAAGACGATGACACCGACCTTTCCTCATGGCATGACACAATGGCTGTCAATTTACATGCACCATTATTGCTGAGTAAACTAGCTCTACCGACCATGAAGAAAAAGGGAGAAGGGGTAATCATCAACATTAGTTCGATTCACGGCGAAAGATCCAACGAATTCATGGGGGCATATGCCTGCAGCAAGTCTGGACTAGACTCTTTGACTAGAAGTATGGCCATCGAATTTGCCCCTTACAACGTTCGGGTAAATGGTGTTGCCCCTGGTGTGGTACCGGTGGAACGAACTGAAAAAGCCTTTCAAGACGACTCGATGCGAAATTCCTGGGCCGAAAAGTGTTTGGTTGGAAGACTGGGAACAGTGGAAGAAGTAGCCGACGTGTGCATTCCTTTGATTGAGAATGAATGGATCACTGGATCTACTTGGGAAATCGATGGAGGACTGGTAAGATATTTTGTAGATTTTGTATTTGTCTTTTGAAACAAGTCTGACGCTCCACTTCTGTTGTGATTGATTTATGTAGATGGCTCGGGGGAATTACCCTGTGCGGCCTCGACCTTTGTCGCAAGGATGAATAGATGCCACTAGCTTATGGATGAATCAGTCGATTGATTCATCATCATAATATAGCGAGTGGTCCTTGTGTCATGATCCCCAGTCAGCGTGGTAAAGCTGCACTCTCGAGAGTGATCCAGTTTTGCCCAATGCTGTGCGTTTACTTTTATCATTATTTGTTGATGCTATTACAAGCTATTTCCTTCTCCTCGTCTCTCGAGAAGCTACGCTTGGCAGCTGACAACGACATGGGCGAGGATGGGATGGCCCAAGTCAACCAATTCTGGAGACACTATTTTGCACCATAGTTCTCGATGGCCGTGTGAAAAACTTGTCCATGCAAATCAACAGGTTTGTCGGTCCTAGACACTTCTTTCGTCAGGAAGTCTTTATGGATGGATTGTGCCGTCAGGAGTGTACGATTGAAAAGCTTCACCTAAGCAATACAGATCTAGTACGAGATGCTGGTTCCCTCCATGTCCGCGATACTTCAAACGATGACAGTCCCAAGAACGCATCTTTATTAAAAGACCTTATAATCATGATCAGGAGACTCGATTGCGCACAAGCGACGGCGATTGCGCGTCGTTGTAGGCGACTTCATTCTGTGGATGAGTTGTGTGAAAATCATTTGCAAACCATCTCAGTGTTCAATAATTTGCTTGAGAAAAATCAACTTCACAGTTTGGTAATCCCAAACAACGAAATTGGCGAGACAGATATGAAACGCATTTTTGATGAAACAAACTACCAGCAACTCGATTTCTCCGGAACCTGGAAGTGCGTGGGAACCCTTGCCTTGCGTCGCAATCATGTGTTGGGTTGCTGCATGATTGCTTTTCGTGAAACACCAGTCTTGAACGATTGTCGTTGTACTGGTGTGAAGAAGAAGAAGAAGGTGAATCTGACACGAGATAGGAATGGGAAGAATAATCGCGCCTAATTCAGTGTTCCGCTCTGTCGGAATCAAGCTGGACGACGATGCTTGCAGAATGATGCGGACGTCGAGCTTCCCACAAACCTACCGGTATGGCCACTGATCTTGCAACGAGCCAGAAGGGTCTCATACTACGGGGCATTCGATCCATGGGAACGTCCAACTGAGACCAGAACACGAGTGGATGCTGTACATTGGCTTTTGAGAGAGAGAATATTCACATCATGAGATGATCGGGTTCTTCTTTCATTTATTCATTCAATTTCGTTGAATCCTCTGTGGCAAGTCTGCTGATATTGCAAAAAGAATCCTCTGCCTATCATATAATCATTTTAAAATTGTTATTCTTTAGTCATCACTGGTTTGCCTCGTGGCCCCCATTGGTGGTCTCGCCGGGCTCGACAACGACGATGACTCTTCGCCGGGACTCGACGGCAAAGTACTCTCTTCATTCCGGGTAGACAAGCCAGTTTCATTGGTCTTTAACGAATAATCTTCCTTGTCATCTGCCATCATCAGGGCCTGCTGTTGCTGCTGCTTGTTGTTGGGCATTGGTGACATTCTCCCTTGTTTCATCAATGCATTGTGGTTTCCGCCATGATGATCGTATTGATCATTCTGTCGAATGGTTTCCATTCCCTCGAGTACTTCAAATCTACTGGAAATGTGTTGGTCTTCGTCCGTCGGACTTGGCTGCAACTGGTCTTGTTCTTCTTGTAGCTGATCCTGCGGCTGCTGTTCTGGCAATTGCGACCGTCGTGGCTGGGGTTGCGATTGTGGTCGTTGTTGTATTTGCGGTTGGTGCCCCCAAGTTTCCGCCTCTCCTTCCTTTTGTTGATCGTCCAGATCCCAACTTTCAATATTGAACGACAATGATTGTGCCAGAGACTTGATGGACGCCAATCGACTTTCTTGTACCCTCACAATTCGATTGGCTTCGGTCAGTTGTTCCGATTGTTGTTCGTACATTTTGGACAATCGCTGGACTTCTTGTTTGGCATCCAACAATTCGTCTTGTGTCGCTTGGAGCGAATTTTGCAAACCATCGTTTTGTGTTTGTTGAGCTTGCTTTTCTTGCTTTAGGTCAAAATTTTCTTGTTTGAGTTCTCCAATGTGTTCGTCCTTGGAGGTCAAAAGTTCGTTCAAATTGCGGACCATGTTGGTATTGTAGGTCAAGTCTTTGGCCATTTCGGCAAGTTCCTTTTGTTGCAAATTGTAACGCTGGACCAAGGTGGACAAATGAGTCTTCATATCGACATTTTTGCTGGTTCGAATGGGTGACTTAGATGTGGATGGGGAGGCTGATCTCAACGATACCAATGACCTTGCGGATGGCGAGGATGCTTGTTCTGCAGCACTACCATTTTCATTGTTGCTTACAGTATTAATCCCCAAGATTTCCTTGTATTCTTGTTGTTGTTTGGCCATTTCCAATTGTCGATCCACTCGTTCATCTTTTATCATGTTGGTCAATTGGTCCACTTGGGTTTGCAAGTCTTGCAATGTGCGCTCCTTTTTCAAGATTCGTTCGGCCAAGGAAATGTTGCGTTCCTTTTCCTCCGACAGTTGGTCCTGCAGGTCAATTTGAGCCTCCATGAATTCTTGTTCCAAATCTTCCTCTCGAAATCCCAATTGCCGTATATATTCTTCATGTGCTTCTTGAATCCCCTTGATTTTCTGATTGGTTTCCTCCGACTTGCGTTCGGCCGCGGCCTTGGCCGTTTCCACCAAGATGGGTGCCATTTGTTCCAAGGTCGTATTCATGGACGTGCCAATGTTGGAAGATGCCGAGGCATAATCCAAGGCTGTAAAGCCATCGGCATCTCGTAGATAAGCTCCTTCCGGATGTGTTTGTAGTATGGCTAGTATAGAATCCAGTTCACTCAAGTGTTGACAGGCCAAATGAATCGGCAAGGAATCCTCATCGTTCCGCAGTCGGGTTGCCGTGGGATAAGCTTCCAGCAATCCTTGGAGGATCTCTATGGAAATGGTTTCATTGGAACAGGCATAATGCAGAGGAAGATTCCCTTGATATCCCTTTTTGGCAATGCCTTCGGGGTACATGTTCAATAATAGATTAATCACTGTCCACGAAGGATGGGGTTGTTTTAGCACTTCGTGCAATGGCAAGTTCAAAATGTCTTCGGCATAGACTCGACCAATACTCGCGGCATCTGGGACTTGATTGCAAAAGGAAATGACGCCTTCCCATTCCCGGCTTTCAATCAATTCAAAGAGGAGACCCATATCTTGCGGTGGTTCTTGCTGTTGTTGTTGTTGTCGCTGCTCGTTTTGTTGCTGATGATCATGTTGTTGCTGTTGTTGTGGTTGTTGCAGTATTGAACCGTCCGTTGAGGTATCGTCAAATATGGAATCGTTCAAGGCGTTCATGATTGTTTGATGCATTGACCTTTTTGCTATTGAAAGACAAGATTGTGGATTGATTCAATGGATCTATCGTTGCTCTGTGGTTGCTGATATTGTTGTTGTTGTTGTTGTAATTTACCGGTTGAGGTTTCTTCTGTCGCTCTTCAACATGGGTTTACGTTGTTTTGCTCACCTCTCCTCTGCGTCTCCAATGAAGTTCCTGCGGGCTCGGAAGCAACATGATTTTTCAAACCTGACGGACTCTTCAGAAATTTCTTTAGCGCGTCGGCCGCGCCTCTGCATGCGTTTCAAAATCATCGCACAACGCGTGACGCGTCACCAACGTGAATATCTGCGTGACTGATGTGCGTCATCACTCACTCGTATGGAACACATATTTTATGATTGCCGCAGAGACACGGAAGCAAAAAAGCATCCATCCGAACACACACTTGTTGATATAACACACACAAACTGACACAAGCCTTTCAACTTCCGATCGATTCAAGATGTCCAACATCTTTCAGCCATTCTCCTCAAGTCCTCTTCATCGCAGTCTCTACGATCAAGATTTTATTGACGCCGGTTGCAATGCCACTCAACTGGGTGCATCCTTTCAGTTTGTCCAATTGACTCAAGTGGACGACACGGTGGGCACCTGGGCCACCAATTATGCCATCCTTGCTTTAGGAGTTTTGGGTGCCTTTGTGTTTGGTTGCATGAAAGATCCTTTGATCAAATATCGGCGGTTTGCCTTCTCCTCCAGTTACTTTGGATTTTCAGGTTTGGGCTATGGAGTGGCGGCCGTCAATCATCAAATTCGACAATTGGAAACGGAACCCAAATTTTATTGGGCCGCCTATATTTTGACCACAATAGGAGTCATGGCCTTGCAGTTGCAAATTGGCATGAATTTCAAGGCTTCGAACAATCCAAGACATTGGTATTCCTTGTTGGTATGCCTCGTTGGATTTGCCGTCATTTTGGTGATTGCCGTCTGGGGGATTCAACTCGTCGCGGGAGGTTACTTAGTGGTCTCATATCTATGGTTTGTCCTTTATTTTGCAGTCATAAAAGATTGGATGGCCAGTCTGGGATCTATAGTCTGTATAGCTGGTTTTGTGGTGCAATTCTTGTTCGACCCGACCTGTGGCACGGAAGCGTATCCGGATTGTTTCCAGGACTGTTTTCTTCCAGATCCTTCCACCTTTAACCACAATGGCCTTTTTCATGTCTTGTTGATCTTGGGCATGTTCTTGCAACTATTTGCAAGATTTGTACCAATCATCGAACAACAGCAACAAGAAGAAGTACAAGAATCGGAAGGAGTTAGACAGGACAGTAAGGTATCGATTGATGGGGGAGAAGTCGAGCCCAACAACAGTGCGTAGTAGTATAGTCGAGGAGTCGTGCGCTACAACGCAACGCAACGCAACAAAACGTGTGTATGTGTGAGAGAAATAGAGAGTATTAGTCAAGACAAGTAGTATGTAGCATAGAAATATAGTAAGATACCCTAAAGAATTATTATAATTCCAGTATCAATCGCATTAGTTGGAGGCTGTTTTTCTTCGCTCGTGGTCGTCAAATTGTTGTTTTGGCGTCTCGCCCATTTGTGTCATTGCGTGAACCGATTTTGCCGTCTTGCATGGAATGAAATTATCATCAGTGTACAAAACAAGAGTCGGTCGGTCCTTTTTCTTTCATGTCTTGCTTTAGACCACATCATTCGAAACCTTGGCACGACTTTTGATCATCAGTTTCGTGTTTTCTCCTACAGTTTTTTCAGCCTGGGCCAACTCATCGTCTGCGGATGCTACTTCTTCATAGTCGAATTCACTTCTTGTCGCGGCATGCAAGATTGTCAACAGCAAAGTAGTCCCCAAGGCGTACCAAAAGGCACCCTCCAAAATGAAAAACAGCACTACTGCTGTCAACACAATCAAAACATCCGTCGCGTGCTTGTCCGTCAATTCCTTGCCGCAAATGGACAATGGCTTTTCTTGTTTGGCCCGCTGAATAAAGAGGATCCAGACTACCACCAGAAGACCCATTCCAATAATGGCCGAGGGACTGACAATCAGAGTCAGACAAAACAAAAAGGCTCCCAATAACAAATAATTCAAGTAAAAGAATTGCAAATTGGTGGTGACACGATTCTTCAAGGGTCCAAACGACTTTTCCATGGAAAATGCCGAGTTGCCGTCATTCTGCCCAATCCCAAAACACGCTTGAAAGCCTCGCAGATTGGAACGATTAAAGAGTTCTCCGCTCTTGGACGCCAACATGTCCTTGGTGCTTTGTGGAACTGCCGCTACAGCCTTGTTGAGGGATTTGCTCACATTGGAAGAATCCCATTTTTCTTTGCTGATATTTATTGTATAGATATAATAAGACACAGGGTGTAAAACATATATTGTGAGATGTGAGATGAATCAGTATGAATGAAAATGAATCCTGAAAATGACGGTGCAGCATGGCAATCGAGGAAGATGGCTCAGGTTGTTCAAGTTGGAAAATTGTGTATCTTGTCAATGCGAAGAGCAAGCAGCAATCAACACATCTTTTATTCCAGACACACACTTACGCTTCGTTCATGATCTGAATGCTATATTCTATTTAATTCTTCTTATAATCCTCGTCCAATGCTACTGACTGCTTTTGGTTTCAAATGATACTCGTATATATAGTATATATGTGCAACAGCAGAATGCTTTTTCTGAAAGATTCGGGTTCTCATACTGCAACAACATGCGAAGTATTACTATAACGACGCCAGCCGCAGTGCTTTGACGTGAGGCGGCCAGGCGCTTGGTACACGTGGAGTATACCTGTACCGGTACCTGATACCAGCATGACCATGAAACAGTACATTATCAATGGACTTATCCTCTATTGTACCAGGTACCTACTGCATTTGATACCTCTTCTCGACCCTATCGGTATCTCGTATATATATCCTCTCGATATTGACACATATTGCAACTACAAAAGCAAGTACTAGTACAGGGACTCCTCATCCAGTACCTTTGCCGTCGTGAACTGCCGCCGCTAGTAGTACCTGGTACTACTACCACCACTTCTGTAGTAGCAGTTTGATCCCGGCCCCTCATAGAAGAAGAGGAGAAGGGGGAACCGAACTCCTCTGGCATCAGTCAAATGATTCATCTGTTCGACAGACAGCTAGGAAGTTCTTCTCTACGATTGTTGTGAACAAGCAGCTGGCCCTACAATATAAATGTATTTCCCAACAGTATGGCTGTGACATTCCGCGGTAGAAAAGTTCTTGCAATTATGGAACACTGCGAATGAAAGTTGAAAAATAGAGCGTTGTTTGAACTAATCAAAGATCAAACAAACATGTACTTCACAACGAGATGGAATTCCAACGATAAATCTTGCTTCATGGACTTCTCTTCCAAAATGTCGCTGGAAACGACGAGCCAATGCAGTACGGGCGTGTTCTTCGTTTCTATTGCACTTCGTCCATCTGCTAATTTGGTTGTAATCTTGCTCTCCGCATATTCTTCCATTACGAACAATTATCAAACTGGAAATTTTATCACGGCCAAACAACAACCAACTTCAAATTGACACATATTATACCCTGTAACATCTTGTTTTACGCGTTAGACGCTACCAGAAACAGAACTCTTTCGGTCGGCTTTTGTCTGGCAATCAAGGCGAATGAATGAATGAATCTATCACAACAGTCTTCATATATTCCAAGATAGGTTTCAGTAAAACATGCAAGACTACAAAGTGCCAAAACAGACATCTGCAACCTCGTCCAGCAAGCAGCAGAGGGTCATACAGACCTCTCTTATCGGACTATTGGCTGATGATCTAACACTGCATCTGACAAGAACTGCTGCAAGTATTGCAGAGGAGGAGATGCCCTTCAAGAACTTCTCCCCAAGCAAGAATACACCATCGTCAACGCCTTCGTCTTTCTCTACACCAAAAAGCTGCTTCAAAGCAAGGCAGGATCACGTCAAAACGAGAGAGTTGCTCGCTTCTTGTCACTTCGAATGCCATGTGCATTTCAACACAGAGCTAAACTCTCGGTGGTCGAGCGGCTGCAAAAGGACTTCACAACAGTTGCAGCACCCTATTCACCGCAGAGACAGTTTCTGCCGATGAAGCTTCTGATCGCTTCCGGAAGAAAAATCAACATACAGCATTAGATAGAAAAAGTTTAAAGAATAGGAAATAGGAAATAAATATACAACCCATGCTTCTCTCAAGTGCCTCAGAACTCCCTTTCAATGCAGCAGTACAATTTTACACTTTTCTCAACATGTTCCACAAGGAAAATTGTGTCCTGGTACTTTCAAGGGCAGTTTCACAGCTTGTGCAAGCATAAGAGGAATGATAGAATAGTAAAAATGACGGTGCATCATGGCAATCGAGAAGGACGAAGACAACTGGTGCTGTTCTTCTGTTTGAAATGCTGTGTATCTCTTCAATGCAATCAACACATCCTAATTCGAGACACTTACGCTTCTTTCATTATATGAATGTTCTATCGAATTTTATTCTTCATACTCGTCCATTGCAATGGTACGTGTACTGTACTGCTTCGCAACCGAATGATTTTTGAGAAGATTTGGGTTCTCAGATGCAACGAGTGACGTTCAACGTAACGATGACACAATTTTTGGAAGCTTTGACGTGAGGCGGTTAGGCGCTTGGAACACGTGGAGTACTGCGGTTGCATAGTTTCAAGTTCCAGCGAACCCGTGTATTATATCAATGGAATCCTCTAGTGTACCTACTGCATTTGATGCCTCTTGTATCTCCTCTCGACCTTGAGACCTTGCAACTACAAAAGCAAGCAGTACAGGCACTCATACAGGATTGATATGCCCTATGCCCTCGCCGTGAACTGCTTCTTCCGGCTCGCTCCACTAGAGAACCATACTAGCTAGTAGCTACGATGATGACGATCATCCCGGTCCCTCAAACAAGAAGAAGGAGAAGGGGGAACCGAACTCCTCTGGGGCCAGTCAAATGACTCATCTGTTCAACAGACAGCTCTAGGTAATTCTACAGTGTTCAGAATTAGAACACGCAGCTGGCCCTACAATGTAAAAAAGTATTTTCCAACAGTACTGTGTGACATTCCGTGGCATGGTAAAAAGCTCGTCCAATCGAACACTGCCATATAAAAAGAGAAAACAGTCAAACAGACAGACATGTCCTTCACAATTCGAAGGAATTCCAACGATAAATCTTACTTCGTGATCAATGGTTGGACTTCGCTTTCAAATTGTCGCTTGAAAAAAAGCCAGTGCAGTACATGTACGGGCGTGTTCTTTCAAAATAATAGTTTCTATTTGCACTTCGTCGATCATGTTCTATCTGCAGATTTCGTCGTAACATTGCTCTCCGCATATTGTTCCGATATAAGAACAAATTCAAAATATCAAACTGGAAATTTTATCCCGGACAAACAACAGCCAACTTCAAATTGACACATATTATACCAGGTACCATCTTGTGTTACGCGTCAAGGGCTAGTACCTGGTACTCGTTCCGCTAGAGCGAAGAGAACAATAAGGGAAACCGAACTTTTTCGGTCGGGCCTACTACGCACTTGCCGTTTGTCTGGCAAACAAGGGGAATCTGCCGACAGTCTTCATATATTCCAAGATAGGTTTCAGTAAAACATGCAAGACTACAAAGTGCCAAAACAAACATCCGCAACCTCTTCCAGCAAGCAGACCTCTCTTGTCGAACTATTGGCTGATGACTCAACACTGCATCTGACAAGAACTGCTGCAAGTATTGCAGAGGAGATGCCCTTCAAGAACTTCTCCCCAAGCAAGAATACACCATCGTCAACGCCTTCGTCTTTCTCTACACCAAAAAGCTGCTTCAAAGCAAGGCAGGATCACGTCAAAACGAGAGAATTGCTCGCTTCTTGTTGCTTCGAATGTCATGTGCATTTCAACACAGAGCTAAACTCTCGGTGGTCGAGCGGCTGCAAAAGGACTTCACAACCGTTGCAGCACCCTATGCACCGCAGAGACAGTACCTGCTGACGGTGAAGCCCGTGATTGCTTCCGGACGAACCAGCATCATACAGCAGCAGTAGCGGGTAGAATTTTTTTAATTGAAAACTACCGATACCATACAATACCAGTAAACAGGACTAATCCTACCACCACAACAATATAAGAGATAAAATTTTGATGCAGCCAACGCTTCTCTCAAGTGCATCAGCTCTCAGTTTCAATGCAGCGAAGGTACGTGTACTATTGTACCGGTAGCTGGTACCGTCGAAGGAATCATTCAATCAATCAGCAATGTTATGCCCTCCCGCAGCGTACTGGCACCTACCGTAACACCAAGGATAGAGAGTACTCGTAACACGCACAGGACACTCGCACGAAGCGAAGCGAACGCGTTACGTTTAAAGTTCGACCAGCCCGACTGACATTTTACCCATCAACGAAGATCCGCTGACGCATCAACAGAATGAATGCCATGTACTCGTACAGTAACTACAGTAGATTGTTGTACAAGGTTCAGATTGTATGAGGTCGACAAAGCGGTCGACTCTTCTACTATTTGCTATCATGTCAACTTTATTCTGGAGATCAGCATATGCGTTTCCATCAATCCTTCAACCTTCCAACAAGCGTCCATCGCGAAACTACAGCCGAAGTCTGTCACGACAACTTTTTTCGACGAATGATGCAGCCACTGCCGACACTGCTTCTTCTTCTGAAGATATGAAATATTTGGGTCTTATGGCTTCACGATTGGGATTGGATCCTGCCTTGAATAGATTCCACGCGCCCATCGTCAATCATCCCAACTACTCTTTTGAGGATTGGCCACCCAATCATACCTTTCCAATGGACAAGTTTGATCGAATTGCAAATGCCTTGTTGACGACATCTTCGAAAAATTTTCCTGGTTATAGCAATCTTCCTCGTCCATTGGTCCGAAAGGAACAACACTTTTTTCAACCGCTTGATTTCCAAGATATTCCTCGAGAATGGTTTCTCGACATTATCAACGAAGATTTTGTGAATCGCTTCTTGAACAGTGAATTGACGGTGGAAGAAGCGCGATACATTGGGTTTCGGGAACAAACCCATCGGCCAGAACTTATTGAACGAACCGTCTTGGAAGTAGCCGGAACGGTCTTGACCTGTCAGCTAGCCAGTCATTATGGAATTGCTGCCAATGTGGCTGGTGGGACCCATCATGCATCGCCAACCGGAGGCGCTGGATACACCATATTGAATGATTTGGCCGTGGCCACCCATGTCATTACCACGATGAAGCCGTCAGTAAAACGAGTCTTGGTCATTGATTGCGACGTCCATCAGGGAGATGGGACGGCCAAGTTTTCCACATTGTGGAACAGCGATCCAAATCATCCAAATCATGAGAAACTATTCACATTGAGCATGCACTGTGCCTCCAATTATCCTCAACTCAAGGCGCATTCCACCTATGATATTGGACTGGACAATGGTTGTCAGGACGAAGAATACTTGCAGCAGTTGGAAACGAGCGTCAACCAGGCCTTAGGCGACGTCCAACCCGATCTGGTCTTGTACGATGCCGGAGTCGACGTCTACGAACATGACAAGTTGGGACGAATCAAGATTACCGAAGATGGCATTCGAAAACGAGATCGCTGGGTATTGGATCGATGTGTGGGCGCTAAAATTCCAGTGGCGGCAGTAGTCGGTGGTGGATACGACAAGGACGTGGATGCTTTGGCCCGACGGCATGCCATTGTACACGAAGAGTGTGCCTATGTCTGGAGAAAATATCAAATGTGGAAGAGAAAAGGGGATGGAAACTGAAGACTATTGGAAAATTGAAAGGGGATTCAAAGCTTGCTATTTCCATGATACGCTACTCCGGTTTGTGGTTCGCTCTGCTGTATTGGGACCGACTGATTGCCAATTGCCATTAAGACAAGATCAGAGCTGAGGTATTTCCAAAGAGAAATGTCAAGAAGGTGTAGGGGTCAATCTCTTGGATTGGCGCATATAGAAAGACTTCAGATGAATCTGTGTCATCGCGTAGCATTCCATCGAAAGCCTCTGATTGATTCCTCCACTCTATCCTTGTGGAAACAGATTCCCATTCAGAATGCGATGAGACATCATGGTAAAGATCGCATCTGCTATGTCATCAACTTCTTCAGGGGCCCATCCCGCAGTTTCATCCGTGAGAAAGTTGTGGAGAGTACGAGTTGGGGCATGGTTGCCTTCGCGACCATTGCGTCGAGAAGTGGTTTCTGGGTCGCCTCCAATGAAATAGAAAAGACGTACTAGTCCTTCATGAGCTTCGGTCCCAGAGCGAAAGACGGGAGCATTATTTCTCGGTGGCGGGTTGGGAAAGAGAGCATTGCGATCAATATCGCGAAAGTCGAAGAGCAGAGGCTTGTGAATTTCGATATTGCTTGTCGGCACCAGGACCATTTCCTTTGTATTGTCCAAAAGGATCTGTGAGTTGCCGGAAATGCCCTCTTCCATTATGGTTCCTCTCTTGGTAGAACCGTCGACTTGGACTTTGCAATGTCTTCCAAGAGCCTCCTTTTCGAGCATACGAGCAAGCTCCACTTTCCCGAGGCCTTGGGCGGTGGCTGCCAGATGATAATCGGGCAGAGAGAAGATAGGTGAATTGGGAAAGACCATTGATAATTTTTTGGCACCCGCACGAATCAAGGCCTTTGCGATTCTATCATCTTGTCCTTCAATCTTGACGGCATAGAACAAGGAAGTCAGCCGATCAAAATTGGCTGCATTGACATCGGCCCCGAGAGCCACGAGGACGTTGGCAATATCCAAATTGTTTGCTTGGACTGTGATGTGAAGAAGTGTATTACCACTCTGAGGGCAAATCGCTTCTAAGCGCTGGGGTGAGATGGGTGGTGGCCCGAGAAACGTGCTCACATGCGAGTAATTGCTTGCGTTGACTGCTTGGATGACAGAGTCTGGCAAATGAATTGGTTTTGTCGGACTGCTGGGAATGACAGAGACGGGTAGGATATTGCACCCATACTTTTGCTCAAATAGTTGAACTCGCTGTGCGTAGGTGGTCTGAATGGACTCGTAATTGCGTCGAATCGCAACCTGGTCGCCTGGGTACCTGATAGGACTAGTAGGCAATGGAGCAACCGGTAAATCCAAACTGGGATCTTGTACCAACAGAATGCTTAGAGAAAGAGAAACTTTCTTGTAAAACTGAATGGTCTGCAAGACTTCTGTAGTGGGTGGAACGAGGGCGCGGCAATTTGGACAGGTTCGGTTCCCGTGGACGTAGTCGTCCACATCAGGTTTCCAACCTTCCAAGCATGGGATGCAAAAGGATTTCTTGCAGCATGGCAAGGTGACTGTATTGTTGGTACAATCGTAACAAATAGGGCACTCGATGTGTTGAATTGTAGTCTTCATGATTCTATGTTATTGAAATTGAAACCAATTGTGATGGTGTTTGGTTTGGTTTGATGTGATTTTGTGAGAAAAAAACAACGGAAAATTGGACTCGTCGGACTGCAACTCGCGCCATTTGAGGATATCGTCTGTCGGTGTCCGCTTTCCCCCAGACTCGATAGACTGACTGGACTGGATCGACAACAATGCTCTGAATATTTCAAATCCTCGATCGTCCACCCTCATTGTTTGTTCCTCTTGCAAGTTCTTGTGGACTTACCCTTGTGTACCACTGTTAGCACCACCAATGCGGTCGTTAGCGTCTTTGAATGCATTGCGCGATGCCAAGAGGCAAGAATCCTCGGCCTTGTTTTCACAAAAGCAAGTCTTGATGAAGGAAGTAACAAACATTGAGAATCGAATTCAAGGCTTGACGAATGAATTGATGGGACTCGACGATCAAATTGAAAAGCTAGAAGAACAGCAACATCAACAACAATTCGAAGAACATACGACGCTACCCCAGCATCAACAGGAAACAGTCAAACACGAACAACCTCAATCGCAACCTGTTACTTTTTCCAACAGCCCCGTGTCACCGAACGAAAATCTGACGGATCCCAATACGCAAATGACACAAGCTAGAAACTCGCAAACTCAAATGTCTTTTGACTACGATGTCGATGTTGATGACGATGAAAATGATTATGGGCCAGCAGTGACGCCGCATGGTGGGCATAATGGGCGGGCCTCAATAGCAGCTTCCTTGCCACCCTTGGATCTCACACATGTGCCGCGAAATAGCAACGCAAGACGGGTCAGCAATGTGGGTGCCGAACAGAAACCGGGTTTGGCTGCCATAGTATCACCCACTTGTCGCTTCTCCGAACTACAAATTCAACAAGTACTGAATGGCACCTTTAAGATTCCAACCTTTCGAGAGACTCAACAGGATATCATCCAAGCCACCCTCAGTGGACAAGATTGCTTTGTGATTATGCGTACTGGAGGTGGCAAATCTTTGACGTATCAACTTCCAGCTATACTCGAAGGTCCAAAGATTACCCTTGTCATTTCTCCATTACTCTCGCTAATCCAAGATCAGCAAGAACAGATGAATGCCTTTCGTGCGCAATCTTGCATCAGCTTTACCTCCGGCATGGGCCAAGCCTTGCACACACAAAATTGGAACCGGGTTCGGGATCCCAATGGTGGAGTCTTGATGATGATAGTAACACCCGAAAAGGTGACTGCCTCCAACAAGCTCAAGTCCGAGTTGCAAAAACTACACCAACAAAATCGATTGGGACGAATCGTCATTGACGAATGTCACTGCGCCTGTCAATGGGGCCACGACTTTCGGCCCGATTATGCCAAACTAGGCATACTCAAACATCAATTTCCATCAGTACCAGTCTTGGCCGTCACGGCAACGGCCTCGGATCGAGTCCGCAACGACTGTGCCCAAATTCTGCGCCTCTCCCGACACTATCGATTCTTTCGATCCACGGCCAATCGACCCAATTTGTCCTATTACGTCAAACCAAAGGATGGCTCGAACGAGGTCTTGGAGGATATGGCCCAATTCATCAAGGAAAAGCATCCTACTTCGGCTGGAATTATCTATGCCTATTCCAAAAAGGATGCGGATACGGTTGCAGACGAATTGCAGGAACGGGGAATCATTGCCGAGGCCTATCACAGCGAGTAAGTGACTTACATTGTCGGTGACGTTTCAAGTCAGATTTATTTACTGCCCCGAGTTCCTAACACCTTTGTCCTTTTATGTCTTGAGCAGAGTCAGTGTGACCAAAAAGCAGGCTATCCATCGGAGTTGGATGCGGAACCAAACCCAAGTAGTTGTCGCCACCATTGCTTTTGGATTGGGTATCAACAAGCCCGATGTGCGATTTGTTCTCCATCACACCTTGTCCAAAACGTTAGAAGCTTACTATCAGGAGTCTGGGAGAGCAGGAAGAGATGGCAAACCAGCCGATTGCATCTTGTATTACTCGCCCAAGGATGTGCCCAGATTGATCAAAATGATTAACGGGGAACGAACAGAGACATTGTTCAATGGAATGATCAGGTATGGGCAGCGATTTGGCAACGATACCATTTGTCGCATGACCATACTGGAAAGTTTGGGAGAAACGGGCGAAAGCGATTTCTCGGGAACCCTAAAACGATATGACACTTCAGGTACCCATGAAACCATTAGTTTGGAGGGTTCTGGAGTTTTGAAGGATATTACGGCACATGCCAAGACCCTGTTGCAGCTCTTGTTTCTCAAGCAGGACGATAAATTGACCATGCCCATGCTCTTGAAGGAATGGCGGGCCAAACCGGATGGAGCACCGGAATGCGTCCAAAATAATCCACCTGGTAAAGAACTTTCCGTCCCCGATTGTGAACAAGTCATTGTACAGCTCTTGATGGACGATTATATCAAAGTTGATGTCAAGTGGTCAAAATACGAGTAAGTATTGTCTTGCCACCATGGCTGTATCCGGAAATCTCGGAAGTCTAATCGTTTTTTGCTGATATGCATGATACTCACCAACCATTTTGCAGTTCCATCATTTACTTGAGATGTACAAGAAAGGCGGAAGACTTTTTGGTGTCTGGCAACTCGAGAGCTTTCATTCGAGTTCCTACGCGAGTGGCACGGGCCAAAATCCCTCGGGCATCTACTGGCGGCAGTACTGCCAAACGAAAAAAGGCAACCACCACCAAGAAGCGTCGGGCATCCACTGGGTCCACTCGTCGACGTTCTTCTTCGGCAACTGGAAAGCGACGTAAAACAACCAAAGCAAAGTCGACTGGTAAAGGTCGTGGCAAGAAGGCTCGGACCTTTCCTTCCAGCCAAATCCAAACGCTTGACAAGTTCCTTTCACAACCTGCAGCCGAGCCAGAGGTCATTGAATTGGAAGATGATTCCGAATCGGAAATTGAGGAAACCTTTGACGAAGGGCCGCGGCGTGCTTCCCTGCCAGCTCGAATGAGGCCACGGCTTTCGTTGGCCAAGAATAGCAACGACTTAGAAGAGGAGGACGATCTGTGGGCAAGCGATGAGGAGGAAGAATACGAATTTGACGGATAGGCTAGCTTCCATCAATATAAAAAATCATAGAGGATTATACAGCTAGACACTTTACGAATCCTTGGCTCCGGCTTTTTGTCTAGACTGTTTCCCTCTTGATGTGGGTGTACTGGCAAAGCTCATGTACCAAATGACGAGACCAACAATCCAAAGTGGAAATAGTATTGTCCCTGAAGGAAATGGAGAGGCATGCGGGTTTGTCTGCTGCGAACCATCCTTTCCTTCGCCCAATTCTCCCATAATGTCTCCTTCCAGCACGTCGATACTTGCGGCATTTGCTGCTTCTTCCTCGTAAAACACACACTCGGTGCGCATTGGAAATTCTGGTTGGGGATCCAAGTTGTCTGGATGCTTGAATAGATTCTCGGTTGGAGAAATGTCCATATTATACGGAACCCACTCGTGCCCCATGCACGGTGCCTAACAAAATAGGATGAAAGAATGAAGAAACGAATGAAATGGAAATGAGCTGAGATAAATGAAGTGGGTAGCAGTGACCAAGACGAGACAATCCTTACGTTGCGGGGCCTCGGAACTTGATTGGCAATATCAATTTGCAAGAATTTCTCCAGCTGTTGCAGTGTTCGTCGCTTTCCCAATCCATAAATTCCGAGGTTGGCCAAGTTGTAGTCCTCCAAGGCATCTGGAGCTCCCAAATACGATCTGTGGGATGGTACAATGTATGAGTCGAACTGTAAATTTTCACGATTCTGAAGCAAACAATCCAACTTTGCTTACCTGATTCGCTTTAGAGCTTCGTCTTTGTGTCTTTGGTCTTTTGGATGAAACCATTCAGTCATCCGGTGACCTTCTGGATTCGGCTGAAAGCTGTGGTATATTATATTCTGCGTCGGGGTGTAGACATCATACCCCCTTGTCCAAAACCGAGCAAATCGAGCAAAATTCTCCACTCCCATGACGAATGGGGTAAAGGGATCGTAGGGAGCCGATTCCTCCAAGTGACACTTGGCAAAACTAAAGGCTGATGACCATGTGTGTGCCAGGAATGGCTTTTTCAAATGCTCGATCTTTCCATCTCCTCGTTCGTTAAAGTGCTATAACAATGATTTCGTGGAGGCAAACAGCAGCATTATGAGTCCGCCCAACAGAATCAAGATCAGTTTCAGTTTCAGTTTCAACACTTACCGGAACTTTGTTATCTTGATACTCCACTTCACAACCTCTAGTCACTGTCGTCGCTTCCTTGTGTTCCATTTCATAATACCCCAGGGGCACAGTACTAATGATTCCAAATTCGTTGCGGGTGGCAGCCCATTCCATTTTGAGCTTTTCGTCCCAATCTTGCACAAATTGATTGTGTGAATCAATTTGCAAACAAAACTCTTCGTTGCCCAGAATCTTGCGACTCAAGGCCCGTGCCCAAGACGGACCCTTGGCATCAAAGTGATGGACGCTCACTTTGCGGATTTGGTCTGCTCGAGGACAATTCTTGTGTTGCACTTGGTTCAATATGACTTTGGTGGTGTCCTTTCGAAGAGAAGGTTTGCTGTAAATGTTAAATCCTGGATATTATATGTTTGTGAGATATGCAAAAGAAGACGATTCCAGTGAGAATCATGCTTCAGGTTTGAATGATCAGACAATGCCAGTGCCAATGCCAATGCTCTGAAACGAATGAATTATTGAATCCTCGTCCATGATCAAGATAATTTTATAATTCATCATTCTCTCGAAAGCACTTACCAAGTTCTTTGCAGTAAACTTCGAGACAGGATTTGTCGTCTTCGTAGCTCTGATCGACTATTCCAACAATAATATTATCGGGATCCTTTGCTTTTTGAAATATATCCATGACTGTTTTTCCGCATCTCTCTCCATCTGAAAAACACACACGGCAAATGCAATTGCACCGTTAGCCATACGAACCAATTAATCAATTAATCAATCAATCAATCAATACAAACCGAAACCAAATCAAAGACAAGTGCAATCCTCACGAACCTCGATAGCTTGGTATCGACACAAAGATCCTGCCATCTCCATTCAAAATGGGAGCCAAAGGAACCTTGCCATGTACTTGTTGATGTTCATCCCCATCATCATCGACGATTTCGTGCCACTCTTTTCCATCATAAAGCCTTGACGTCATTGTGTTGTTGTGGTTATTTGCCGGGATGCTGACTTTATTGAATAGAGAATGCCAACAAGGTTGAGTGTCTGGTGTCGGGCATTGTTATGTGGTACGGTACAGTAAATCTCAGTCATGTTGGAAGCCGGTCAAAAGGACTATGTCAGTCTTAACTGAAAAGGGACTACTACAGCCCTTCATGATCCTGCCTGGTCTGGACGTCACTCAACCTTTTTCTCGAACAACTCAGGGAACCGCACCGAGAAATCATTCGCATCATCGAGTCAGTATTGCTATCCCAACACACGAAAGGTACGATGGAATGGCTTTGACTTTTTCGTCAGCTGTAGAGGATGGTGACATTGCTGATGGAATGTGGTGTTACTTTCCTTGACAAAATTCAGGCAATTCTTCCATTTGGCTCTTGGGAGTTGCTCATCGTTGTTCCCAGTAGAAGATCTACGGACGAAGTCTGACATCACACCAAAAATGAAGCCATTGGAAGGATTGTTGAAAAAGTTTGATTTCCATATCCATTGCTCACTTGTTTTCTTTTGCATCAATCAATCAATCAATCAATCAATCAATTTATTTATTTATTTATGGCAGAATAAATAAAGATGTTTTCTGCTGGACGTGTCCTTGCCTCTCGTGTTGCTGTTCGCGCTGTGAACATGAATGCCTTTTCGGCCTTGAAACAGCCAATGGTCCTTCGAACATTTGCTGCCCAAACTTTCTTGGATGCCGGTGATGTTACATCCCGAATCTTGGAGGTTGTCAAGAATTTCGACCAAGTGGATGGAAACAAGGTCACGGAAAAGGTCAAGTTCACTGAGGATTTGGGATTGGATTCCTTGGACGTTGTTGAGGTGGTAATGGCCATTGAGGACGAATTTGCTATTGAGATCCCAGATGCTGAGGCTGACAAGATTGTCTCCATCGCAGATGCTGTAGACTACATCATTTCTCATCCAATGGCAAAGTAAACGCACATCGCTCTATCTTCAATTTTAATTAAGTCTAGCACCCACAAACATATTTCACTTTCTGCCGATGATGATGATGATGATTGTATGCTGAGTTATGCTGAGTTTCCTTATGATTTTTAGTATTCTTGATTATCATTATGATAACCATGCCAGGTGCAAAAGGATATGTCTGATTAGCATCATGACATCAGAAATGAAAGCTACAGTATACTTTTCAAATTACTCTAGCCTCATCTGCGACGGTCGTATATTATCGAATCTGCCCATCGAGCCAAAGTAAAGACTCCACCAACTGTCGCCATGATGCGAATCAATAAGTGAGTAAATGGAACGTAATTCTTGGATATTTCCACAGCAAAGGGATAAATTTCATAAATGAAAAAGATCCCTGGCAAGACACTGTTTCGTATCTGGTGATGATCCGCGTGATCGTGTCCCTTGCCATGGTTCATCTCGACTGCATGACGTTTCGCGTCCCCTTCCACTCTAGTGGTGTGTTCTTCGTAACCTTCTGACATGAGTGGATTGAAACGCTCGGTAATGAAATATCGATTGGTTTCCAGTCGCGCCTCTCCATCGTCACTGATTTCTACCAGGTCGGGATTGCCAGGAAAGGCGTCACCGACATAGCTGGTAGGAACAATCTTGATAAAGTATTGGAACAATCCAGTGGTTCCAACACTCTCTGTCACAATCTTTGTGGTGCCAGTGAGAGGTTCGCTCCCGTCGGCTGGTCCAAAGCTCAATTCATGAATAATGTGAGAAGCATTAAAGTTGGGGGCGTCCTCAGGGTTAAAGGTTTGAATGTGTCGGCCGTCTCGTTCAATGCCTTCTCCCATGGCAATGTGAAAGTTACCTGCCACTCGATTGAGCATCATATATCCAGACAAATGACAACCTTGATTTCGGATCAACTTTTTGACTTCTTGATGATCTCGGCCTTCGCGAATGCACTGTTCCGAGGTGAACTTGAGCATGTCGGTCTTCCATTTCATCTTGGTGTAGGCTTCAATCACGTCATCGCACGATTGACAGCAGTCGCCTTCATTTTGTGCGGCTCCATAGCAAGGTCCACAATAATCAGCAGGCAACTTTTCTTTCAAGATACGATCCTTTTCCGCTTGTTGTTTTCGGTGCAGGTTGGTTTCCACTTCCAATTCTTGACGGGTCATGGGACCCCCATGCTTGTGGAGCTTTTTCTTTTTCAACGTGTCGTGAATGTCAAGTTGGTGATCACCAGCTATGTCAATAACATTTAGGTGCAGGTCATCACAGGCTAGTCCTGGGAACGTAATGTTCAGGTCGACCCGCATCTTCTTTCCCAAACTATTGTCGACATAGGTTCGCGATACTTCCGCTCCATTTTGAGCCATCCATGTGATAACTTCTGCAATGATTAATATTGCCACCAATCCGGTGGCGACTAGTGATGCGACACCACCGCCTTTGGTCTTGACGGTGAATTCCCGGTCGACTTTGGGGAACATGAAATCCAACTTTTCCACTACAGCTCGTCGGGGTTTTCGACTTTTCTTGGTTTCGTCGTCATACCCTCCACCACTGCCGTATTGTGGAGTGACAGCGCTCCGACGCCTCAAACCTCCATCTGCTGCTGGTGGTGCTGATGATGATGATGTTGATGATCCATTGGAAGGGGCGGCTCCATACGCACCACCACCACCACCACCACCATAGGAGTAGGAGGGAGCATTGTAACTCGCAGTGTAGGAAGTATTCTCTGCCATGCTTTCACTGTCAAAACTCTGCTGTCAACAGCTTCTGGAATCTTCTAGTTCATCGATGCATTGAGAAACCACGATGACGGACGGTGGTCATTGTTTTGCGAGAAATCGTCCGACGATTACGACTCATCCGACCAAAAGATCCATCAGCGATCGTGCCAAGTTTTTCAACGATCGCTGAATATGTCAACGACAGTACGTGTTCCCTCCGACCTATATCTACCAACCTTCCCACGCGGCAACAAGAAGAATTGTCGTCAACGGAGGACAACAAACAACAACAACAACAACAACGATACTAACAGCACAATTTGACACTATTGTAGTAGAAGCAGCAAAAAGTATTCGACCAAGATGGATTTCTGTGGTTGTGGAGAAGATATTGCCTTGAAGCAAATGTTCTCGGAGGAGGAACCAGAAACGTTTTCGACATCCGACAGCAAAACAGTGGATCCAGCATCCAACAAGCCAGTCGCGTCAAGATCGATTGCAGCGAAACCTTGCGTAGAAAGCCGGCAGGAGGATATTGTTGTCGAAACGGTAGACAGTGATGGAACTATGGAGCGACAGACTGTGTTCAATCCAAAAGGAAGAGAAGATGCGCCACCGATCGAGACTGAAAACGAAAATGAAACCGAAACTGAAGCAGCTGGTGTCAAAAAGACAAAGACTGAAGCCAAAAAGGGCAACAAGAAACTGTTCAAACTTCCAAAACTAGGAAAGAAACGATCCAACAAGAAATAGAGTTTTTGAATGAGTCAGTCACAAAAAGCAATATCAGGCGAGCATTTCAGCGTCTTGGTGCTTTTGGCAACTCTAAAGTTCAAAGTTCAAATTGCTCTGTAAGAGGAATTAGTAACGTATGTTACTTTATATAGACAAGACAAATATATGTATATATCTTAATCTTAATGCTCTAGGATTCTTTTGTACAAAGATCGTAAACATATTAGAATGTTGGCAAGATACTGCATTTTGTAGCATGAAAATCTATATTATTATAACTGATACTAGCATTGGATATCAGGCTACTGCATTTCCACTTCTTTCCCGTGGCGCTGCTAATCAATTTTTGACCATGTATAATCTCTATTCAACAAACCACTGACGGATTGGGCTCTTTTTCCAAACCTTCAGAATAACCCTTGGGCGTTATGCTGTTCTACGGCACCCTCCTTACACTCTCCATCATACATTAGTCTTGTTCTCACAAGAAGGCTCGACTGGTATATGAACGATATCATCGGTGGATATGCAGCAGTCACCCATTCGCTATCGAATTTAGGAGCTCTTGGCTTCTTCAAAGGCCCAGGTCAACCAGGGGCACAAGGCTTCCAAATCTGCCTTTTCGACGGTGGATCCACACCAGATACGGATGGAAGGAGGGGCATCACGGTATCCTCCAATGTCATAGGCGACGTTCTCGGATTCCAAAAGAGAGACAAACTTCTTGATTTGGTCGGCGGTCAAGTCCAAAGTCAAGCAGACAGAGGTGGAAGAACGTGTGGCGGGGTTTTGGGCCAAGAAATCAATCCAGTCGTTTTCGTCAACAAACTTTTCCAAGACACCAAGGTTGTCCTCTGACATTTTGATCAAAGCGTCAACTCCTCCGACAGACTCGGTCCATTCGAGGGCATCAATGTAATCTTCGACGGCCAACATGGAAGGAGTGTTGATGGTGGCTCCCTTGAAGATACCAGCATCTAACTTGCCCTTCTTGGTCAAGCGGAAAATCTTGGGAAGAGGACGGTTCTTGGGAGTGAAGGATTCCAATCGCTCGACGGCGCGGGGCGACAAGATCAAAACTCCATGGGCTCCCTCGCCACCCAAGACCTTTTGCCAAGAGTAGGTGGTAATATCCAACTTTTCCCAGGGCATTTCCATGGCAAAGCAAGCAGAAGTGGCATCGCACATGGTCAATCCAGTACGGTCGTCCGAGATGAAATCGGCTCCACGGGGGACACGGACTCCGGAAGTGGTTCCGTTAAAGGTAAAGCAAATATCGTGGTCAGGGTTGGTTTTGGACAAGTCAGGGAGTTCTCCGTATCCGGCAGTGAATTCGTTGACCTCGACACTATCTTTCAAGTTCAAGTGAGAGACGGCATCAGCAAACCATCCCTTTCCGAAGGATTCCCAGTGGCAAATATCAACATTGCGGGCACCCAAGACGTTCCACATGGCCATTTCGTAAGCACCGGTATCAGAGGCGGGGACGATACCGACCAGGTAGTCATCGGGGACCTTCAAGAGACGCTTGGTTTCATCGATAGCAAGTGCAAGACGTTCCTTTCCAATCTTGGAACGGTGGGAACGGCCAAGAGTTCGGGAGTCGAGCTTGGCGACGTCGTATCCAGGGCGCTTCTTGCAGGGTCCTGAGGAGAATTCCGGGTTGACTGGCTGATAATGGAAGGTATTAAAGAGGAAGAGGTGAGCTGACGTTCTCCAATCTTCAGTCAAGAATGCAGAAGAATCCAAAACGACCAGTCGTTGCAATTGCAATTGCCATCATTGGGGTCGTCATTGTAGTCGTCGTCAAGAACTTCCGCCAAAATGCACATCCATCAATCACTTACCTTGAGGGCAGGGGCGGTGCCCATCATACGAAGAGCAGTGAAGGCAACATTGCGTTGAGCAGGCTTGGCAAAAGCAAGTGCTCTAGCGGCTGGAAGGATTCTCATCATGTTTGCTGCGAGGAATTTGTGCGATGGAGAATCTTGAACTGTCGGAGTTTGATGGATGATGCAGATCTGCCGAATTGAACGGTCTGCGCGTCATCTTCTAAATTCCTTCCACTCACTCATGGCTCCGTTGATCTGGTACATCCAACTTCTGGAACTAGGGACTCAATTCAGCACGGTTGACACATGGACGAATTCGAGATTCCAAGCAATCAATCATCAGAAATTACAAAAGTTCATCGGTTGAGGGGAACGTTGCGGACCGGTTGACGTCTGGCATACGTACGCAAAATGAATCCAAAATACCGAAAGAAAAAATACAAAACACCTATAGCATTACTTGTACCCACCGTGTCCACCCTCACAACAGTTTATTCCCTCCGTTTTTGCGATAGATCTCTTCCACACAACCCATAGAACACTTTATCTAAGGGTATCGACTTCGTTCCAGCTGGTTTTGGATAGCAACAGAACGCTCAAGTCATGACACGCAAATCCAGTGGTCTGGGAGCTACGACGCTTGCAAAACTCACGGGCCTAGATTTCGACAGCCCCGAGTCCTTGGCAATGCATTACAAGGTATTGCGGACGGGAGGTGATGACAAGGGCGTTCCAAAACACTTCCTTGGATTTGATACTGACCTTGAACTACTGGACAAGAAAATATAACAATATCGGAAGCTTTCAAATGACCAACAAGCTGCTGAAGGCCAGCAATAGAATGAGATGCCAGATTGGGAGAAGGATACCTTCATTTCTTGAATCGAAGAGCTCAAGCGGAAGCTCAATCCCCGGAAAATGTCCGATCAACCAACTGCGAGAAACATTTCACCAATACCAATGGAGAATCCGGCAGTCACCAGTCCTCCCATAACTCTTGACACGACAATCTCCCATTCAACAATATATTGATCCCAACGCGGATGAAATATCAGATGATACAAGAATACACAGAATCCTTGGGCCTTTGGCAGGGATATTCTCGTCCCCACAGAAACTCCAAGCAATAACTCCAAGCAATAAATAATGAAAACAATCAACAGTGTCAGCAGACCTACCATTCGGAAAAGGCTCACAAGATGGGGGAACATTCAACAATAATCCAGCAACAATATGACAAGAAGCAGGGAAGCAATCAACCTCATGTTCACTAAGCTAGCTACTACAATCGATACTGTATTTTGTGACTGTGGCAACCTCAAACCTCACTATACCAAAACTGTTTATTGCATTGCTTGCTTTGAATGAGCTTTCTCCCGCACGGGCAAGTAAAGGCAATGTCTGTAGCAGTGATCTCAAGGTAGAGAAACTGGTATTTATTGTAATTACTCACAAGTCAAAAAAATTGAAACGAATCATGACACAGCCTATGCAAAGCATGTCTCAACGCACCAGATCCCCGGGTTAATCTAGAGGTACATTTTCAGTCCACTTGTAGACCACAGACCACAAGGATTTTTTCTTTCCGCAGCCAAGAAACAAATCCAGTCTCAAAAAGCCCAAGTATGTAACAACGAACAATCAATGAAACCATCAGTCTCGATGGTACTAGTAGAGATACCAATGCTGTTAATTAGATTATGATAGATATGTCAGATCTGGCGGGGCAAAATCAATGCTTGTGGCACTAAAGTTGCTGACATTAGTAGCACTCGCTGCTTGAATCAGGAGTATTTCTTGCTCCACCATGATTTCAAATGTCATCTTGCACCGATTGTTCTCACACAAAATGAGCTTGGACCTCATCATGTAGTTCTTTCTCCAAATTATCCAATTTACCAATCATTGATACAGTATACTGTGTCTTAAAGTCGTTTTCTCGATTCTCCACCTGTTCCGGATCCAGCTTAGATGCTTCTTTCCTTGTCTTCAACAGTGTTTGAACCCCGACCCGCTTCAGATCCTCTTCCCTAACACATTGTAATTGTACTCCTGTACGACAATTTTTCCATACTTCGTCTCCAAGTAAATTTTGCATGTAACCAAGTTATGCGTCAAGATCTGGGACCTTGTAGACACTTTCTTCATGAGATACTCATAGCAAGGGTTACACTTCGAGCATATTTGAGATGCAACTTTGGTAAGCCATCTTTTTCATTTGCTTCCAGATCCATCCAACCTGGTCCATGAGACGCCATTTGGACCAGTTTCGAGTCGCTGCCAAGCTTTTGGGTCACCTTCCACCAAAAATGTTTTCAGGTCGTGTATCTTGAATGGACAAATTGAATAAAGCCTCAGGATTCAATGATTTCAATGTTCCAATTCGCCTATCTCAAGGGTCCAAATATATTAGTATCGCAAAAGTACAAGAGCCGTTCAAAAAACCGCTTTCCAACATCTAGTTGCTTCATTCATTCCTTAGCTGGTTGTTGACTCAGATTCTTGTTTGATACGACGAAAGTCGCAGCTGATTCCAAGTTGATTAGGAAGAGCATCCCCAATGGGCGTCTCTTCCAAGGGTTCAGCTTTAAACGTAAAGGCAACAAGGCAGCGCAGACGAATCGAACGAAGAGCCAGCTGTGCCAAAGCGTCATCTACCATTGACTGCAGCTTCATTGCATCAAACTCTTTATCATTACTGTCGCATTTACGTGCTGCAATAAAGATGGAATGTAGGCAAGATAAGATGTATGCGAGACCTCTCACTTGTTCGACGCTTCAGTTTTCCTCTCTGTTTTTCGGGAAGTATATGGATCAAATGTCAAGTCCCTTGCCATCATCTGTGAAACCACCAAATACTAACGCGAGTGAAATTAATTCTTTCACCATCCTCCTCCTCGTCAGCGCCATACTTGGAGTTGAAGCTTCGAATTGGATCGAGCTTTTCATCATGGTCGTCATACAGTATGAATATGCCAGATGTTGTTTTGCTTGCCATGCCTTTCGACCATGCTTTAATTGGCATTGACTGTTTGTACCGGTATAGCCGTTGACTTCAGACTGACAGCTGAAAAAACATTCGTCGTTCTGGAGATGATATCAGATCTGGAAAGCATTCGACACAATAATTTCAATGATTGTTGTGACATGTGGTACAATCGGTTTCCAACGAACAATAGATGTGATCGTGGCAATTACAGCACTGTTTTGTATCCATGGACGCTCTAAAGACATCGCAATCTGAGATCAGTTGACAATGTGAAGATTTCTGTTTCTTGTACTTTGTCGATTGATTGCGGCTTCCATACTGCCTCTTACTATTCGTCATGATAAGAAGTTATCAATAGGACTGTAGAGGTGACGACTGTAGGAAAAGCGGTTTATTTTTATGGTGTATTGGTGAAGGACGTCGTGGTATTTCTTGGGATGAAGTTTTGGTAGGTTGAAGTTTTGTGTTTCTGAGTTTCATTTTGCGTACGTATGCCAGACGTCAACCGGTCCGTCGCCTTCCACTCGAACGATGAAAGTACAGTAATATGTCGCTGGAGCGGTCGTATATATCACATCACGCATATCTTCAGTCAGTTTCAAACACTAGGACCATTCGTTGTCTTGGAGCCTTCAATCGATGATGATGTGAGCACGCAATCAGCATGGATTCGATTGCATTTGATCTTTCACCTTTCAAACTGACTGAATGGTGGAGTCGAACTAACCAGAAGTCTTTGAGCTGGAAGTTTTCAGCAGATCCGATGATTGGTTGTTTCAGGATGACTATGGATACTCGCGAAGCTATCATGCGTTGGCTCACGCACGAAAAGGAATCGTGACAATAAGTGTGCATATGATTCTTCCCTTTGCGTCTCGACGATGAGCGATTTCCTGAATGGAATCAATCCCACATCCTGTGAGCGTTGAAAATGCGCCCAATCACTGTTTCAATTTTTCGGAAGAGTGACTGCCTGAATATTCGGTTGCTTACACAAGAGTCTACAGAATCAATGTCCCAACTTCACGACATTGATTTGGAGCAAACCAATAGCATCAGTTGGTACAGGACAACAGTGAGTAGAAAGACCGCCTTTTGTTCAATGCCAGACAACAGTTCCCCACTACTTTTAATGGAAATATTCAATACAATTTAAATGGCGGTGATGCAATGAGTACGCCACCTTCAGCCTTGAACCTGCACTAATCAGCTACTGGTCCTCCCCTGAAGCCATCAAACACTTGCACACTACAGTTTGCTCTGGATAATAAGGACGATGGGTGGACTTGTGATGGTTGCTGCCGTTCAGCTATCAAGGAAATCAATGAATTCGAAGGAGAAGGCTTCAAGCATATCACGGACGCAAGAACAATCATGAATCACAATCATAATTGCCAGTACAACAAAGAGACTTTCTAAACCAAGCACCTAGAGACAGCTAACAGGGAAAAGTCTAGAATCTCAGCTCTGAGGCAAAGGAAAGTCTTCAGCTGCTGTGCTGTACATCCGAAGAACTGACGACTGATGAGAGTTACCAGCATCTCCATGATATCATGACACCTGAGCTTGCTGCTCTAAGAAAAGCTGAGCTTTTGACTCTCAACAAAAGCAAGTACTCGGACCTTGTCAAGGAAAATTAAGAGTTTGGGTGCCAACAGTTCAAGAAGCAAGCCGGGTTGTTGCATCCAATTGATCAGAAGCCCAAAGTTCCATCCCGACGTGCCTGGTGAAGGAATTTGGTACGATTGGGCTGTGGCCAAAGCGTTTTATCGCAGGGAAAAGCTGTCTTCCAAGAGCCGCTGGATTCATAGCATTTGTAAAAAAGAGCTTGAAAACTGTAGTGAGCCACTATCGAGGATCTTTCTCTACACGTGCCAGAGAATACATGATCGCATATGATGTCTTGGCGGCTTCGGAGGTCAAGGTTGCCGCATGAGTTGACTAGTTGTGATGACGCTAAAAAATAATTGTGATTGATGCCATAGCAGAGGTTCCGTTTTTCCGCGCGTTCCGATTGTGACGAAAACTGTACCAGTACCTACATTACGCTCTGCAACTGGCATCCCCAACGTTTCAGCGGACCAGAGGATCTTTGAGGCAGTCATTTTCAATTTCGAACAGTCATCTGCGTAGAATCCAACGAAAAGTGTTTACGTACTGTGCCGGTATGTATCCACTTTCAAATTTGTATCCAAAGATCCAAATCCAAGTGAAGAAAAGATTAAGAGGAATTGCTCACAAAACAAACAAAACAAGATTTGTGTTATCATGAAGTTTGCCGCATCCATTGTTACCCTTCTTGCTCTCTCCGTTGCCGAAGCCCACAACACCCGTGGAGAAGGAGAGCGAACTGACCGCGAGAACCTTGGAGAGAAGAGAAGCCGCACCAAAGTGGGCAGAGCTAAGGAGTCTCGTAACGACGATGGTCCAAGCACGATTATTGGTGGAACCCAGTCCAGTCAGAACGACTTTCCGTATTATGGTAAGTGCCCCTTGCTTTTTATCTTTGGCGGTATCCTCGTTCGACGCATCTCAAACATTGGCTCCTCCTTTCTTGTTATTGTATTCCAGTTGACACCGCAAACTGTGGTGGATCATTGATTGCCCCAAAGGTTGTGCTTACCGCCGCTCACTGCGGTGCCTCTTACTACCCAGACAAGCAAGTTATTGTCAATGGCTATGAGAGAGGCGAGGTTGGCAACGGGGTTTGGCGAACTGTTTCTCAAGTGGTTCCACACCCTGAATACAACGAAAATACTCTGGAAAACGATTTCGAGTAAGTTAGTGTTCGCATCAAACACACCAGTCTCGAAAACATGAAACTGATGACAGTATATCCTTACTTTTACCTTTTTCAGACTCTACCTGCTCTCCGAGTCTGTGACAGGACTCTCTGTCAAACTATCCCTCAACCAGCAGGCTACCTATCCTGCGGACGGAACTGACTTGACAGTCCTTGGTATTGGAATGCAAGACAAGAACGGCGGGCTTGTCAATGGGGAGTTTCTCTATGACGTTGTGATTCCTGTTGTTAACACTGGGGAATGTAATGCCGCATGGCAAGGAGGCTTGAATCCCGACATCATGATCTGTGCAGGTAATTCGTCATTTCCGCGTTGCTTTGGACATGGCGGAGACGTATGACTAAACGGTTTGTTTTCAATTCTTTTCGCAGGAGCAATTGGTAAGGGAGCTTGCATGGGAGACTCTGGAGGTCCTCTTGTGGTTCGCAATGGAAATACACACACCCAAGTTGGTGTTGTTTCGTTCGGAAGCGCCGACTGCAAAAAAGTTAAGGCTAGCGAGAATGTCTTTGCCCGCACCAGTGGAGCAATTAATTGGATCAAATCCGTTGTATGTGACACATGGAACGAAGAAGCTGACTTCTGTGAAGGAGGCAGCTCGAGCGGTGGCAGCGGCAGCGGTGGCACTAGCGGTGGTGGCAGTGGCAGTACTAGCGGTGGTGGCTGCACTGACGTTTCCGGATGGACCGACTCGTAAGTGCCTGAATTCTGCGTACGAATGTTTTGTCTGCCCTCATTTCCAACCTATTATTTTGTCTGCTGGTTGTCCGCAGTGTTGGTGATGGTTGTGCCTGGTACAAAGAATTTAAAGATTTAGATGTTTGTGAAATGTACTCCGATGAAGTTGGTACTGGTGGCCTTTCACCCGCTGACGCTTGCTGTGTTTGTAAGGAAGCGAACGGTCTGTAATCCATTCAAAGCGAATAGCAGCATCATTACATATTAATAGGAAAACTTCATATTATCATGCCTTTTGCAAAGACGATTGAATCAATTTAAAAGTGTACACGACTCCTGTACGATGTTCGCGGCATACAAAATCCAAATTTGAGAAAATCGTATCCAAATCCGATGAGGCACAAGCCAAAAGTCCATATTAAAGACATATGACCGACACTCCTCGCAAAATCCACAAGATACTGGTTTGCGTCATCACAATGAAGTTATCATCGCCCTTCTTGCCATCTCCGTTTTCGAAGCTCACAAAAGCGTCCGTGGCAAAGAGGGGTATCTTGAAAAAGAGAAGCTCGCCCTCACCAAAGTTGGAAGAGCCAAGGAACAACATTCCAAATCTCATGTTAAGCATGGTCCTTCAACGATCGTGGGTGGATCTGCCACTAACGTGGGTGAATTTCCCTACAATGGTAAGCACATGAATCGTATGATGGCTCCTCCTCGCCATTCAAACGTGGTTTGGTCGCCCCTCTCGCAATTCGCTTTGCATTCAAAACACTTGGGCGGCGGTGGAGGCAGCCTTGCAGCCCATTGCAATATCGATCTGCTGGTTATGAGCAGCAATGGTGATAGTCCGTCTGTTGGCTAACATTGACGCTTTGTGGAAGCCATTTTTGAGGGGGGCGGAGAAGGGTCCTCCAGCCTCTTGCAAGGTAATCTTCCAGCTTAAATGATGATACCTGTTGCCAGAAATACGGAAGTGTACTTCACCGCTCGGTCACGTGTGTGCTGGAGGAGTTGATAGTTGTCGAGCGAGCGAACGATTGGTGGCAGACGTGCAGTAGCAAGCGAGGACTTATTACTAATCGATGTGATCCTTGTTGTGTTCTTCAGGTGACTCTGGAGGTCCTCTCGTTGTGTTGAGTGGTACACTGGTACACTCAAGGTGGTGTCGTCGTGTCTTTCGTTTGGAGTAAGTGAGTCAGTCAGTGAGTCAGTAAGTCAGTCGGTCGGAGACAAGATTCAAAGTTCAGTCGGACCGGTCGGCTATTCGTTTACCTCTTTTCACAAAATATTCATCACTGAAAAAAACCTAGAAGGCAATAGCAAATCGAGTGATATTCGAGTACAAAACTTTACACCTTCATAGCAGAATCCTTTTCAATTACATACAGAGCACGCCATGTGTGTTTCAATAGTTCTCAAATGCATTTTTCATAGAATTGTCAACGATAACATCTGATCCAATGGGATTTGTCAAGCGAGAATAAGCCCGACTTATGCAGTATGTACATGAAGGGTGAATTCCATTGATTTGGCGTTTCAATACTACTTTTGCTTCTATTTTTGTGATCATTTCCGTCGTCATTGTTATTCACTTTTTCCTTGACACCTCTTTGCAGTTGCAGTTCGGGCACAGGGCAGACACCGGAAAAAGGAACCCAAAATTATTCACTGTTATTCCCAGTTTTCCTCTATTTTTCACATTCGTCATCAACGAACACTACTGCTGGAAATCAAAGCACTTCTCTCATCTGTTTCTACTACTCCCTTAGTCCATTGCATGTTTGTGTTGCCTTCTGACCAAGAAGAATGATTTCAACTGGAGACGGACAGACACCAGAAAAAAGCATTCCGCCCCGGTAAATCCTGGCCGCAGAACGTCACCGTTCGGCGCAATTTCAGCGCAATTGCATTTCGTGTATGTACCGGAAGTACGAACATTGGACTTGTTTGATTTGGGAACTCCAAGTTGACGGGATTCCAAGGTTTCCTCAACATCCACTCATTCAAAATACAAAGAACATGAGTGATTCTTCTATACAAGACGATGTTGGGGGGAATCATCTGAAGAGCATCTGGGATGATCCCCATGTCGAAAAACTACCAACAGAAGATGATGGACAACGTCAGTGGAAGTGTTTGTGGTGTAGCCTCACTTTCAATCAATGGAATGGAACAAAAGCGGTTTATCATTTGAATCAAGTGAAGGGCTATAGCATCAAGGTACGAGCAAAGTACAAACCTAGAAGCCTGGGTATTGCGTATTGGTAGGACTTATGTCTAACATATCTGAATGCTTCATCTTCTAGCCCTGTGCCTCCAACGCCATTGATGACGATAGCAAACGTCGTTATAGCGAACTTATGAAAATACTGGAGGCAAAAAGGAAACGAATCAGCAATAAACGCGTAGCCAACATGATTCAATACCAACCAAGTTCAGATAGCTCTAATGAGAGTTGCGAGGAGTCGGTCGCAACCCCTACTGAAATGGTCAAGGTCGGAAGTGTGTGGGAAGATGACAAAATCATGAAGTGGTCCGATCAGAAGGGACAGAAATTCTGGAGGTGCCTCTGGTGCGATCAACGTTTCTCTCAATGGAATGCTACTAAGACGATTCATCACTTGAATAGACGGAAGGGATGCGATATCAAGGTACGAAACAAATTAGTATGGACTGCTTGCAAGATAGTCTACTAGCCCTAACAAAAAGCATTCTGATTATTTCGTTCCAACAGCCTTGTTCAGCTGAGAACATGGATGAAGAGCACAAGATTCGTTATGCGAGCTTGATGGTCTCTCTTGAAGCTAAGCGACGAAAGAAGACCAAAAAGCTGCAGTGTAATGTCGAACAAGATGACTCTGATGAATATACCACATCGGCTGCTCCCTTGCCACCTCTATCGACATCCATCACTCCGTCTTCCTCCCCTCGTCCTCGTTACACTTCAGGAGAAAGCGGTCAATACTGCACTCCTATCACTTCCAGTAGTTCCAAGAAGATCCAAAAGAAAAAGCGCTCTAGAAAGGATATGGAATCTGAGCCCACTCCACCTTCAGGAAGAGTCATCAGTCTTCCAACCTCCGCTGAAAGTACTGCTGACGAAGACGAAGGTGACAACACCCAAGAAATGCCATCCGATCTGGATACCAAACCAGTGGTCTCTCCCCCCTCCATCGGCCCTTTGAACAGTATCTGGGATGACAACTATGTCATTCGAACCAGACGGCCGACTGGGGAGAAGTGCTGGAAGTGCCTGTGGTGCAACCGAGTCTTTAGTCAACACAATGCTACCAAGGCAATCTATCACGTAAATCAATATCGAGGGAACGATATTCAACCCTGCACCTCCAAGGATATTGACGAGGAACGAAAGAAGCAGTATAAGGGCTTGATGGAAGCCTTGAAGAACAAACGAAAGAAGCAAAAGCTTCAACGGAAGGGAAAAGACATCTTTTCCAGCTTTGTAGAGAAAATTATTGAACAGCACGAAGAAGAGGTGGCAAACAAGCTTGTCAACTTCATTGAGCAATAGAGTACAGTAAAATTTAGATGTAAGATGTAGAGAATTTTGAATAGTAAATGGTATCCTTTCTGTCATTGCACGCCAGTTACGGATGACGTATGCATGCTGATGGCAGAGTTTGACTCAACGGTCAGAATCAATCAATGAATGAATGATATGAATGACAGTCACGGGTCTTTCGACCAACTTGACTAGACTAGCACAGTTGCAAAATCACATCCAGAATCTCCGATGAATATCGAAAGAAATGTGATCGTCCTGGAAGCATGTGATAGTTGTCGTCCTTTTCAGTCAATCCTAGTCCATCTCTGATCCGTTCTGCTTCATTCAATGGAATGAATGGGTCATCATCGGAATGAAACTGGTGCCAATTGGCACAGTTCTTCGTCATGTCCAGAAATAGATATGGATTTGTTTCGATGAACTCCCCATCTTTTTGCCTGGCCGTTTGTGGATAATATCCAGACGCCCTTTCGTGAGCATCGCCCAAGTCGGTGTAGGTTGCCGACACCAAGATGCAGGCGTGCACTGGATATAGCTCGGCATATCGAAGGGCAGCTTGAGCTCCCGAACTATGACCCACTAATATCACGTCTTCCGGCTTGTCTTGTCTCTCGGCTAATGATCGGATAAAAGGAACCCACCGATCTCGTCGAGCGTGCAAGGGGTCGGGAAAATCTTCACAGATGCAAGGGTTTCCGTGATCCTCGGTCAATTTCTGATGCATCTGGCCATACCAGTTAGAATTTCGAATATCAGAACATCCGTTGCCTGGGCATACTATCACCGTCCTCATCGTGATCGTGATGCGACTTTTGAGTTGAGTTTGTTGATCGTGCTAGGTTTTGGATTTCGATGTCACGTTCTATTGTGTTTTTGTTGTTTCATGTTCTGTCGCGTGGACGCACGTGGACAGACAAGAGTGGGAGCAGGCAGCCCACTTCCGGGTCGGTGGCTGATGTGAAAAATTCATTTGGACCAGATGCTTGCCCCCACGGTTGCACAACCAACCATCCTTCTCCTAATTTCAACACCAATCCTTCTGTCAACAATAAACCGGCCAAGCCACAAATGAACAGCTCAACTAAAAGACCAATAATTTTTCAGCAACTAAGCATCGACCAGAAAAGATTCCTCAAGTTTGTCAACGAGGAAACGGTCTTTGAAAGCAAACGTTGATATTAAAGGGAGCATTCACTCCTACTAGAAGATCGCCATCTGCTCACCCAACATGATTGAGAGTGATCGAATCTGCAGCGCTGCAGTTGAGATGAAGCAGACAGAGGATCATGGGATGGTCTTGGTATCCACCAAATCTTTGGAACCAGGGCCGCTTGGGCTAATTGTTTTCCGGGAAACCGCTCTTTTGTCCATTCGAACACGAGGGTCCAGCTTGGATGAATCCGGCCCCGTTCCCGACTACCTCGCCGAAGGGCCACAAATGTGGACTGATTGGTGGTATTTTCAACAACAGCCCAAGGATATTCGAGATCGCATCTTGAAAATGTACCAAGAAACAGATTGCTCTCAGGCCGACGCTATTCGACAACACCTAAATGAAACTGTCGAAAAGAAGCAAGGACAACACAGAGAATGCGAAGGTACCAAGCTGGACGAGGATGACTCTCGGAGGGACGATGTTCTGCAGAACATTGAAGATTTCATCAAACTGGCCATGGTGATTCGATTCAATGGCGTAGAACTGTGTCCACCTTCCGATGATGGGTTAGGACCTGGTACAGATTACGGATTCGGTCTGTTTGAAGTCGCGTGCAAGATGAGCCATTCCTGCCGTCCTAACTGTGCCTGGATGACAGAGCCAGATGGGGCATCGAAGCAAATACGAGCAATCACCAAAATTCAGGCGGGAGAAGAGCTGACAGTTGACTACATAGGCCAACCCTTGTCGCCAACACATGAGAGGAGGGAAGAGCTTTTGCACAGTAAGGGCTTTCTCTGCAACTGTGTACGCTGTTCCAATATACTTGGAGACGACACACGTCGCTTTCCATGTATGTGCCAGAGTACGACAACCTGCCAAGGAGTCCATTTGGTACACCAACAACTGGCTTCAAGTATTCCCCGGTTGTTACCTTGCAGTGTCTGCAACAACTTGGCGACAGACGATTACACGGAGAGAATGTTGGAAGAAGAATCAAGGCTACAAAAGGTGATCGAAGAAATCAAACTGGTGGCTGACGAAGGCGGAAATGGCTACCAACTCCAATCAATGACGAAACAGATAGAGGAACTGAATCCACCACACAGTTGCCATTCTTTGGCTGAAAAGTGCTACCAACTACAATCAGATTACTACAACCAAGTAGGAGAATACAAACTAGCTGCTGAAGCCTGTTATAAGCAAATTGGTTGCCGGGTGGGAATACTTGGAGAAGGCCATTTGTGTCAGGGTACAGCATTTTGTAATGAGCGGCTTGGAGATGTCCTTCAGTATGTCAATGTAGAAGAAGCCGAGGAAGCGTACAAGCGAAGTGTTCGGGAACTCTTGGTCATGCGAGGAGGCGCCCCTGACCCCTATTCCAAATGCGCTCTGTCAAAACTTTTGAATGTTCAGAGCACCAGAATACGAATCGAATTGGATCACTTGCCGCATGACCGATGCCTGAAAGGCATTGCAGACGCTCCATATAGTGCCCCGTATCCTTGTGTGGTTTGTGGGAATGGATGCACAGTTCTCGGCGAGAAACTAGAAGGGGCAAGGTACTGCTGCGAGGAGCATCAACAAATGCATCTATCCATGGTAGGAAGATGGGAAACACCCCAGGCGTAAAGAATTCAACTAGCCGGATTTACTTTTGATTATTTTGTGATCTATTCTAGGCGGTCAGAATCAAGGAGTTCTGCAAGTTCGGACCATGGTCTTTTGAAATACCAGAGTGTGCTGTAGGTCATGCGTCATGCGAACCGCGGGGTCGGGATTACACGTGGAGGCTTTTATTCCAAGATTCCCGGTTGTGAAAAGTCAATGCCGTTCTCGTCGTCACTGGCATTGCCCATGCCTCCGGTTAGTTTATTCTTCAATTCTTCTCGGACTTCGAGTTCCCGTAGATTGTATCCTACAGCAAGTTGCCACATGCAAAGCTGCGCCATCGCTTCTCCAGACTGTTCCGTCACGGTATCAGGAGCAATCTTGCCATCTCCAATTCCTGCGAGAACCGCTTGTACTAGACCCTTCATGCAAACAAGAACGTCTTGACTCATAGTGTTTGTGAGCTCCTTGAGCTCCTGTGCGGGTAAAGTTCTAATGTAAAGAAGCAAATCTTTTCGTAGCTCCTCCTCTTTTGCATCCTCGTGCTCTTTCAATTCCTCTTTCAGTTTGGAAACTTCTGATCGGAGTTCTGACATGTATGCAGCGGCATCTACTTCGATTTCATTGGGATCGTTGATCGTGTCGGTGGAGGGAAGTGCCTTATCAGATTCTGGCTTTTTGCCCATACGCACCTTCAGCTTGCCCTTGATTTTCCCCGACATGATCTTTTCTTGTATATCCTCCAGTTGCACCGTGGGGTCACCAGAGAGCATGTGGGTGGTGTCAATTGGATTGATGCCCAGAGATTGCGACAAGCTGAGACGGTACTCGGCATTCTTGAACATGTACCCTGTCATTTGTAGCTGAAACATAAGTGACGCCAATCGTTGTCCTGTGGTGATGGTGGTTGTCTCGAATGCCATTTTCGGAAGGCTTCCGATCAACCCTAAAATGGTTGATCGGACCGCTTCTTGAACTCGTGGATTCGCCGTTGCGGTGAACTTTGAAATGATCTCAGAGGGCGATAGCTTGGACACAACTTGCATGTATGGGTTCTTTGCCAGTTGAGCATCCATGCTGGCCTCATCAGCAAACAGCGATGAAGAGGAGGAAGATCCAAATGCGCCAACCAGCGCTGACGACTTGTGATCCAGCGGAACCTTGTCGATTCCATCGGCCTCGTCATTTGTCTCATCATCTTCATCGTATGACAATGGTAGGCTGGACTCACTCATGAATTCACGAGCCTTTTTCAAGTTATCAGACTCCTTTTTGGGATTCAAAAAGCCATCTAAATCACCTCCCCCACCCTCTTCTGGGTCTTCCGGCGGGATAGCGCCATCACCAACCGAAGAGAACCTTTGCGTTATGATTGACTGACGTGTTTGAAATGGTGTCACAACATTTATTTGTTGGAATGCGGTAACCTTAGCATTCTCAGGAATCTTGAGCACAGCAATAGCTGCTAGTAATGCAGTGCATATTGTGTTCCGGCTATAGCCTTTTGTTTGGGGGTATTCTGTTGCTCTTGTCATCTCTGTTGTAGCGTCCAATGAGATGTACGACAAGCACCTTTGAAATGAAGAATTATCAACATGAATTCTGCGCGATGGAGACTGATGGAGGAGAGTGGAACTTTTTTGCATTGTTCTCACGAAACGCGCGGTAAAGACATGTGTTTCGCTAGTGTCTCAACGACGTCCTGCATAACCGTTTGGCGATATATTTGTTGTTGTTGACTCTCTTTTAGCGATCATTGGAGGGAAAGAGACTCCATCCAAGACCGGGAGTTGAGCAAGTATTAGCCCACTCCTTGTAAATCAAGACGAAAAAGCATACCTGGATCAATCTCACTGATCATTTCATAAAGAAAAGAACAATGAGTCGAAATATGGTAGGACGACAACATCGCCGCGTCGATGAAGTGAGTTACTGGATGAATAATGCTGGATGGACTGTGGATGATGATGCAGCAGAAGCCACATCCACGAGTACTACCACGACCACAACGTCTACATCTAGTCAAAACGACGATGGTGGTGGGTTTTCGTCCATGATAAAGTCATCGTCCTCCTCTGAAGGAATCAGTTTGCAGCTCAAGCTTGTTGCTGCTTTCATTGCGGTCGTGGTTGCGATCGTTGTGTATCAAATCCTTGCTTCTGGCAGGCGAAAAAAGAAGAAAAAGAAGAAGGTTGTTCCTTCCTCGGATGATACCAAGGTATCTCGACTCTCTCGTGTTTCTCGAACGGCATCACGCAGCCGACCATCTTCACGCTCGGCATCGCGACCGAAACGATCTTCCTCTGCTGCCAAACCTGATGATTATCATCAAATGGAAGACGTCAAAGAAACGGTCAAGAGCGAGAAACCAAAGAAGGAGAAGAAGGAGAAGAAGTCGTCAAGGTTCGGAAGGAGTAAAAGCCGAGACCCCAAGAAGAAGACGAAAAAGAGTCGCCTTTTGTCTCGCTCCAAGTCGGGAAGCAGAATGGGACCAAGCGAGCTGGTCTAGAAAACCAGGGTACAGGGGTACAGTACACAAAGGCAGACACATTCACAATCTATATATCAGCAGATGCTACGATTCGGGAACAAGCGTTGTTGGTTTGGGACGATGGCTATTACAAACGACCATATTATTGACTTCTATTCAAGTTGGTCCACGCTAGGAATTCCTTTTCAGTTCCAAGCCCCCTCTTAGGTTCAGGAAGCTTAGGTTCAGGAAGCAACGCTACTATAGTATTGACAAAAACTTACTTTTAAAAAATATTTTTAGATGCTTCCAATAGTACTGGAGTAACGGTACCGGTCCCGGTATTTCCAAATTGCGGTTATGGGGTGGCGGTTGTGGGGTATTTCAAATTATCTTCCGTTGCACGCGCGCACACCTACAACATTGCTAACCGTCGCCAAAAGATATAATTTTATTCATCACCGAAGGTTTCCATTTTACGTACGACTCGCAAAACTGCAACCACATTCTCAACAAATAACGGTGTTTCTTTCGCTGTGCCAGCATTCTCACACTCACACCATACATGCAAGCATGGGTCTCAGAGGCAACCGATACGAAATGTCAGTTCGACGAAGAGTCAGTTCAAATAACGATGACGCATTGAACTACTATATGAAACAAGCAGGATGGTACGATGATGACTACAGCATGCAACAGTACAACAGCGGTGCGGCAGAGTCCTCCAAGACATCAGCCACCAGCAAAGGAAAATATAATGATGATGATGGAGTCTCAGTTAGTGCCGCCAATTCGGATGGTATTTCAATGGAGATGAAGCTAATAGCAGCAGCAATCGCTATTGCCTTTGCAGTCATCGTATTCAAATGCCTAAGCGGAAGACGGCGACGAAAGAAGGTTTCCTCTGCCGCCTCAAGAGCCACTTCTCGTTCAGAAAAATCTAGCTCCAAGTCCCGCCCAGCCCGATCAAGATCGGGTACTCGCACACGCAGCAAATCATCTTCTTCTGCGAAGGGAGATGAATACCACAGAATGGACGATCGTGAGCATCGACCAGCACGTTCGAAGGAAAGATCGAAGGAAAGATCCAAGGACAGGCAACGGTCCAAGGAACGATCTAAGGAACGTCCGCAATCCAAGGACAGGCAACGGTCTAAGGAACGCCCACGATCCAAGGAAAGACAACATTCTAAGGAACGTTCACGCTCGACTTCCAACGGTCGAAAAAGCAGCCGTGACAGAAAGAGCACCAAAAGATCATCTCGGTCGACTTCGAGAAATCGATCATCACTGCTGGTGTAAATCAGCCGTGAATCCTGGGACAAACGCTTTTGACTGGACTGTAGTCTTCTGTAAATTTTCGAAGACGCATTCCATGTCTGTTGTGACCGTGAGTGCAATCTGAGAGTCGAATATCTACAACTCTTGGACTCTTCTTGCTATTAAAAAAATCGACAAGGGCAATTTAGATACAATATAATGATAGGACTATTGCTATATTTCAATTCCGCATTCCGCACAGCTCTCTATGTTTATATTGTCCCCTCTTTGATTCGTTCATCGTGTCTGACGATGCGCCGAGGAATACCACTACAGGTATTAAAAAATAGGAAAGGGTTACCCAGTACTGTACACAATGCCTCAATATCGCGACCAAAGTGATAATACTGTAACAACAATAGGCATTCTTCTTCAGAAGTAAGACTGGCACTAGATTTTGAAGGAACGATCATTCGGGCTTCGTTTATCTGCCTGACCAATGATTTCACGTTGTCGATACTCTGAGGAAGCAACCTCCTCCTGCTAATACACGATATGCATCAATCTAAGGGAGAAGGAGAAAGAACTTCCATTGGTTCATGCCTGGAGGGTATTAGAAGAGTATCCATCGTTGTCATCCACGCAATATGGGGAGCTTTCCCAAAAGTAGTTGTGTCGATTTATTTTTATTTCTATGATAGCAATACAGATTTAGAAAAGGGAAAACTTCTTGGTGGGCTTCATTTCGGCCAAAGTCTCAGCAGCCTTGTCGACGTGAGAAGCGGCATCTGCCAGTTCATCATAGACCAATTGGCAGACACCAGCCTTGTCCAAAACGTAGGTAACACGACCGGGAAACAAGCCAAAGGCAGCGCGAGGGACTCCAAAAGCCTTACGGACAGCGTTGTCTTCATCGGCCAAGATGGAGAAGGTCAAGCCAAGTTCTTCGGCGAACTTTTGCTTGGAATCGGCTCCTTGTCCAGAGATACCAACGACGTCGGCTCCGTAAGTCTTGCGGATCTCCTTGATCTTCTCGTTGAAGGTCTGAGCTTGGACGGTGCATCCAGGGGTAGAGTCAGAAGGGTAAAAGTAGACAACAAGTGGCTTTTTGAAGGAGGAGCGAGTGACGGTCTTGCCGTTTTGGTCCACGAGGGAGAACTCAGGGGCAGTCTCTCCGACTGCAAGATCCAAGGCCGTTTTGACCTTGGGTGCGGAGTTGGGAGCAAAGGCTGCTGCGCTTCCAATAAGAGCGACGGTGGAAAGGAGAGAGAGTTTCATTTTATTTGGATTTGTTTTGTAAAAGGTTGTGTTGAGAGATGTGACGAATGGTTGGAGGGTTGAGATCTTGTTGTTTGATGATGGGACAACGTCAGATTTTGGGAAGACTGAGTCAGACTCTAATAGTCGTTTTAGGTACAGTAGTTCACGACGGACAACCACAGTATTGCGTTCGCAAAAATAAAAAGCGAACCAGCACCATCACCAAACCGTTACTATTTTTTAAATACCGGTGTAGTCCACCCATCGGTCTACTAAAGTAACCGTTCAACCTCTTTAGCCCTTCTTGAAGAATAGCATCGGTGGCTCAAATGCGCAAGGTTCTACGATACAAATTAGGACTTTTTAGCAGCCAAAGAAGTAGTTGCCGAGACATCAGAGGTATCTGACTGACATCATGACTCCTCTCTGCTATGATTGCTGCTCCCTCCTATGATAGAGCTTCCTTACAATGAGAGGCCTTTGAAATCAATTGAGACAATTCTGCAGTCGATTTCACAAAGTGATAGAGTTGGGTTGGTGGTATTGATTCGCTCAATTGAAAACGAACTGTTGCGTCGCCACGTTGAATTACCTCTTACCGTTTCGTTGATGAGTCACCTCGGCATGCAATTCCGAATCGCAGTTCCTCAACACGCAACATGTGTCTGACGTTCACACAAGGACTGGTACTTTTCTGACCGCGAAGTTCTACGGGTTGACCAATATGACCCATTTTCCGCCCTCGGAAGTTTTTCAAACCACACAACGTCAACCGAAGAGACAAAGTGAAGCAAAAGTTCCAAAAAAGCCACCATGAGGCAACTTCAAACATGCATGGAGCTCATACTGCTTGCTGGATTGTATTCACATCAAGCTGACGCGTTTGGCACTGGCCTGAAAGCAAGTCCGCCACGATCGGCAACCTTATTCCCTTCGACGAGACAAAACGTTGAATCATCGTCAAATTTCGCACGACCGATAGATCGAATCTTTGCTTTGCAAAGCTCAGCCATCGATCCCGATGATGGTGAAGCAATCTTTAAAGCAGTGGATGATTCGTCCATGGGAAAGAAAGAAAGCTCCACAAAGCGACTTCTCTGGGCGTGCATGGTCCTCATGTTCGCACAATTCTCATCCAACTTCCCAACATTCTCAACCGTTCCAAAAAACGTTGCATCGGCAGCTGTGACGGCATCTTTCATCCGAGACTCGCGAACGGATCGACGAGTGTCAGTGAAGCAACTTCTTGCGATCGCTCTTCTTGGATGGCAATTGATTCCTCAAGCAGGCAACCTGATTGCTTCCGCTTCCACTGTGATATCACAATGTTCCAATTGGTACGTTGGGATTCTGGAATCATTTCCAATATTGACAAAATCCTGTTCGTCCGCGATTATTGGCATCATAGGAGACACCTGCGCTCAGCAAATTGAAGAGAGAACAAGAGTCAAGAAAGAAGGACCTACTGCTTCACCTATCAAGTATGACAGACGAAGAGGCTTGTCGATTGTTGCAGATGGTCTTTTCATTACTGGACCCATCTTGCATTTTGTATACGAATTTCTAGAGAAGCTCATTCCTGTCTCTGGAAGTGCTCTGCCGCCATCATTGGCTGCCCTCTCGCAAGTGCTTCTCGACGATATCTTCGTCGACTCTTTGTTCGTTGCAACGACCTTTATCTCTACCGGACTTACAGAAGGATACGGAAAGAGAACTCTTACACAATTCAAGACAGACTTTTTTCCCACCCTTAAGGCTGGTTGGGCGGCTAGTCTCATGCTCATGCCACTGGAGTTCACTTGCTTCCGGTTCCTTCCCGTGAGCTTTCGCGTCCTAGGCATGAACTTTGTGGACATTGTCTGGGACGGTGTCTTGAGCTTTCAAGTTCACAAGAGCCGAATCCGAATGGCACGGGAAGATGCCGAAACTGCCCAGCCGGAAGAACCACAACCACAAGGGTTCCACGAAGGAGGAGAGACCCCATCATCATGTGCTGCTGCTACACCGGAAGGCCTCTCCTTTGCGACGTAAATAGAAAACTGTACTCTAGTGTAATGTACAATAAAAATATAATATCATGTGTAAATAATACACTTTGCTTTCGGAACCAGTTTTGCGCGAAAATGACGTAATGAAGTTGATGAATCTGACTGCATTTCATCGATTTCGAAACTGAGACATGGCTCCTTCCAATTTCAAAACCTTGAAACCAAAACAACAGCGCAAGGTCGCCAATGACCGAACGATTTTTCTTTGAAAGCTTAGGCGAAAGCTTCCAAAAGCTTCTGTGCCACTAGGACACCGAGTCCTTGGCAAGCTTTGGGACTGGCTCCAGTAATTAGCTTGCGATCTTCGGCTACAGTTGCATCAGCACCCGTATTGACAATTGTGACACCCCGTTCAATCAACTTTTCGCCAAAGTACCAAGGCATTTTCCCTGTGATACATTATTCGATTGATTGAATGATTGATTGATTCATTCGTCAGATTAGCAGCTTATTAGAAAAGAATGAAGAAAATGAACAGATAGGAGTCCGAACTTACCCGGCATATACCCAATCATAGGAGTTTGCTTGTCGACGGAATCTGGGAAGCATGCCATCTTGTATCCATCAAACAGAAACGGCTCTTGTTTTGCTGCCAGAAAGGCCGCGGGGCCGTGACAAATGGACATGACGAACAAGTCCTTCTCTTTGGCATACGCTAAAACTTTGCCCATCTTTTCATCTTCAGGAAGTCCCAGCATGGCCCCATGACCACCAGGAGGAAAGAAACAGATATACTGGCTCAACTTCTTTTCATCTGTCACAACATCGGCCAACGAGAGAGGAGCGTCGAACTTGGGCTTGGCAGTCTTGTTGAAGAAGTCCAACATAACCTGGTCCTTTTGAGGAAGTGCCCACATTTCAATGCATACTGGCTTGCCAGTTGGAGTGGCAACATCAAAGTCAAATCCTGCATTGACCAAATGCATCATGGGGTGACATGCTTCAACCGGATGATTTCCTGAGGAAAACTTCTTTCCATTCTCCATTTGCATGTAACGCTCTTCAGTACAAATCATGAGAACCTTCTTGTCGCCTTTGTACGTTTTGTCAAATTCGACGACCTTGTAATCTGTTTTTTTGTCGACAGCAAGTCGTTTGGAAAACGGTGATGGTTCGTATCCGATACCTGCGTCGTCGAGAGCGCCTTCCAATCCAAGACAGTTCCAGATCATTGTGCTTTGAGTTCGTGAGTATGAGTTTTTTGTGAAGAACAAAATGATGTCTGTATAATACCGGATGTCTGTCTGCGTGACTGCAAGAACTATAGCAGTACTAGTAGCATTTTATCAAACTATGAGCTACAGTGTGAGCTATGGGACTTCTGATACCAATACCTTCACGACTCCTTCACAAAACCTTGATGTACATCACGACAACAATAATATCGCCAATGAATGGCTCAACGACCGTTCTGTTAGGCGAAATTTTCCAAAAGCTTCTTGGCCATTCGGACACCGAGTTCTTGACAAGCTTTTGGACTGGCGCCGGTGATGAGCTTGCGATCTTCGGCTACAGTTGCGTCAGCGCCGGTGTTGACAATTGTGACACCTCGTTCAATCAACTTTTCGCCAAAGTACCAAGTCTGTTTGCCTGCAATGTCGGTGGTGTCGATGAGATCAAAAATTAAAAAAATTCATGCTTCAGAACATTGATTGAAATAATTGTATACGAACAGTAATAGTTTGAACGCACCTGGCAAATACCCAACCATTGGAGTTTGCTTGTCGATGGAATCTGGGAAGCAAGCAATTTTGTATCCATCAAAGAGAAATGGCTCTTGTTTTGCTGCCAAAAAGGCCGCGGGGCCGTGGCAAACAGACATGATGAACAGGTCCTTCTCTCGGGCATACCCTAGCAATTTGCCCAGATTTTCGTCTTCAGGAAGTCCCAGCATGGCCCCTTGACCACCAGGTGGAAAGAAACAGACATACTGGCTCAACTTCTTTTCATCTGCCATTATATCGGCCAACGAGAGAGGAGCGTCGAACTTGGGCTTGGCAGTCTTGTTGAAGAAGCCCAACACAACCTGGTCCTTTTGAGGAAGTGCCCACATTTCAATGCATGCTGGCTTGCCAGTTGGAGTGGCAACATCAAAGTCAAATCCTGCATTGACCAAGTGCATGATGGGCTGGCATGATTCAACCGGATGATTTCCTGAGGAAAACTTCTTTCCATTCTCCATTAGCATGTAACGCTCTTCAGTACAAATCATGAGAACCTTCTTGTCGCCTTTGTACGTTTTGTCAAACTCGACGACCTTGTAATCTGTCGTTTTGTCGACGGCAAGTCGTTTGGAAAACGGCGACGGTTCGTATCCGATTCCTGCGTCGTCGAGATCGCTTTGCAATCCAAGACATTTCTTGATCATTGTGCTTTGTCTTTTTTCTTTTCTTTCCAACGGAAGGACAGGAGTTTTGTTTTTTTGTGAGAGAAACTGTTGGTAAAACAAAGAATGAAACTGTGTACTCCGTTGTAGTAGCGGTACTGCCCATTACCGCTCCGGGAAGCAGAAAGTATTGCGTTCCCGGATGACGCCGGTTTCGATTTGTGACAAAAAATGATTAGAAAACTTCATGAATACGTTTACCTACGTACACGTGTGAAAATATTGGTACGGGAATATGGAACACCTGTTCATTTAATTGAAAGATTGAATTCTCAGGAACAATTCTTCGTATTTCGCAAAAAGAATTGTGGAGCGGAAATGGAAAGGCACCTTTCAGTACCAGGTACGTCCGTGATTGGACGAGTTTCGCTTCCTTGTCATAGAGATACATGAACCGATCTGGAGCGGTAATGACAACAATACCTGATTCTCACGGCCGTGGTCGACTTAAAGTTTCGTTTGAATAGGTAGGATAGATTTTCAAGATTTGTTGGGGATGACCGAAGTGCCCATGCATGCTAGAAACACCCAATATAGTCAATGATGCCAAGACTTGTTCAGCTGTGTTGACTGGTCCATCTTCCTTCATGTCCACCATGTCCGCCATGCCAAACCCAAGACCATAGGTGCAAACTCGAGTTCCAGTAACCAATGACCTACTATTCGCTTTGTCTTTGTCTACCCACTTGTTAGCTAGCTTCCGCTATCGCTTGGAGCTCTTCATAGGTATCGTACCCAAAGTATTCTTCAACGGTCGCCTTGGCATAGTCGAAATGTGGAAGAACCTCTTCAACGATGTCGTCATCGTACTCGTCCTGTGGGTTCCACAACCATTGCCCAACCCCCATGGCCTGCAGGACTGCCAATAATATTTCATCCTGCGGCAAGGCGAGCAGTCCTTTTGCCGTCCCCGCATAGTTAATGTTGAATTGTGACTGTGAGATATCCAGTATGGGTGTTGGTTGCGATCCCTGCTCAAAAACTTCTCGAAAGGAAGAGAGACCATTGATGCGCAGTACCAAGTGAAGAAATTGGATGGCACAGACCAACATGTTGTGGGCGTCATTGCTGTATAGTGCATCCGTGGGCCAATTATTTTGTTCTGACGATGCTGAAGGATATGGAGAGACGGCTTGCAACACAACAGGGTTGTTGGGAAAGTTGCTGTCGTCACCATCTTGATTTTTATGTTCTTTCACTGGAAGAGCAATAGTTTTGGCTAAGGCATCATCATACATGGAAACATGAATGTAGGCTGGTCCAACGGGCAACTCCGATAAAGGCCCCATAGTAACGACCGTAAGTCTCTCTTTTAGCAACTCCTGTACTTCAGTCTCTGTGAGTCCAGAAGAATGAGGCAATCGTCGAACCGAAGAGGTTGCCATTTCTTTCCATTGCTCAATTGCTGCAGCTACATAGACCGACTGTATGCTGGAGCATATCAGTACTAGTCGAGGCTGCGAAGAGGTGACTGTCAGGTCGATTAGTTTCATCAGTGTTTCAACGACCAAATCGTCGTTGTTGATGCCACAGCATACTGCTCGGAGTATATCAATGTCCCTTCGCCGGATAAGCACCTCCCCGTTTTCTCCGGTCAGAGGTTCGTCTTGGGGATGCAACGAAATTAAGTTTAACGATTTGAGGGCTTCCACGGAGTCGTGTGTCAATGTCATTCGAATCATGGATAAGTCATCAGAGGTATTGGTGCAAGAAGTGCCAACGTGCAGCAGGGAGATGGATGGATATTGACCTTCTACAGTCAAGACTTTTGATACGTATTCCACCTGCTGCCAGGATGTTGATAATGGCTGGTGTAGGTTGGACATCATGACAACTGTCTCGTCTTGACCAGTACTGGTCGTCCTCGTCGTCTTTGCTGATGAATAAGAGAATGACGACGATAACTTTTCAGGAAGGAAATCAAGTAGATCGTCCATGGCAAACGCCACATTTGGAGGAACAGTCATCATTCTCTCTTCTGTACTTGATGAAGGCGGTACTGCGAAATGGCCATGGTGCCTGAGATTGTCATGGCTTGAGTATGGCTGAAGGAAACGTCGAAATGGATCCAATGCTGCCGGACTGGTTGATGTCTCCGAGACGTCAGATGACTGATCCAACTCTTTGTCACGGACCCCCGCCGTTGTCGATTGTGATGATTCCATGATAGATGAGGCATCTTCATAGATTTGTTGAAGATGTATTCTTTTAGCATTGTCTGCTTGCAGGAGAGAAGTAAGATTGAACTGAAGCGTTGGTGGAGTGTCGATTCCTGATGATGGCGATGATGATTGTATCGTCGATTGTCTTTGCCTTGTATTCAGACCTCCTACTACAACAAAAGCATCGCCTTCATAAGCCAGAGAAATCAATAATCCAAATAAGACTAGTAGCCATAAGAGTTCAGAAATCAACATCGTGTGAGAAGTGGCATATTATGCGGCGTTGTGATGAACCTCTTCCGATCGTATTGTGACGTCATCATCGCAGAATCAGGGCAACCGCAGTTTCATTGTACTATACAGCAGAGATAATATATGCAGTTTGCTTTGTCGTTGTCTTGGTACAAATCCAAATATCGTCAGCTGCCGAGTGATCAATGAACATGGAAGATGAAACCTTTGCCCAAGCTGGATTGAATGATACAGGAAGCAATATCGACTTGGGCCTGAATAATGAAACCATTGTTGGTGACCTCAACAACAAACACGAAAGCAGTGGTGGCTTTGAATGGACTGCCTTGACCATTGCACAAGCTATTGTTCTGTTCTTCTTGGCAGGAGTCGCAGAGATTGTGGGTGGTTGGATGGTGTGGATGTACGTCAGAGGAGGGAAAAGTGATGCCAACGTTGCTGTCAATGAAACAAGCAATAACACGACAGCGACAACAAGTGCCAACAACGACAGCAATGTTGACAAACCATGGTGGTGGGGATTGGTGGGAAGCCTGGTATTGATAATCTATGGCTTTATTCCATGTCTTCAGCCCACTGATAGTTTCGGTCGTATCTATGCAGCCTATGGAGGATTCTTCATTGTCTTCAGTTTTCTTTTTGGATGGGCTGTGGATGGCGACAAACCCGACATTGGTGATGTTATTGGAGGTTGCATATGCTTCGTTGGTGCTGGGATCATATTCTTTTGGCCACGATGATATTGCCTTTGGTGGTGGGGTCGATCATCAAGTTATCGAATCATTGGATTTTCAAGTGATCCAACTCACACCAGCCGCTCGAGTAGACAAGAGCAGTGCAAAGAGCGACCACAGTACTCCGAACAGCAAGAGTTTCGACAAGAATGCTTTTACGATCCAAGTAGTTTGGGCGCAACGTGGCAAGAAAACAAGGTAGGACCCAATCCTTATTTGGGGGTCAGTCCAAATCTGTCAGTTCCAAATTGGTTTCAGTGGCGTGGGGACATCCTCCGCTGCACCTAGAGTGATAATACAAGGTCTGAACCCATGTTTATGATTCTCAATTCCGATAGTGCGGTCTGCTTCGAAATAAGCTTGTGATTTTAAATTTGCAATTACTGCCACGAGATGACGCGTATGACAACTTTCGCCCTACTGTAGGTTTATTATAGTTGTAGACACACTAATTAGTCGTAGGCCAGCCAACAACAAAATAGAAGAAGTATGCGAACTTGAGGCTTTTCACAGTACATCCGCGTTTCGATGGACTGAAATCCAAATTGGAAGACCAGATCTTTTGTTTCGAATAACGAGGAGGCGACGACGTACAGTATGCGCTGGAAGCCATATCGCTAGGATACTGGGGAACATGTATTGCCAGGAATGCTTTTGTGGTTTCAGAACGAGAAAATTAGTGTAGCAAAAGCGCCTATCAAGCAAGTAGAAACAGGTCAAATAATGGCCTACGTCGATTGCACGCAATTTTCGTACAGTAATCGTTGAAAACTAAGGCCTACAGTACTGCCGACGATGGGTTTGGAGAACATGAGGCCTGAAGAAGGGATGCATATGTGTCTCAAGTCCATTTTCTAGCATGACGATGCACTGTGAACGCATCCTGGATATAACTAGATAATGAAGTACTCTTCTGATTGACGGAATGTAGTCTTGTTGGATCCCAGCTTCTATTGCATCACTATGCCGATGATGTGATGCTGTTGTGATGTCATCCTTCCAAGACGCTTCTTGTTCGTGAAGAAACGATGATTCATCAAGATATCCATAAATGTCGCAACGTGGAGGGTATCTTTTGATGATGTGAGAATCTGATTCAGCTGTGAGTACGTCATCCTGTAGGACTCCAGTGTTCTCATCCAATAATCATGCTACCGTAGGATCAGAGATGAACGGAAGAAGTTTCTGTGCTGGCCAAAAGATTCCCATATGTGGCGAGCAGTAAATTCTGTGCAGGCGCATTTAGGGTTGACCCATCTATTGATTGAAAAGGATACAACGCCACGAAGAAAGCATTAAACCCCTCAGAAAATCCACGTGCGTATTTCAAATTTGTAGTATGTACATCAGTTCTCAAGACAAACAATCTCCTGCCAAAGGGTGTATATTTTTGTTTAAGGGTTTCGTCATGATTGTCGATTCGCTGATATCTGGTGTACCCTATTGGCCAATTTTTTTGCTTCTTTCTGCCACATGAATCTAATAAACATGCACGTGTGCTCCAAGAAAGGTAAAACGCATCGTTTCTGCATCTCTTCACCATTATCAGAACAACAGATTCACGCAACACTTTTTGTCGTTCTACCTTGAAACCTCCCTCCATAATCAAGTCCGAACGAAGTTTAAGTGGAGCAATACAATAATGAGACTAGTTCGATGTTTCATGCTCAGCTTTGTCTTGATCAAAGCATTAGATTGCTTGGTGCCTAGCGCAGCAGCTCAACCAACTGTTGAAGAGATGCCTTCAAATTCCCCAATTCATCCTACAAGTATTGTCAATGCAAGTTATGATACCAGATTCAATCAATCGGAAGACGACGCATCTTCGTTTGAACAAGATAGGATATCACCGCTTTGGTTTTGCTTTGTTCTGGCACCGCTGATCTATTTCGCTTATCAATCATATTTGAATACTGAACGGATATCCACTTTTCTGAAACCGAGCCACGATTCATCGATCCCATTCGCATCATCCGTTGGAACTATGGCATTACTCTGTGCTGTCGTCTTGGCACAGATATCTTTTGATCAGAGCTCGATTGTTTCATCGTGTACTTTCTTCTCAACATGGTATATGCAGAAATTGGAAGCAAACCCTCTGGTTACCAATTGCCTGACGAGTGCAGTCTTTACATGGGTGGGTGACGTTATAGCCCAAGGGTTTGGAGAAATGATACATTCGGACAAGTCCTTCTTCGAAAACTATGATAAGCGTCGAGGGTTTGCATTCATTCTGGATGGTATCATTCTTTCAGGCCCACTGCTACATTATTCCTTTGAACTTATGGAGAGCATTTTTCCTACGGAAGGAGAGGATGGCACCATTCTATCATCCATCATTCATGTTTTCTTGACCGACTACGTTGTCGACACCATCTATATCTTCCTTTCCTTTGTCTTGGTGGCAATGGTCGAAGGTGAAGTTCACGACCTGAAAAAGATTCTGAGGCAGAACTTTTTGTCCACCGTCAAGGCGAGTGGGTTCACCAACCTTTCTCTGGCCCCGTTCGAGTTTGTCTGTTTTCGATACCTCTCTGTGGGCTACAGAGTTTTGGTTATGAACATGATTGACGTCATTTGGCAAGCGGTTGTTTCATTCTTTGCACACCGCGGTCGAAAGCATGCTCATCAAGATCCTGTCGATTATGAAGGCGATAAAGCTTCGCTGATTGCTCCAACTGCTGCTGGATGATTGAATCAGAAACAGCATTGAAGCAGAGATAATCGGATTGTCGGGAAAACTTGAAGTTGATATCAACGTCATTCATGCAGCATATTGAACTCGCCTTGCACCTAAAACTTGTACAGCAACAGGTAGCATTCCCACCCCAAACGCAAGGAATCACTCGCTAGCTCTACCTTGAGCACTTTCTCACCTTGACTTGTGATCATTAACGTTGGGCTGCTACGAGTACCACTACCACCATCAATGCCATCACACAACCGACCACTTTTAGTATTCTATCAGTTTTTCAAACTGCTTATAATTCATAATAATTTTTCCAAGCCGACTGGCATGCACACACTAGCAATTTAATTGTTATTCTAGCTGAATATTATTAGCTTCCACCTTTGGTGTACTTGCAATATCGTCCGATCGGCAACAAGTAATTAACCATCCCTTAACGAGTCGCTCCACCTATCGAGATCCCGTTATTTTTCTTCCACGAGCAACTTGGGATAAAATACTTTCATCCTTGTTACAAATACCTGCCAATTTTGCAGCAATACAACAGTGCTTGTACATCTTTGGGATTAATTCGACCCCAGAACCGCGAACCCGAAGTGACAATTTACTTGACAAACCTATCGGTGAAAGCAGTGAACTTAGATTTCATGTTAGCGGCAAGCGTCCCCCCTTCAGCCACAACTTTAGATTGCAAGCTAGCCGCAAGCGCCCTCGCCTCGGCAATAGCGTCAGCTTTCGTGTCGCTATTGTCGCTATCGGTCAAACCAAGCATTTCTGATGTCATCAGGACGAGGTTAAAAAAGGAAACACTACATCAGTCAGATGAAGCTTGTGACAAAAAGTAGATCGATTTGAAAGAAAAAGACTCACCATTAAATCGGTCGACCTCATTGGTCGACCCCAGACACAATGCTGTTCGTTGGTCAACAGCATTGATTTGGACATCCAAGATTGATCCACCAGTGATTCCATCCGACGTCTTTCCTCCTGACTTTTCGACCAGCAGTCCAAAGGGCGCTGCCTCAAATGCCAATCGTAGCTTGGCAGGAGACTTTTCGGAAGTAGGATTACAAAAGACGCCCTGTCTCTTTGTAAATTGTTGATAGACATCGGGGACCAAACCGCCAGTATACCGCAAAGTATAACGGTTGACCATGTAGTGGTCGACCAAATTGCGGTAACCAGTCAATTCTTGGGATGCACGCAAGTTGGCAGGAGAAAAGATTTTGGAAGTAGGTTTGATTCGAATCGCATGACGAGAGCAAATCCAGGTGTCGTCCTTGATGCTGCTCATACTTGCTAGAGAAGCATTTCCCTCAGAGATGATACCCGTATTTCCCTCAGAGATGATACCCATACTTGGACGACGAGGAGTACTACTGGTATTTCCATCAGAGTTACATCCATAGGTGAATTCATAGGTTCCGTCGTCCAAGGCCACCAGCACAGTTGTTCGAGGTCCGTACAAGGCAACAACACTTGTAACTTGATCCCTCCCAGTGGCTCCAATCAATCCAGTTTTTTTGGGCCAAACGCCAATCATGGTTCCAACCGCCCAGTTGTTGTCGACAATCGAAGAACCATCCAAGGGATCCCAACAGACCGTGAATTCACCCTCGCCGCCTTCATCGACATTGCGGACAATAGGATCTTCTTCAGAAGCTCCTTCACGGATAACAGGAGACTTTTTTACCGCGTCCCAAAGCAGCTTGTCGGCAATCACCTAAAGTTCCGAAAGAAAAGTTGTCCGGCCATTTCTGAGAAAAAATAACATGACAAACAGTAAAAATATCAGGGCTTACATCCACGCTGAGCTGCGAATCTCCAAAGTCATTTGTGGATCCCTCTACTGTCACCAATGCCACTCGAAGAGCCTCGGTGATATCGGCACAAACTTGCATCAAATCTTGAATGACGGCCCGAATTTTCTCATCTGCACATTTCTCTAGCAAGACGTCATCCAAAGTTTCGTAAGAGTCCTTCTTTTCTTCCGTCGTGTAGAACGAAGTACATGAGGCACCAAAGGAAGAATCTTTCTTTTGAAACTGTTCTTGTTTTTGTTGGGCAGTAGACATGTTGTTCTTTTCTAAAGAATATATGGCTGTTCGGCAGTAATGTTGTGAGGGCGAATTCGGAAACAAATTGAAAATGGTGCGACGTCATTCATTCATTCATTGAATGTGAGACACGGCTCGTTGGCAGACGTCCCGACACGTCACACGGGCAAGATTGTGTTCGACAATAAAAGTCATTCAATCGAACACATTGAAAATGATCCAAGTTGCTGGTATTGGCTTGCACTACTCTCTTTTCCTATCTAGAGTGCGTGGATCAATATTCGCAATACTGCAAAAGCATAGCAATAATAGGAATGTACACTGATTATATATAATAGCAGATCAGATTATCTGATGATTCGATGTTCCCGTTCGGTGGCCAGCTGATTGATTGATGCGCTCAATGATTGATTCATGACGATCATTCAATCCACAGATATCGACACCAGCTTCAGTCGAGCCATCTATTGACTAGTACCAAAGAATCCAACCGTCAAGATAGAAACGATAGCAACCGCCACCATGCGGACTCCAAACACGGCTACAGTATCAATGGTGGCTCCCGTCGGGTCGGCCTCGATCTCTTCCTTGTAGAAATCAATTCCAGGTCTTAGAAAAAAGAATTCCACTAAGCAGTAACAAAAGATGGCAATTGGCAGGTGATCAAAAACTGCATAGTATTTCGACGACCAGTCCACTTGCGCATAGAATCCGTTTGGATTGTTTGGCAAGAGATTCAAATTGTGATTGGGCAAAATGCCATGTGTCTCACTAAATCCTGGCAGCGTTGTCGGACTACCCTCGGGTTTGATACCATCAATGGTGGCAATCTTCCAACCACGATCCATGGCACTTTGAATGCTTTGTAGGTATTCGGGAGAGCCGTCGGGAGCAAAGTCAGCCGGCGTCTTGCGTGGAGTGATTCCAAATTCGGCCAGAGCCTTGGCCGAGGGTGGAATGGATTTGCCCGCAGCCAAATAAGGATCGGGAGGACCAAACAATGGGTTGGAGTGTCCAGAAGCCGGTTGTTGAACGAGCATGGTTGATAGGAGAGCATCAATGGTAGACTTGGGATCTATCATGTTTGCCTGAGTTCTTGAGGATTGAAGGCTTCTTCTTGATGGTAGCGTGGATTGAAAGGCAGAAGACGTGGAAATCATCGTTGCTGCCAATAGAATGAGTAACAGGGGGCTACTGAGACATTTCGTTTGTGATGACATTGTCTTGATAGTGCGTGTTTGGTATTGAAAGTTATTGCGTTTGAGGAAGAAGAAGGGGATGATGATGATGTTGTTGGCGACGCGATGGTTGGGTTTTTTGATTGGTTATGACACTTTTTGAGTTCCTTGCCTCCACGTGGAGATGTTTTCGATAAATGAAATCCTCAACGTGATGATTGCAAAGATACCTACAGTACAGTACAGTATTTCGTTGGTCTTGCTATGCATGCCTTAACAATGATCGATGGCAAACAGAACTGGCTGAAGCAATATCTTCCTTCAGCAACGCACTTTGCGGAAAGCTGGGAAGGATGGTCAAATATTTTCCTGATGAAGAGATTTTCTACGAATAGATCAAGTCGAAGAAGATACAAGAAGAAGAAAGATAGGATGCAAAAGAATCACTATTTACAATTAGAGATTACAGCACTTGTTGTGCTTGATAGGAAGCTTCCAGCTTGCCAAGATTCTCATGAGACAAAAGGTTGCAAAGATCTCTTTTTCCTGGTTTTGTTTCACGTTGATCTTGGCAATCACTTGCCATGCAATACCTGAAAAGGAAAAATGATTTCACTCCATTCTTGTTGGGGATGATGTGTACTATGTCTGTACTACAAGTAGTGTCAACAACAACAAGAACAATAAGAGCGACATCAACAACACGAAGACCAGCAGCAGTCGATAGAGGTCAGAAGGCCAAGATTTCGTTTGAACTAAACCACTTCGAACTTTTCTATTGGCGGAATCTATCTCTTGCATTTAGATCATGTAAAGTGTCCAATATTGTTCCACCAATAAGTTCAAAGTTCAAAGTTGTAGGACATAACTGTTTTGAGGGCCTTTTTTAGTGTCGTGTTTCGTGACATGCTGACCGTTACTTTGATTCACGCGAACCGTCGATTTGAAAAAAAGACGGAGCAAATAAACCACATCACAACAAGCAAGACAAACCCATCTACTTACCGTACGGATTCCTGTAAATTCATTATCCTTTCTATTCCCAACCCCCATATCAATTAGACTATTCAAAATGGTACGGTGGCTCCACTGTCTGTGATCATTGAAGCTTTCCTTTGTTCCAGCGGCACGAACAGTTCAAAACCATGATGTGTCTTTATTCAAACGTGGCAACTTTCAACCCGACGGCCGATTTTCTCACCAATCGTTGCTTCCTTGTACTTCAACAGGCTGATGGCTATGATCCACGCAAATCTAAAGTCAGTGATGACACCATGGACACCTGGAGATCTTCTCAGGTCACTGGAGACTTGAAAGAGGTCCCTGGAATCGGGCCTGCTGCCGTCAAGAAACTTGCTGAGAGCGACGACGGTCCCGACAGAATCACCAACACCTACCAACTCTTTGGAAAGTTCCTCATGCTCAAGGGACCTGGACACGGGGACGAGATCGAAGTGGAACCCCTGGAGCACACTCAAAAGTTCTGGGAGTTTCTCAAGAACCGCGGCATCACGGCCCACCGCTCCGCCATTGTCAAGGCGATTGCCGAGAAGTCGGCCACTTTCTTCACCGGTATCTACGATGCCAATGACTACGAGGATGACGAGGATGATGAGTAAACTTCAATTTTCTTCATCGACCCGGGGCCGGTGGTGAGAACACACCTTGTAGATCCAGCTGTATCCATATTATTAGACGACATATTTTGATGACGAAAGAACAAGCCAATTATTTTATGTGTAGGAACTTTTTATTCCAATCGTACAACCGACAATGCCAGAAGATAGCAACAATCACTAGAGGTAGACCTTTCTATTCTGATGATGACCATCGAAAGAACTATAGTAGACTTCGACCAGCAATCCTGAATCTTGCAGCCCCACTCGCATTTTTCATCTTTCAGCACTCTTATACCGTATTGTCGAGGTGCTCCAATCTGACGTATTATCTAGACGTTTCATGAATCATCCAATGGCAAGGGTGCCTACTGCTGTACATTTATGAATCACAGAGACATGGGGTGATGACACAACGGCGGGGCACGCTATTTTAATGTTCCAGTCTTAGCCTTATGACACCTTCTTTGGACTACTAATATCCAACCAAGCTCAGAAACAAATAGCATTCTATAGATCTGAGTGCATATACATATGTATAGTTAACAAATTTACAAGATACTATTCATTGAATGAATCTAGGATTCAATTCAACACAACACCGCAATATTTATTCTTTGGAAATTTTCAAGGCCGCCTTGCTCGAGGAAATGGCACTCAGCAAGTTGTTCTTGGCTGTTTGATGTCCGTCAGAAGATCGCGAGCTTCCAGACGATTGCAAGAGTGTTTGTTCAATTGAATCCATGCACTTGAAAGTCTTTTCGTCATCCTTTCGGAAGGAGGAGGTAATATCAGCTGCTTGGACAGCGTCCTTTAGTTTGCGGAGAGAGAATTCCTTTTGAAGCCTTCGCTTGGCCACTTGGAAACTAGTGCTTCCGCTTGTGGAGCAGGAGTCGAAAGACTTGGCGTCATCATCATCATCATCATCACTGTCTGCATTTGCAAAGCTGTTGAGAGATTCTCTTTTTCGCACAAAATTCTCTTCGGCATGCGTGGATTCTGATTCTTCATTGTCGAGATCGAGGTCATCGTGACCCGGATGGTAGGTCACGTCGATGCTATTAGCTCTGTTTCTCCTTCCGTCCTTAGCAAGGAAGGCATGCAACGAGACTTGTCTCGGCATCTGGATGCGGCCATTGTCCGAATCCATGTCACTATCATCACAGGAGCACATAGACATCAAGTCTTCTTCTGTCTCTTCCGCAATCGTAAAAAGGCTGCTTTCGTCACCCATTAAGCTACGACTTTCATCATCGTATAGTTCGCCTTCGTAACTGAAAGAGTCGTCATCGTCACTACTTTCACAAAGGGAGTATTCGGCTACGGAATCACATTCCGAATCATCGCCGTCAAAGTCGTCAAAGTCTGGAAGACGATCAAGGACGGATTGATCGATTGGGGCGGAGAAGTTGTCACTGGTTGGGGAATCCATTTCAAATTCCATGTTGTCGTACAGTAGCTTGCTATTGAGTTATAAAATTTATATCTCCAAAAAGTGTGGGTTTGGTACACGAATGGTACAGTCAGTCTTCCTGCCCGGCACTGGTTGGAACTTTTGTGGCTCGTAAACAAGTTTCGGAGAAATATTGATTAACGCGAAAGACATTGAACAACCTGGTAAACCTAATGCCGTTATTCAATTCGCCGAGCAGGGGCTTTGGAAAAGACTCCCGAACTTTTTTAAGATCAGAAGTTGAAGTGTATTTATCTATTTTTATATATTTCACTGGTGAGAATCCGGAAGAATAATAGCACGCGGAGGCGGAGGCTATTTTTACGATTTGAATCAGTTCGATTGTGGTGTCGGCTATTGCCACGAAAACTCCACTCGCGCGCCACTAATAAGTGGCTCTGAAGCAACGAACCTGCTCCAGTGATACCGGTACCAGGTACCTGAAAGTACCGCCGGTAGCAACTGGCGGGACCAGGATATTACCGGCAGGAACTCACCGCCGAGAGGACATTTACCAGGGTGCCAAGGCAATACTTTACCAGACGCAGCTGAGAAGATGTACTTTTTTATAGCTTTGCAACATATTAATAGGTCCTACTGCTAATCCTCTTTAGCTACTGTAGTTGTTGTTGTAAAAGGCAGACATTTTGTTGTGGTTTTGCACCGCACTTATTACGACTAGTATTAGGAGGGAGACCACGACTAATAGCACTAGGCGCGTTGTAGCAGGCAGTCTACTACTAGAGCCTCTATCAACTCTTTCATGATCAAGGAGCATCATGCTGGGGTGCAGTACGCCGAAACCTCTCATTTCACAACAGAAGCATCATTCAGTATCAGATGATATCTACCTACCGGTACCAGGTACGGGTTACCTGGTACTGCAGGTGTAGGACGGACTGATCGGAACGCCCAAGTACGTATGCAAAGAAGGTACAGTAGCAGGACAGTGGAAAGCTACGTACCAAAGAGGTTGTGAAAGAAGTTGGTGAAGGAGCTGCAGCTCAGTTACAGCTCATTCCTTTTGAAAAGACTGCTCTGTATTTGACAGAGTGAATTTGAAGTCTAGGAATAGATAGTTACATCATTGAAACTCTTTTAGGCCCAATTGGAGTCTGCGAAATCCAAAGCGATTGAGAAGGATGAGCAATCGCGGGATACGCTAGCTAGGTTCATGATCAAAAGTACGATTCCCTCGACCCGTCGTTTGTCCCGTCCCGGGGTATCTGTCCTCTCGCCCGTGTCGACTACTTCGACTATTCAGTAAGACGATGATGTGGCATGCATCATCATCCACATCATCGAGTGCATTCTGCATCTTCCACAAGGCGAATGATGTATGAATAGCAGAAGAGAACCATTGACCACCTTATACTACTGTGTCACCCGCAAACAGATACAATGAGGGTTGCCATCGCTTGCCTTGTTCCTGGTGCTCTTGCCTTTCAAACGTCTACAGGACAGCATTCTTTGTCTCGGACGACGTTACAAAGAACACCACCACCACACCCTCATCGTCGATTGCATGCCTTTGCCAATCCATTTGAAGCACCTTCTTTCCCTCTGCCGAATTTGCTCAAATTGTCGTCATCAGCGAATACGTTGGCTGAGAAATTCATTGCAGCTCTCAATGAGAAACGAATTGATGATGCCATGATGCTTGTCGGGGAAGATGTAAAATTCATCGATACCGACTTTCCGTCACCCTTTGAAGGCAAGGAAGAACTGGAAAAGGTCCTACGTCTTGCCTCGAGTCCCACGAGTGTTGCTAGCAAATTCATTATTGACGATGTTGCCGTGGACAAGAACAAAAATAAGGTTGGTGTCCAATTTCATATGGAAACTGACGGACAAAGGGGAAAAATTGGAAATGCTTTCTTCAAGCTGGGTGAATCTTCTGGTCTAATAGAAGAGGTATTCGTGTTTAGGGAGCATGCCAAATCTGGTGAAACCAATTTGAAGATTCTACGAGGTGCATCTCAAATCATTGCCTTGACGCAAGACAAAACAGCAGAAATCAAAACTACTGCAGCCTCATCATCTGCTGTATCCGGTTCTTTGTCACCACCAGAACAATACTTTCAAGCATGGAACGAACGAGACATTGACAGAGCGTGCTCTGTCTTTGTAGACCATGTCAAATATGATGATACCCAATTTCCTGCTCCTTTTATGGGCAGAGAAAAGCTCAATGCTCACTTGACGACGTGTTCTGAATGTATGCTACCTTCAATGTCATTCGAGGTCGACGACACCATTGATGGCGGAGACAAGTTCATGACACGATGGCACGTGGATAACAATGGAGATGCAATGCCCTTTAGTCGGGGTTGTTCGTTCTACAACATCAAGGGAGGCAAAATCATTACGGGCGTGGATGTCGTCGAACCAGCCGTGTTCAAGTTGGGAGGTGTTTCATTGCTCGCCAATAAAGTTCTATCGGAACCCATTCGACTAGTCCCAGCAGCTGCATGGCTTGTCTATATGTACGTGGTCTTCTTTTCGGATTGGTTTTTCGGTTTGCCGGCCACTTCATTGGAGCAACGAACTTGGGAAGAAGTCCGAGATCTTTCTTTAAACTTTTTCTTTGTCAGTCCCATTCTGCATCTTCCATTTGCTCCAGTGGTCCATCCGATGCTCGAGGGTGTCTTCAATCTCTTGCTTTCCTGGGCAGCCATGTTTGCTGGCTTCTTGAGTGACGAACGCAAAGAAAAACCAAATCCTCTTCCAATGTTGCCCATTGTGATTGGCATGCAATTCTTGACGTCTGCTTTCTTGCTACCCTTCTTGGCAACACGAAGTAACGAAGAGGAGTCACCATTGGTGTACCAAGAAGACCTTTCCATTGTAGCCAAAGCCACCGAAAGCCCGATTCTGGGCATTGCAATGGGAGGCGTTGGAACTGGTGCCATCTTTTGGGCCTTGTTTGCCAGAATCCAAGACTTTGGATGGGACACTCGCCTTCAAAGCTTCCTTGATCTACTCAGCATTGATCGTGTCGGATCAAGTTTCTTGGTGGACTTGGCAATCTTTGCCGCTTTCCAAGGCTGGCTGGTAGATGACGATTTAAAGCGAAGAAATATGGATCCCGATGCTCTGCTTGGGAAGATTTGCAAATTTGTTCCGTTCTTTGGCATGGCAGCCTATTTGACATTGCGAGATCCCTTACCACAAAATGGGATGAGAGAATTGGAAGAATAATCTTAGCGACCATTCAACCTGCGTTATATGCATCATCTCTCCACCAGCGTACCCATCAGAAAAGATCTTGAGGGTAGCTACCACTATAGTAGTACTCGACTTTCCACAGTGTGCATGGTGAATTTCAGGTCATTTGACACGTATTGTCGAGAAGGTGAATGATCCTTTATAGCCAAGCTTTCCCTACACGGAACCTATTGGAAACTGTCTTGAAAGCTTAATGTTTGTTTCTACAATACAATAGGCACTTTTGTTGACGGCGTGAATGAAATAACTTTCACTTTTTGCAGACCTACCACAGTACATGGTACTGTATGTACCGGTATTTATTTTGTGACCCCGAGTTTCTTGTGAGATTCGTTTGGGTGGTCATTTTCAGCCACTTCCTGTTAAATGATAACACTGTGTACGTAAGAAGTCTAAGAGCCCTACGAGAATTAGTATCCCCTTCACAGCGCAAGCAAGCAAGCACAGCTGACGCAACCACTAAAACTCGATCTCGCTCCCACAAGGACACAGCCAGAAGCCAGATCTTTCTTATTGTTATCACCATGACTGATGTTGTAGAAATTATCGAAGGCGAAGTTGCTCAAAAAGAGCTGCAAAGTGCAGCCAGTAGAGTCCGACCTCGGCCACCAGCACATAGCCGAATCCCAGCCCGTAACAACTCGCACCAAAGTAAACTCAAGCCAGTGACAGAGCGAGATGAAAGCGATGACATCGAAGACCTGTCAGCTTCCGTCAGGTCTTTCGACGGCATCGACACTGATGCTCTCAAACGGCTAAGTGCAATGAGCATAATGAGTACAATAGACGACTCTGATCGGAGCATCTTTTCGGCTTCATCGTCTTCATCATCAGGAAAACGAAGTGGGTCTTTGAATGCAAAACACGTGCCAGAACAGTTCCAATCAATGGACAGCCTTGGTGGTAGCAATGAGAGGTACAGCTTATCATCCAATGACATTTCATACAATTCGCAGTTTGATTCATTCTCTTGCTCAATATCAAGCCATGCCTTCTCCAAGTCATCCCAGAGTACTCTTGGTATCAGCGGGGATATTATTGAAAGTATGGGTGATTTGGGCCAGCTTCTCGAGCCACCTACAAACATTTATCAAGCCCAAGGTACAAACAGGGGCCCTAGAGTGTCGGGTGGGAGTGGGAATGGGAGCACAGCTACTTTGCCGAGCTTATCTGAATTCAGTGCAATGGGAAGCACCAGTAGCATGCCAAGCTTGGCAGATTACAGCATGGATCGGAGTGGACACAGTTCCATTATGCCAGGCTTGGGAGGCATCGTGGAAGAAGATGTTTCAGCAGGTAGTTTTAGCTCATTCAATACTGGAGCAAGCTTTTCTACTGCGGCTACTGAGGAAGTAGGAGTTATTATCGGTGGACGTTCTGTGGCAGAAATTCTGAAAGAACAAGAACATATCGCGGGCAGAAATTTAGATGTTCTAGAACCCACTATCCGACCCAAAAAGCCACAAATGCAACAACGATGGAGCTCGGATGAAAGGGAGTCGAGTACGGGAAACGCAGAAATCATAGACGATGCACCTCCCGCGGTGGCGTCGCGACAAGAGTCCGATACTTCCTCCGTCTATGAAAACAGTGATCACGTGCAGGATTTGCCCCCAAGAATGGCCCAGCGTCGAACTTCAAATTCTCTCTCCAGTCGAGGGCTCTCGCAGACTCCACCAAGTTCTCTCTCCAGTGAAGGCCTCTCGCAGACTCCTGCACTTTCACCTGTTGGTCCTCCTCGCAAGTCTGTTTCTGGGCGAACGAAGAGGACCATGCTGCCTGGGATTGGTGGAGACACAAGAGTATCGGATACCTCTTTCAGGCTATCGTCGATACCTCTTCCTACTGGATTCGGCGAGTTATCCGAGCACAGCCCCGTCCCGAATGTGGCCGCGCCAAGGATGGTTCTGCGTCAGGACACTGCTTCTTCTTCAGTATCTACTATTGGAGGTCTCTCACAGATTCCAACACTTTCCCCTCATAATCATTCCGAGGGACGGAAAATAGTCGTACCTGCACAGGCCGAATCTATAGAGACGGTGCAGGAGGTGGTACCGACAAATGGGAGGCGAGCTGGGAAATTTGCTGGTGGGAGTGAAATGGATTCACCTCCAGCAGTGGCGATGCGTAGAATTTCCGATGAGCTTGACGGGCCTCTTGTCGATGCACCAGCAGGCATGGTATTCCTTTGAAGTTTCTGTCGGCTGAAATCTTGTCAGGTTGAAAGGAATAAGAAATTCTACTTTTTTAGAACTTAACTGTACTCTAGAGGGGATCCTAATATATCTATACTTCGCTCTATTTTGTTTCACCATTCTGTGCATTAGTCATGGTATCTATTTTTACTAGTTTCTGTTGATTTTAATTCAAAACCTTGTCACGTTGAAAGGAAAGAACCAGAATTCTATGATAATTATTAAGAAATGATGCTATGTCGAAAGTGTTTCCTTTTATCATTTTTTAAGCAAAGTAATCTAGACTTCCCTTCTTCTTGGCTGAAACTACAGTGATTGCTTCCACAAAATCCTCGTGCATAATTTCAGGCATCTCCCGTCGAAGGGCCAACATACCGGCTTCCACACAGACAGCCTTCAATTGGGCACCATTAAAGTCGTCACAACTTCGAGCCAATTCTTCATAGACAACTTCACTGCTGACAGTCATCTTCTTGGAGTGAATTTTCATAATCCTTGCACGGGCATCTTCGTTGGGATGTGGCAATTCGATCTTTCGGTCCAGTCGACCTGATCGCAATAGCGCAGGATCCAAAACATCGGGTCTGTTTGTGGCAGCAATGACCTTGATCATCTCATTGGATGAGAAACCATCCAATTGACTCAGGAGTTCCAACATTGTTCGCTGGACTTCACGATCTCCCGATTGATCACCCCCAAAACGCTTGGTACCAATGGCATCAATTTCGTCAATAAAGAGAATAGCTCCAGCGGCCACGCCCTTTTCTATCTTTGCCTTGGCAAGTTCAAAGGCATCACGAATGAGCTTGGCTCCATCACCAATGAACATTTGCACCAATTGGGGTCCAGCAAGCTTGAGGAAAATGGCATTAGTTTGGTTGGCACAGGCTCTGGCCAAAAGAGTCTTTCCAGTTCCGGGAGGTCCATGGAGCAAGACACCCTTGGGAGGACGGATTCCAATAGCATCAAACATATCCTTGTGGGTCATTGGAAGAACGACAGCTTCAATCAATTCTTGAATTTGTTGATCGGCTCCTCCAATGTCCGAGTATTCTTCAGAGGGTTTTTCATCAACCTCCATGGCTTGTACCCGCGAATCAAATTCAGCAGGGAGCTTTTCTAGAATGAGATAAGAGTCCTTGTTGGTGCCGACCAAGTCACTGGGCTTGAGTTCGTCAGGATCGACCAGACCAGGAAGTGGCAGAAAGATGGTTTGTCTGGTGGATGTTCGAACGACAGCTGATCGAGTCTTGCGTTCGGCATCTGCATCCGCGGATCCTCCAGCTTCGTTGTCTTCTACTTCCATGCCTTGATGACGACGAAGATAGAAAGTAAAATCAAGTTAAAAGGAATTGCGCGTAATGTGTGAGTTCCAACCATATATAGCAATTCAGAAAAAGACTAAAACGCCATGCAAAACATACCATCTTCCGCATCAGGCTCCAAAATCTCAACAACGTTTGCCACAAGGTAGGGAAGTTGCTTATTCAGCTTGACCTTTTCTTGATTCTCACGAATTCTCTCTCGTTGGGAACGACTGTCGTGCGTGATTCTCTGAACATCCGACTTCATCACTCGAATGTCATTTTGAATCAAGTGCATGCGTTGTCTCAATTCCCCAACAGTCATGTGTCTAGTTTCATCATCTTCGACGTCTTCCTCCTGTGGGGCTTCTTCTTTAGTCTCTTCTTTGGCTTCTTCGTTGCCTCCATCTCCCCAGATATCGTCTCCTTCCAAATCGTTCGAACTCATTTTGAATTTTGTTGGATGTTAAGTTGTCTGTTTGTTGAATTGGATCGTTGTCTAGGAATAAGTAGGTTGAACACTTGGTGGTACCGCTACTTCAGTCTCTTATCGATTTTGTTGTGTTGTTGCTTTTATGAAAAACAAGCTGCAAGTACGTCTTCTAGCCTCTTTATTTCACTAATATGCCATTGTGATCATGAAACGGGTCGATCGAAACAACAACGAAGGACGAGGATCCGAAAGGAAGGAGACGTTAACGGAACGTTAAAATAATTTGCGTGCGTATGACTGCAAGACGCCAGATGAAATATATCACATCATGTGACATGATCTAAAAATACTATTTTGAATTTTACACTGTTGTCATCTTCCAATCACTCATCCTTTCATAGAGACAGCTTTGTGGTCCGCCTCTTCAAAGTGTCTTACAGAGATCCAGCGGCCGATCGTACATTTGCATGGCCTCCTTACGCTTTGATTGAACTGATCCTGAAGAAATTAGTTTGGAAAAGTCTTCTCGCCTGTTCTTTTCAATCACTTTTTCCTTTATCTGGGTGGATCCGTCCCCATCTTCCAATTACTCATCTTTCCGTAGGCAAATGCTTTGAAGGAAGGAGCCATGAAACAAGGAAAACACAACATTCGAAACACAATCAGACGCCGGACAAAACCTTCGTTTTCCCTGCAGTATGCATAGTATGCCAGTGATTTACCAGAAGCCACCTTCATTATGACTGGGGTGATTTTCTTTTGCAGAGCCTTTACTTCGTACAAGCGCCCTTCTTCGAAATGGATCTTCAACATCGCCCTATAATCCTCCATAAGAGATTCGTGGTCATCTCCAAAGTGCCTCTTTCGGAGTTCCAATGACCGTTCATACTTCTGCAGGGCATCGCGATGCTTCGATTGCTTCGACAGGACATCGCCCATGTTATGGTATACACCGGCAAGGTCGGGATGGTCTTCACCAACCTTGCTCGATCGAATTTCAAGAGACCGTTGGCACAGTTCCAGAATAGCTTCAGGTTTCTCGTCGAGGTCTATAGCTGCCGTCGCCATATGATCATACGTTTTTGCAAGAGAGAGAGGATCACCTCTTAGCATATTCTTCTTTATCTCGAGCGCTAGTTCAAGGTGTTTCATGGCTTCCAAAGGACGCTCCAGGCGTATTTGCACAAGAGCAATGCTTTCGTGAGTATGAGCTAGAGCAATATTTTTCTCTCCTAGCTCCTTCGTCTTGATCTGTAGTGATCTCTGATGTAGCTGTTCCGCTTGCTCGAGCATTGTTCCAGCATAAGCTTTCAGCAGAATCCTCCCAAACCTACTGTACACATCTGCCACAGCGACACTTGACGGCCCATCCGAATCCATTTCGCATCGCAATAGCTTGATACAACATCGAGCGGCCCAGTCATATTCATTGAGGTGATCACTGAACAAGGTACAGAAGCGTGTGATTTCTGAAGCTTCCATCGGTCGTTGCAGCATACTCTCAAAGAAATCTTCACCAGTGCTGGACAATTCCTTGTCTTTCAAATCTTCACCATTGGATACTTTCCCAGCATCTTTATGCTGCATGATTAGTTCCAAGTCGTTCAAACGATCCTTGAGCCCATCTTCGCCCCCAGCAAAGTACGAGCGGAAGAACTCATAGTATAGGTGCGACTGAAGTTCCTTCTCCAATTTCTTAATTTCCTCATGGTGAATCTGAACCTCACAGATGTGCTTGAAGCCACCCAGCGTATCAATCTGGATATGAAATACCAAATCCCGATATCCTGATAGTCCCGGCTTCGCAAAGCGATTTTTAGCCTTTACAATATGGATAGCGTCATCGGCCTTCATAATCTCCAAGCAAGCTGCAATCTGGTCCACAGATGAAAACACGATACTTCCTCTCACAATATCGTACAACCAAGAAAGTCCAGGATCCGGCGTTCGATGAATGTAGTCGTCATCTGATTTCTCTCTAGCTCTCTTTCTTCCCTTCAAAGGCGGAAATTTCAGGGTTAAAGCTTCTCGCGAATCTCCGCAGGCGGTGCATACTCTGTCAACTAGGCTCGTCACAATATCTTTGAAGACAGGTTCTGCAATTTGTGCTGCCTCATAAAGTTGCTCCATTGAGCTGACCGGTGTTCCCGACGTCGCCTGTTGCTGGTACTCTTGCTTAAACTCGATACTATCATTGTTTTCGATTTCAATGCCACCCGAATCCGTTTGAACCGAAAATCGTGCAATCTTCTGAAACTCGTCAATTTCTTCATATTTGGTATCCATTTGGCGCCGGCAATCGAGGTACTTGGCAGCATGATCCAGGAAACTTTTCGAGGTCGGATGCAAGGGCGGCATTGTCAAATACGCCAGATCCACTGTCTGAATGGTGTTCGTCGCAAATGTCATATCAGACCAAGTCTCCATCGGTCCATGCTCTTTAATTGCTGTGCGAAGTTGGGCATCAAATATTTGTTTCCGCTTCAGGGCCAACTTTCTGACTTCTCGCTCTCGACTCTTATCTATTGATTGCATTGTTAATTACCTGATAATTGTATGTTCATGCTTCAAACAAACCAGTTGTGGTGTCAGTCATCCGGTGAGTGTTTCCATGACACACTGCACTGCACTGTCGAATAAGATCAGCAGATCGAGTAATGGGTCTCATCGAGTCAAGCAGTCATCGACGATTCATTCGTGTGAATCAATTCTGGAGTTTAGCTGGTTACTACACTACGAGTACAATCGATCCTCTATCATGCTCGCCACGGTTTTTCAATTGGTACACAAATGTATCATGTTTAGTTTACATTGAAGCACAAATGAATTGGACATGCATCTGATTTCAAGTTTTAACGCCGAAGGCGGAGCCATTATTTCCAGAAATAGATCCAATCGTGGTGGTGCGTGCTGGCAAGAACTAGACCAAACACAAATGAGCACTTCTTAGAAAACCCGAAAGCGCATCCTCCCCGTCAGACCCTTCAAACGCCTCATCGATGAAACATCCCTTCAAATATTTCTGGGAAATTCCCATCGAACTCATTCTTCGGCACCAAAATCCATTCAAGCAGAAGGATACCGGAGCAGACGCTATTCGAAGTACTTTCAGGCTCTTGATAAAATGTTTTCCAGGCAAAGGCTTGGTCAATTTTCCCTTTGACATTTTAAGCCTTATGTATGAAATTCGCTGATGCAGCTCCTGGACTCTATTCAAGCGACCTTGATGGAACTGGACATGCAATAACCCTTTATAGTCTTCCAGAAGAGATTCGTCGTTCTCTCCAACCAGCTTCTTTCTGATTTCAAGCGATCTTTCGTAGTTCTCAAGGGCATCGTAGTACTTGGATTGTCGGAGGAAGGCACCTGCCAACAACCGGTAGACGTCAGCAAGATCAGGGTGATCCTTGCCTACTCTGCTTGATCTGATTTGCACTGATCGATGACACAGCTCTACGACGTCAGCGGTTCTCTTCAGCTGTAAACTTGGAGTGACCATGTGATTGTAAGTTTGTGCTACAGAGAGGTGATATTCTCCTAGATTCCTCGTTTTGATTTCGAGTGCACCTTTGAGATGCTTCATGGCTTCCAAGTGTTCGTCCATGGAAATGTGAAGTAGGGCAATGTTTTCGTAGGTTTGGGCCAGTGCAATATCCTTGTTTCCGAGCTCCTTCTTCTTGATACTGAGAGATCTCAGGTGTAGCAGAAGTGCCTCCTCGTCCATTTTCCCACGATATGTCTTTTGAAGAATTTTTCCGAGCTTATCGTAAGCATTTGCAATGGTGATAGTGGATGGTCCGTTCGTATTCATGTCACGCCACAACAACTTGGCAACGAAGCGCATTGCCCATTCATCCTCACCGAGTTGATCACTGAACAAGTTAACGAATCTATTGATTTCCGACACTTCCATTGGCTGGCGAAGCAGATTCTCCAAAGCATGCTCATCGAGAAATGCTTCTCCTGTGATGACTTCCAAATCGTCCAAACGATCCTGCAGCGCATCTTCATCTCGAGTCAGGTACGAGCGAAAGAATTCATAGTAGAAATGCGACAGAAGTTCTTTGTCCAGTTTCTTCATTTCCTTATGATGAATCTGAATCTCGCAGATGTGCTTGAATCCATGCAGTGTGCTAATTTGGATATGAAACAACAAGTCTCGATACCCCGAAAGTCCTGGCTGTGCGAACCGATTTTTGGACTTTACGATATAGATCGAGTCATCGGCCTTCATTAGATCCAAGAACCTTGTGATCTGATCTACTGAATTAAACTCGATGCTGCATCTCACAATGTCATACAACCAACACATGGCAGGACCCGATGTGCGATTCATGTAGTCGTCGTCTGCCTTTTGCAATGCGCGCTCCCTGTCCTTCAATCTCGGAAATTCTATAGCGACGCCGTCTCCAGAACCGCCACAGTCCTTGCGTGTTCGATCAAGGAGGCGCATCACAGTATCTTTGAAGATGGGATTTGCAATAGTCGCAGCCTCGTACAGCTCGTCAAATGAATCGACTGGCGCTCCCGTCATCGATTGCTGCTTATACTGTTGAGTGTCGGATTCAATGCCAGCTGAATTCGTTTGAACACACAGCAGCGCAATCTGCTGAAACTCCTTGTTTTCGAAATACTCTGCGTCCATCCGGCTTCTGCAATCGAGAAATTTTGCCGCATGTTGCTGGAATGCTCTCGTTTGTGGATGCAGAGGGGGCATACTTGAGTATGTGCCGTGCACTATCTCAATAATCTTTGTTGCAAATGCCTTATCGGTCCAGTCTTCTACCTCACCGCGTTCGTCAATGGCCAATTGAAGTAGCTCCTGAAACAATTCTTGTCGCTTTGTACTCAATTCCACTATCAACGGTTGTCGCAACTTGGTATCGATGAGAGTATTCGGTTTGACACCAGTAAACTTCCCAAGCTTTCGCACAATCCTTTCCAATGCTTCGTCACCTTCAAAATCGATTTTGGTAGGTGTTTGCACCGGAAGGAGAGGCACCTTCTCTACGGATCTTTTAATGTCTCTTCCCGTTGATAGCGTAGACCCCTCAGAATTGAGGGACCTGCTACTATTCATTGAAAACAGCACCATGATGAATGTGCTTCAAACTCAAATGAACAATAGAATGTAAGAATGTCTTGCACCTTTGAGGCGACTGGCATTGTGCGGTGAAAAGAGAAAGAGTCCCGACTTCATGCAGTATCTTACGTGAAGTCCCATATCGAGTGAGAAGTGTTCCAGTCTGAAACTCCGAAAATCTTTCATTCAGTCGCGCGAGTCAGTCAGTCACTAGGCAGGTGACGACAGACATATGACACCAACACCCATGAAAGTAAAACGATGAGATTAGAGTAATAGTCAAACAAAAATTGCGCAACTGGTCCGAATGGAACCATCTAAATTACAGGCTAAGCATTTGTCTGTAATCTTCTTCCTTCTTATTCCCACGAATAACACGGCCAAGTGGCCCGAACCCTGAAAACACTCTCAAAAGAGAAGACGCCGCATAGGAACCTAATCGGATGGTAAACGTGGCATAAACTTGAGGTATGCTTGAACACCAATTCTTCAATAGGAATAATTGTAAGATCATCGTCATAACACCCTGTATCAGCATGAAGCTGAAATCTCTGCTTGCTAGCATTGCTCCATCAATTGTGACAGCAAAAATGGCAGTTAGTACAGTCAGAAAGACTGCTGGTGCAGCGTTCTTGGCTAGCGCCTGTACCGCTAGATCGGAAGAAAAGACTGCGGACCCAAAGAAAAGACTTAGTCCTGCCACGGCTCCAACTGTCAAAGCGGTTCCTCCTCCCAGCACCAAGACAGACTTGAGGGTGTCCAAAACACCTTTGGTATCATTCGAATCAATCAATCCTGGTAACCGCGTCTGACTCAGCTGACTGAGTGGCTCGGCAAAGAGTAGATAAAAGATGACGAGGTTGATACTCATTTGGTAGGCTGCCGTATGTTTGACCCCAAGGGTCATGGCTGTCCGTTGCATGCTGACAAATCCAATCAATCGGGTAATGGTGATCGCCAGGAGTGGCCCGGTGAACTCGGTGAGACTAGCAAGCTCCTTCTTGGTCGGCAATCGAATCTTTGGAAGTATTCCTTTCTTTTTCAAGGCCTTGATCATGAACCCACAACTAAACAAGGTCGCAAAAGATGTGGCGGCGGCTGCTCCTGAACATCCCAATCTAAGGGGCCAAACGCAAGCAAGATAATCTGCAACAATATTCACCCCCGCTGCCATGCCAACAATCTTCAAGGGTGTAATTGCATCGCGAGTGGCCAGCATGACACTGAGGCACACCGATTGGGCGAGGGCCGCCCAGGAAATGGCACCCCGCCAATAAATGTAGGATGCAGCAGGACCGCGCAAGGCAGGAGTGACCTTCAAGGCAGCCAGCATGGCCGGGGTAAACAACGCATAGACAGTAGTCAGGAAAAATCCCGAGATCAAGGCTACCGTCAGAGGTGCAGATCCAGCTTCGGCAGCAGCCTCATTCTTTTCCACGTCGTTTGTCTTGGAACCATAAGCTCTCGAAACCAATCCAGTTGTCGCTCGAGACAGAAATGAAAACAAGTAAAGCATTTGATCCGTGCAGATGGTTGCTGGAGACAAAGCAGCCAGTCCTGCAGTTCCCACTGTCTTTCCAACAAAAGAATTGTCAATGTTGGAAAGAAGAGGATTGGCAAGGAAAATTCCAAGTGCCGGAATGGCAAAGCTCATCATTTGGCGCTTCGATGCCAGAGTAGTCTCATCCTTTTGCGTGTCTTCTGCCTCTGGTATGGCGTCAATATCTGAATGTTGTGTCTCTTCTGACGATCGCAGAAAGGAAGTTTTGTGATTGATACCGGTACCGGTAGGAGATGATGATGATGATATTTTCGTCGACGAGGAGCAGTGTGGCGACCAACGCACTCTAGTCACTGATGGCAGGCTTGGGTTGAGGGAAAACCCATAGACAGGAAGTATCAACACAAGGCTTATCGACTTCATTCTTCACAGTCGACTGTCAGAAGTTTGATACTATGGAGATGTACCAGGTACCGGTACAGTATTATGAGGATATCTTTTTGTGTGGTGCATCACCAGGTGCAGGTTTCCAAGGTTTTGGTTCCAGAGAATTCACGCACGTCAGACTTTAGTCGATCGAATCAATCCCTGACCGAGCGGAGAACCCTCTACCTTCAACAAATATCCAAGCATCTCATGAATGATTATGATCAGAAGGAGAAGGAATTTCTTGAAATAATGCCGAGCGTAAGCCTCCAGGCTTTGCCGGCAGATGCACTGCAACACCATATAACGATTCGTGGTCCCAGTGAATGATGTCATTTGGCATCACAAGTATTACGACCAATCAAAAGCCACAGATTCGCAAAATTGAAGACGCACTAAAACAAACCACCACGCATGCGTGGATGTCAAGGAATTTGGTATCCTGGTCGTCCATTTCATCCCATCATATTTTGCCTTTTGTTTGAGAAGACACCGACAAATACAAATAAAATTAAAATGAAGCTATCTACTGGTGCTTTAATCCTCGCTTTTGCCGCGGCCGTAGAAGGTTTTGCTCCTCTTCCTCAACCTGCTTTGTCTCTCAGCCAAACAGCTAGTACATCCACAACTCTGTATGCTGCTGGCAAGAGGAAGAGGAACAAGAGACCCAAGGCCAAGAAACAGCAGGCCGATGTTGCAGTTGCCGACTCCGTGATTAGCCAAGCCGAAGTTCGTTCACTGTTCTCTCTCTGGAACAGCGCTCTCGCAACCGGCGATTCTCGCATCGTTGCGCAGCGTTACGCCAAGGACCCCATCCTCCTCCCAACCGTGTCTGACGTTCCTCGTTGTGACTACGACTCAATCAAGGACTACTTTGACAACTTCCTCAAGATGGAGCCACAAGGTCAAATCCTTCAAGGCGACATCCGCATCGGCGCTGACTGGGCCCAAGATTGTGGTATCTACGAGTTCACAATGGGAGCCACTGGTGATAAGGTCAAGGCTCGGTACACCTACACCTATGTTTACGAAGATAAGCAATGGAAGATTGCCCATCATCATTCTTCTGTGATGCCTGAGAACCTGTACATCTCCAAGGAAATCAACGTCGAAGAAGTCCGAGGACTCTTCCAGCTTTGGAACTCGGCCCTTGCCACTCTTGACTCCAAGGCCGTGGCATCGCGTTACGCCAAGAATGCTTGCCTCCTTCCTACTGTCAGTGATATTCCACGCACCGACGAGGCAGGAATCGTTGACTACTTTGATAACTTCCTGAAGATGAAACCTCAAGGAGAAATCCTCGAGTCTAACGTGCTCATCGGTGACAACTGGTGCCAAGACACTGGTATCTACGAGTTCACGATGGGCGCCTCTGGGGCTGTTGTCAAGGGTCGTTACTCCTTTGTGTACCAGTGGGAAGACGGTCAATGGAAGATTGCTCACCACCACTCGTCCGTCATGCCCGAAGAACAGCTCGCAAAAGCCAATGCTGGCGCTTCTAAGGCATCCAACGCTCTTCCTGAATCTGAAGTCCGTAGTCTTTTCCACCTGTGGAATGATGCTTTGGCAACTCTTGACCCCGAGACTGTGGCCAAGAGATACTCCAAGAGCCCATGCCTGCTCCCAACCGTTAGCGATCTTCCACGAACCGATCACGAATCTATCAAGGACTATTTTGTTAACTTCCTCAAGTTGGAACCCCAAGGTGTAATCTTGGAATCCTATGTCACCGCCGGTGACGACTGGTGCATGGACGATGGAATCTACGAGTTTACCATGGGAGCTACAGGTGCGGTGGTCAAGGCTCGCTACTCTTTTGTGTACGCCAAGGAGGGAGATGAATGGAAGATTGTCCATCACCATTCGTCTCAAATGCCGGAAGAAGTCGTCGCAAAGGCTTCCATCAAAATGGAGGAAGTGGTCTTGGCAGCTTAAAAAAACAAAGCCTACTTGACCCCCCACCCCCCCCCCCCACACACACCGTTGCTAACAGTGGATCCGAGCTTTCCATATTCGTCGACCTATTGTATTACAGCATGTAGAGAGTACTGCTACTAATACTTTAAATATCATTTTAATTTTTGATGGCATGCGGCCAGCATTCTCACCTTGGCAACTTGCTTCTTTCGATTAAGATCAAGGACCCACGTGTTTACTGCAGGATAAGATACCGCTACCGTTAGGTGCATTGAACACCCATTGCAACGGTGACACTTCACTCACAGTGGTATCACCTTCGGATCCATTGCAGCCTTCTGGTTCCAAGGATTGGTAAAAGTGATGGCAAGGTTCGCATCGCCACAAACTTCATGAACATGTTGTCTAGTATGCAAAAGGATCCTGGCGTTGTAGCTTGGAAGAGAAGGCACGTAGACCAAGGCAGAGACTACGAACCCACCAGGGCATAAAGGAGCATTGTGCAGCGTCGTCATCACGAAGCAAAGCGCAGGCGCAGGAAAGAAAAGCCAACTCTTCATTGCATTTCTTGTCCGTTAGATTTAAAAAACACTACTGTAGCGACATTAGGGGTTGTCAATGAACCCAACCCAACTATTTTTGGTTTATTTTTATTGACCAATAGAAGGGCAGTATTTTCCCCGATATTTGACCACCCCCTTTGAAGCCACGAACCAACTATTTTTGGGGAAAAGCCGGTAGTTTAGGGAGACGTACGATATCTCGTAGATATATTTGCCTACTTATTTTTCGTCGAAAAATAGCATGACCCAACTATTCTTTGTTTAAGTTTGGGCTACGTTTACTCAAAATTGAACTGTTCCACACGATAAATCTAAAACATTGGACAAGAATTGTAAATCTTTTATCCCGCGAATCAATTATCTCCGGGTCATTGAAGACCCAACTATAATATAGTTGGGTCTCTTTTCGGCACAACTATTTTTTTTCTTCTGACCCAAACCAACTATTTTTTTTTTTGGCTCGACCAATCACAGCTGCCCAAAAAAAAGAAAAGAGTTGGGTTGGGTTCATTGACAACCCCTATTATCATAGTCCTACCTGTGTTCATATGTATGTATATAACGTAATATCAATATGTACACCTGCTGTACGGTATTACGAAAATAAATGTCTGAGAATACATGGAAGAGGGTACAGATCCGGCCAAATGAATCATGTGAATGGAAACATCGGAAGAACTGTGACCAATGAAGGGAACCAGAAACGACAAATTGCCAAAATCCGAACCGCAACCCAGACGCTGACCAGGATTTTCAAGGCTCTTCCTCCCCTGTCAGAGGAAACCACGACGTCATCATTTCCCGTTTTTCTAGCAACCATAATTTCATTTCAGGATTTTGAAAAAACAACCTGCAAATACAATGAAGCTCTCTACTGGTGCTTTAATCCTCGCTTTTGCCGCGGCCGTAGAAGGTTTTGCTCCTCTTCCTCAACCTGCTTTGTCTCTCAGCCAAACAGCTAGTACATCCACAACTCTGTATGCTGCTGGCAAGAGGAAGAGGAACAAGAGACCCAAGGCCAAGAAACAGCAGGCCGATGTTGCAGTTGCCGACTCCGTGATTAGCCAAGCCGAAGTTCGTTCACTGTTCTCTCTCTGGAACAGCGCTCTCGCAACCGGCGATTCTCGCATCGTTGCGCAGCGTTACGCCAAGGACCCCATCCTCCTCCCAACCGTGTCTGACGTTCCTCGTTGTGACTACGACTCAATCAAGGACTACTTTGATAACTTCCTCAAGATGGAGCCACAAGGTCAAATCCTTCAAGGCGATATCCGCATCGGCGCTGACTGGGCCCAAGATTGTGGTATTTATGAGTTCACAATGGGAGCCACTGGTGATAAGGTCAAGGCTCGGTACACATACACCTATGTTTACGAAGATAAGCAATGGAAGATTGCCCATCATCATTCTTCTGTGATGCCTGAGAACCTGTACATCTCCAAGGAAATCAACGTCGAAGAAGTCCGAGGACTCTTCCAGCTTTGGAACTCGGCCCTTGCCACTCTTGACTCCAAGGCCGTGGCATCGCGTTACGCCAAGAATGCTTGCCTCCTTCCTACTGTCAGTGATATTCCACGCACCGACGAGGCAGGAATCGTTGACTACTTTGATAACTTCCTGAAGATGAAACCTCAAGGAGAAATCCTCGAGTCTAACGTGCTCATCGGTGACAACTGGTGCCAAGACACTGGTATCTACGAGTTCACGATGGGCGCCTCTGGGGCTGTTGTCAAGGGTCGTTACTCCTTTGTGTACCAGTGGGAAGATGGTCAATGGAAGATTGCTCACCACCACTCGTCCGTCATGCCCGAAGAACAGCTCGCAAAAGCCAATGCTGGCGCTTCCAAAGCATCCTCCAAGCCCACCGACTCTGAAGTCCGTAGTCTTTTCCACCTGTGGAATGATGCTTTGGCAACTCTTGACCCCGAGACTGTGGCCAAGAGATACTCCAAGAGCCCATGCCTGCTCCCAACCGTTAGCGATCTTCCACGAACCGATCACGAATCTATCAAGGACTATTTTGTTAACTTCCTCAAGTTGGAACCCCAAGGTGTAATCTTGGAATCCTATGTCACCGCCGGTGACGACTGGTGCATGGACGATGGAATCTACGAGTTTACCATGGGAGCTACAGGTGCGGTGGTCAAGGCTCGCTACTCTTTTGTCTATGCCAAGGAGGGAGATGCATGGAAGATTGTCCATCACCATTCGTCTCAAATGCCGGAAGAAGTCGTCGCAAAGGCTTCCATCAAGAAAGAGGAAGTTGCCGTCGCTTAAAAGAAATCTGTTTTAGTCTCTCACCACAACGGCGAATCCGAGCTATCCATATTCATCAAACTAGCTAGTTGTATTATTAAACCTAAACCTCTTGAGTCATGTCAACTGGACCCTTCTTTTTCGACTCGAATGAATAATTTTAAAGAGGCGAAGTCTGTCTGTCATGCCGTGCGAACACCCATCACAACCAACGGGTTGAACGCAGATGTCCCAAAAGAACATCATTGACGTTGAGGAGACACATCACATCGGGGTGTATTGCAGTGCTACTACTCAATATCCATTTCACTTTACAAAACACGTACATTGCTCTCTTTCATCTAATCTAAATAGACCAGAAACACAAGCAGAGAAGTAGCTATCGAATCGAAATTGAAAACTTACTGACACGGAATCATCATGATGAATCAGGTTCTATTCAGAATATCAGCCTTTCTCCTTATGGTGTTGCCAACTGCCACTGGCTTTACCTTGGCACCTACCGGTGGAGTGAGCACAAATATCTATCATAATAGATGGACTATTCGCTCCATGGTATCCACCAGTACCGATGCTAGTACCAATAGCACTAATGCCTCCCGAGATGCTTCTTCCACACCCAAGCCATCTTCCAAACCCATTCGGCGTTATCGTACGGTCAAGCGAGAGCCATTGATTGCCATCATTGGACGTCCCAACGTTGGAAAGTCTGCCTTGGTGAACCGCATTGCTGGAAGCTTCCAGGGAGGTGCCATTGTGGCGGATGAATCGGGCATCACCAGAGATCGTACCTACCGTCCGGCCAATTTTTTGGGAGAGAACTTTCAATTGGTGGACACGGGTGGTTTGGTGTTTGATGACGATGAAGGTACACTCTTTGCCAAGGAAATTAGACAACAAGCAAATGTTGCAATTGATGAATCTTCGGGTGTTATCATGGTCGTAGATGGTCAAGTAGGTTTGACTGCCATGGATTTGGCCATTGCCGACTTTTTGCGACGCGAGGTATTGCCTCGAATGCCAGTTACAGTGGCTGTCAACAAGTGTGAAAGTGAAACACATGGAGCACTCAATGCTGCCGAATTTTGGAATCTAGGATTGGGGGAACCAGTCCCTGTTTCAGCTTTTCATGGAGTTGGAACTGCCGAACTTCTTGAAGGATTGTTTCAGCAGATTGTCGAGGCCAAGACAGCTGGAATTGATACATTTGGAACCAAGGTACAGCGATTGCATGAAGCAAAGATTCGAAAGAACTCCAAGAAGCCATTGCCTGGAGAAGATGAAATTGATTTCAAAATTAGAAAGTACGGTCTTGGCGATGTTGGCAAGGAAATTGAAAAAGAATACGAAGCAGCATTGAAGGCTTTTGATGATCAAGAGCGACCGGAAGAAATTAACGTTGCCATCGTTGGCAGACCCAACGTTGGAAAGTCTAGTTTGCTGAACAACTTGTTTGGAGATGACCGTGCCATCGTCAGTGACATGGCTGGTACCACCAGAGATTCGATTGATTGTGCCATGGAAAGACCGCCCGAAATCGAGGGAGACTTGCCAACCATTTACCGTTTTGTGGATACCGCTGGTATTCGTCGTAAGGGAAAGGTTGAGTTTGGACCTGAATTCTTCATGGTCAACCGAGCACTTAGAGCTATTCGACGTTCTGATGTTGGTAAGTTCTGGACACCGACACATAGCTTGCAAAACCAGACCAGTTGATGATCCTCACTCATTCGTCTTGCGTCGATAGCTTTGTTGATTCTTGACGCCACCGCTGGTGTGACAGAACAAGATCGTATTCTTGCCCAAAAGATTGCAGATGACGGACGCGCCTGTGCCATCATTTGCAACAAGTGGGATGCCGTTGTGGATAAGGACTCGACTACATACGACAAGTCTGTCAAGTACATGCGAGCAGAGATGCCAATGATTCGATGGGCCCCCATCCTTTTCATTTCCGCCGCAACTGGCCAACGCGTTGGAAAGCTCTATGGTATTATCGATGAAGCCATTCAAGCGCACCGCAAGCGAGTTTCGACATCGGTTCTGAATGAAGTTCTCAGAGACGCAATTTTGTGGCAACCACCACCCGCAAAAAGAAACGGTGCACAAGCTAAGATCTACTACTGCAATCAAGTCAGTACCCGTCCTCCTACCATTGTTGTTTTTGTCAACGATCCAAAACTTCTCAATGATAATTACAGACGGTACTTGGATCGTAAATTCCGAGAATCCTTGGATGGTTTTGAAGCTACTCCCATCCGATGGATCTTCCGTGGTCGTCGCAACCGTGATATTCAGCGACAAAAGGAGATGAACGGAGCCCCAGGAGATGGTGGTGCAGGTGTCAGTATGCCGTTCCCCCATGCCGATTAGAGAAAGTGTGAAATAGTTTTATTGCCATCATTACAGTAGTATGTAAATACCACCAATTTAAAGGTTTTGATTCCAGAGTGCTAGAATTTGTGATTCCTTGTTGCAGATTCTATATTCGTCGCCTGGAACCTTCATTGTTGTTTGCGTGCCAAGTGGGGCACTGGATCCAGCATTGATATCCATTCTATATATTTAGCTATTGCACTTCTCCCATCTTACACTGGCATGTTCATCAAAGGGCACCGCTTTTCAAGATCCTAACTTCGTTCAATGGGCTGTTTTTTGGAGGTTTCACAGGTACTTTCTCGATGCGCTTGACGACATCCATTCCGTTTCCAAGAACTATACCGAATGCGGCATAGCGGTCATCAGCCCATCCTGTTTTGAACACGAAGAACAGAAATGATGAGAAGAGGGCTCAATTCTTGAGACTCCCAAATTGCTTATGTACTATGCGTACCTGCATCATCCTTGCAATTGATAAAGAAGCGAGAGTCGATCCTACCGTCCAATCCGCGAACAGCTGACACTAGGCCTTCCTTCGTGTGTTTTAGATTGAAGTTGTCAGGCTCAAATGGTTTCCCTCCATCCAAAGAGGATTGTCCTGTTTTGCCGGATGGGTCTCCGATTGCCCCACCTTGAATTGAAAAGTCCGAAAGCACCCGATAAAAGTCGGTTCCTGCATATGCGTTTGATTCAAATAGCTTTGCAAAGTTGTCGACAGTGCGTGGCATGAGTTCACCAAAAAGTCCGATCTCTATTCTGTATTCACCCTTGCCATTGATCAAGACATCGATGAAGACGCGTTTTGTGATTTCAGGGGGATTCGTGGTTGGATCAATGTATGATGCATGCGCAGGTGAAGTTGTAGTTGCCACCAAGAAGGCTGACGCCAGGGTCGATTGGACAAAAGCTCGACGACCAAACTCGACATCATCATCATCACATGCTGGTGATGACTGAATCGTGATGCCACTCGTTGTCACCGAGTTGAAGGAGAATCCATACGCAGAATGAATAAACCTTGACAGCAGCAGAATAAGCACCGGTGTAGTGGAATACATGTTCACCTATCTGGTACAACCGTTTTGACAGACCTTGTTGCAAAGATACAAATATTTTTATAGTGCCACCTGTCAGATGCCGATGATTGGATGACGTCACAGAAAATCTCAACTGGGTGCCTCGCACCTCAAATCTGCCATTGTACTTGTATGATACTGTACGCTGACATCTTACAGTCGCTTTTATATTCAGAAAAGATTACGGGGATATTAGCCTGTGCTGTTAAGATGATTTGAATCATGTACACGATTTAGGTTTTACTGACAATTATTCTATTTTTGTGACTACTTGGCGTTCTGTTGGCTTTTGTCAGCAATTTCTTCTTGAGTCTTTCAACATTTGTGATTCCGTCATTGACTTGTATTGAGACTCCACCATGGACTGTGTCATAAGCGAAACAGTGGAAGTTTGTGACTTTTGCTACATTTCAAATTGGTGCTTTTTGTTTCGTTCCATCATGTCCCTCCTCACCATCTATTATCATCTCTCCCCTTCTTGCTGATAACCATATTCACATTGGATTTAGGGTATTGACCCCAACAATATTGATATTGACTCCATCAGGATACCATGAAGTGTCTGGTAACGTGTTTCGAGGACCAATGTCACTCAAAAAGTTCAAAAAGCAAATGAACAGAATCATATCAATCCAAAAGCGAGGGTCTCGAGCGAGTTCTGGAAATCTAGCAAAGGCACCATCGGGATCGATGGCATCCAATATTGGATTGTCAATAACGACATTGGAAAAAGTATCATAATTTTCCCATTCTTCGTCATCCAAGTCGTCGTCTTCATCGTCATCATCGTATTCTTCCTCGTCATCCTCTACATTGGCATACACCCGTTCTTCCACTCGGTCGTAGAATTCACTCTCTTCTTCTTCGCTATCAAACATGCGTCCCCTTTCTCGTCGTCTCGGCACCTTAGCGAGATCACCCTCATCGTCATCGTCATAATAGTTGCTGGCTTGCAAGGATGGTGTCACGTGGCACGATGCTGTCATGATGCGAGTTGCTGAGGAGATTGGAGCAAAACTTGATGCATTCTGTATTGCGATTGCAAGTAGTATCAGTGCAAAGGTCTTCATTGTATTTTTTTATTTGTTGTAGCGGGTTCTCTTTTGGTTTGCTGCTTGTTGTTCTCTGCTATTGTTGGATTGATGACTTGATTGATCAATCGGCTTATTATTTTGTTGGGGATTTCATTGATTTTGATTGATTGGCACGGTTTTCCGTTGGGTGGTTGTGCGTATAACAGACAGACGATACTTTCGACTCAGTCGAACAACATCTAAATAAAATAATCACGAATGAAAATCCGTCTTCTGATTTCTGACATCATCACATCTCACCATCATTATTCTTCACCTTCTCTTCTTTCCGCAAGACGACAATCACCTCACTATTTCTGACATCATCGAGTCTTTGGGATCTTTGGTAATTCTTCACCTTCTCCTATTTGAAAGAGACGAAAAACTCACCTATCACTTGACGCCATAAAATATACATACCTCAAGAAAGTATTAGTATATATCATATCATATCTACTAATAAATACCGCTATTCATTCATTCATTCATTCATCCATCATGGATCTCGAGACTGCAAAGAGGTTTTTCAATGAACACACTGAAATGTTGGCCGTGGCTACCTCCAGTGTAATTGTCGGTGCCTTCATATGGTACCAAACCAGTGACACTTACGAGGCCGATTGGGTCCAAGCCTGCAAAGATCCCACCAATGGCAATATGGAACAATGGCTTCAAGACCATCCAGGTATGGTCAGTTATGCGGAAGACTTTGAATTCGGAGCCTTCAGCGGAATGGTGTGTCGCCAAACGCAACTTTACTACCAGCTAAATGAATACAATGCCAGTGCCATTGCTATGATGTTGTCGGCAACCACCTCCATGCCATTGCTCATGGCAATGTTGTTGGAAGCTGGACGTGGGGATGCTGGAGGTGCATTGAAAATGCCATTGATTTTTTGGATCTTGAGTCAGGAATTTGGTTTGGCCGTCGTTTTCCCTCTACTGTGGTTACCGCTCTACTGTGCCTATAAAGGCGAACCCAAGAGTGCCATTAACCCCCTTCGAGTCTATGCTTCCTTGCCCTTGGTGCTGCCTCAGTTGGTTTTGACAATTTTGATATTTTACCTCAATCCAGGAAGTTCCGGTTGGTCGAATTGTGTCGGATTATTGGCGGGGCCAATCTTTTCTGGATGCAGCATGCTGTTGAGTTTGATTGGAGATCCATCGACCGAAGAAACAAAGGAAAAGAAGGAAATTGCTACAACTTCACGGCGACTAATGGCGTTGATGTATGGAGCTGCTGGCCTCTTGTCAGTCGCTACGTGGCTCTGGTTGCTCTTTTTCATGATCATACCGGCTTTTGGATGGTCTTCTATCCAAGGTGTCTGTGACGAATTATGGACTAATGCACCAACCAAGCTAAGCTACAAGTCTCTGGAACTGTTGGCGCTCTGGTTCTCGGGTCTCGTTTACATTGGGGTCCAGTCCGGGTCCCCGCAAGCGGTCATCGAAGCCATGTCAATTAGCGCCGTCTTTGGACCTGGGGCTGGACTTTGCTCGGCACTTGCGGGTGTTGCTGTAAGCGAAGATATGGAAGCCATTGAAGAGGCCAAACGAAGAGAACAGGACAAGAAGGGCAAGAAAAAGGGCAAGAAGGAATGAGCTTTTTATTCATTCTGTCAAGTGCTACCATTTTTCTGCCAGGAATAATCTGGAGGCAGCACCTTACATAGCTAGCTATTGATAGCAATTCTTTATACAGTATACACAGTTATCTATCACTATATCTACCGGGGTATTGTCCATCCCACCCACGGTGGCCTGTGGTTCGAAAACAAAATGTCCAGTTATTTTCAAATTCCGGACAAAAGTCCGGAGAATGGGTTTAGTCTTACTAGTCGGAAATGTCTGTAACAACAAGAACTCGTCGGATCTGAGAGCGAACAACGAATGAATCAATCAATCAATCGAGCAGATACATTACCTCTAGCGCTTGCTTCACGCATAGGCAATACTACACCAAGGGGCCAGTTCATCTCGCAAGTGCTCAAGTCAACATGGAATCGCAAGAAGATGGCGGACCCGAGCCCATTGTTTGGAAACGAATATCGTCTGCAGTTGAATCCGATTCAGGACGTTTGGAAGCTAGCGAGTCGCTTCCAAACGAAACGGAAACCTCCACTGATGGTGAATCCGATCCCAAACGTTTGAAAACTGACGAATCCTCGATTCCAAAAGAAAGCACAACGAATGGAGAGGCCGTGCCAGTTTCCGAAGCAGCGAAGCGCCAAAACATGATCGAAACCGAACTGAATGGCATGATCAAAGAAATGATGGACTCGGAAGATTTCCAAGAGGAAGACGAAATGGAACCCGAATCGTATGAGGCAATCATGAAAGCAGCCAAGGAAATCTGCTACACGCGTAAGATCTACGATGTTTCTGCCGACAAAATCGTCTTCTTTCCAAGCATAACCAAAACGATTGTCAACATGGATCTGTTTGAGAAAGCGGAGGAGTACTATTATGATGAAGGTGACGAATTTCCAATGGAGTACTCGATGGGTCTTAGGAACATCGCTTTTGAAAAGCTCGAAGCGGAAGGGGAGGATGATGACGACGAGGAAATGGACGATGACATGATGGAGCGGCTATCAATGGCTGTGCAGCTGACGGAAGATGATAAGGACGAACTCCAGGAAGCGATTGCTGCTGCCGAGGCAGCAGATAAAGACGAGGCAGACCAAGATGGTGCAATGGATCCGGTCACTGAAGCAGCAGATGAAGAAGAGGCAGAAGGAGAAATGGGTAGTAAGGAAGATTCTGCAATGAATACTGTCACCGAAATCACAGATCAAGAAAAGGAGGACAGATACACGGACGAGAAAGATGATTCTGTTATGGATCTGGTAAACGAAGTAACAGATCAAGACGAGGCAAACCAAGACACCGGCGAAAAGGAAGATGCTACAAATGACCCGATCATCGAAATATCACATCGAAACGAACAAGATATGGGGCAGTCGGAAGACTCTGGAATGGATCCGGTCAACGAAGTTACAGATCAAGAAGACGTAGACCAAGAAACCGACGAGAAGGAAGTTTCTGCAGCAGACCCGATTGGCCCTCAAGTGGAAAGTTTTTCTGCGAGTCCAACCGAAACTACAACCTCTGCTACTGTCTCGACGGGAGAAGCCGTACCAGTTTCCGAAGCAACGAAGCGCCAAAACATGATCGAAACCGAACTGAACGGCATGATCAAAGAAATGATGGACTCGGAAGATTTCCAAGAGGAAGACGAAATGGAACCCGAATCGTATGAGGCAATCATGAAAGCAGCCAAGGAAATCTGCTACACGCGTAAGATCTACGATGTTTCTGCCGACAAAATCGTCTTCTTTCCAAGCATAACCAAAACGATTGTCAACATGGATCTGTTCGAGAAAGCGGAGGAGTACTATTATGATGAAGGTGACGAATTTCCAATGGAGTACTCGATGGGTCTTAGGAACGTCGCTTTTGAAAAGCTCGAAGCGGAAGGGGAGGATGATGACGATGAGGAAATGGACGATGACATGATGGAGCGTCTGTCAATGGCTGTGCAACTGACGGAAGATGATAAGGACGAACTCCAGGAAGCGATTGCTGCTGCCGAGGCAGCAGATAAAGAAGAGGCAGACCAAGATGGTGCAATGGATCCGGTCACTGAAGCAGCAGATGAAGAAGAGGCAGAAGGAGAAATGGGTAGTAAGGAAGATTCTGCAATGAATACTGTCACCGAAATCACAGATCAAGAAAAGGAGGACAGATACACGGACGAGAAAGATGATTCTGTTATGGATCTGGTAAACGAAGTAACAGATCAAGACGAGGCAAACCAAGACACCGGCGAAAAGGAAGATGCTACAAATGACCCGATCATCGAAATATCACATCGAAACGAACAAGATATGGGGCAGTCGGAAGACTCTGGAATGGATCCGGTCAACGAAGTTACAGATCAAGAAGACGTAGACCAAGAAACCGACGAGAAGGAAGTTTCTGCAGCAGACCCGATTGGCCCTCAAGTGGAAAGTTTTTCTGCGAGTCCAACCGAAACTACAACCTCTGCTACTGTCTCGACGGGAGAAGCCGTACCAGTTTCCGAAGCAACGAAGCGCCAAAACATGATCGAAACCGAACTGAACGGCATGATCAAAGAAATGATGGACTCGGAAGATTTCCAAGAGGAAGACGAAATGGAACCCGAATCGTATGAGGCAATCATGAAAGCAGCCAAGGAAATCTGCTACACGCGAAAGATCTACGATGTTTCTGCCGACAAAATCGTCTTCTTTCCAAGCATAACCAAAACGATTGTCAACATGGATCTGTTCGAGAAAGCGGAGGAGTACTATTATGATGAAGGTGACGAATTTCCAATGGAGTACTCGATGGGTCTTAGGAACGTCGCTTTTGAAAAGCTCGAAGCGGAAGGGGAGGATGATGACGATGAGGAAATGGACGATGACATGATGGAGCGTCTGTCAATGGCTGTGCAACTGACGGAAGATGATAAGGACGAACTCCAGGAAGCGATTGCTGCTGCCGAGGCAGCAGATAAAGAAGAGGCAGACCAAGATGGTGCAATGGATCCGGTCACTGAAGCAGCAGATGAAGAAGAGGCAGAAGGAGAAATGGGTAGTACGGAAGATTCTGCAATGAATACTGTCACCGAAATCACAGATCAAGAAAAGGAGGACAGATACACGGACGAGAAAGATGATTCTGTTATGGATCTGGTAAACGAAGTAACAGATCAAGACGAGGCAGACCAAAGCACTGACGAGAACGAACTTTCTGCAATCGATGCGATCAGCCCTAAAGAAGAGACAGACAAAGACATCGACGAGGATAAGGAAGATTCTGCAATCGATACAGTCAATGAAGTATCCGATCCAAAAGAGGCAGACAATGACGTCGAAGAGGATAAGGAAGATTCTGCTATCGATACAGTCACCAAACCGGCAGATCAAGATGTAGTCCAAGACATCGATAAGAAGGAAGATTGTGCAATGGATACGGTCACCGAAGTAATAGATCAAGAAGAGACAGACAAAGACATAGATAATAAGGCAGATTCGGCAATTGATCCGATCATCGGAGCAGCATATTCAGAAGAGGCAGACCAAGACATCGACAATAAAGAACTTTCCGTAATCGATCCGACTAGCCCTCAATTGGAAGCATCTTCCAAAGCACTCGCGAACAGCGATCTTGTTGAAGCGAAGTTGACTGACGAGGGATCTGAAGCTAAGATTGACAAATTGGACCGGCCACCAGACCGATCCATTGTGCCAGAAAGCGTTCCTGAACAAGATTATTTGGTATCAAAAGCAACCACGAAGAAAATTCTTTCTACACATCGAGTGATATCATCGGGGGCTGGATTGATTCTTTTTGGAATGACAGGTCGGTATTTAGAAACATGTTTTCACAAGATTTTTGCATATGAGATGATATGGTATCGGCCTACCTTATCAGTGACTAACGTTGTTTGCTTTAGGGTTCTACACTATTCCAGGAATGATTGCAGATGGAGCGGAAGGATCCAAGCTGGTGAATTCATTTTATTGTTCGGGTGAGTGCGTGAATTATCTTGTTACTACGAAATGTACAGTATGTTATTCATTTTGTTGTTGGCCGTCGAATCAATCAATCGCCTTGTAGTAATGTCCTTGACGACGTGAGTATTTCTTTGAAGCAAGCGGGTATTAATTCGTAACTGGGTGACATGCTGTAATCTCACGAAGATTTCAAACTTTGAATTTTGGAACACAATAGAGTTGGGTAAGACGACGCACTCCTCACTTGCCAGTTTGCCATGTTGTTTCTCGATCTTTACTAACAAGAAGTGCCCTGATTTGACTGAATGTAGATTTGGTGACATTTGTCCAGGAGAAACGGATGTAGTAGGAAGGATATTCTTGACCATGTTGCCGTTGTTTGGATTGGGCTTTTTCTGCGGTCCAATCATGGAGTTGGCATCCTCGTGGCAGAACATGGTACCAGGAGGGGCTCTTTCCGTAGGAACCTTGATGTTGGTGATGGGCGTATCCATGTTGACAACAATAGAAGGATTGTCTTACTCGGAAGCGGTCCATCTATGTGTAATTACAGGTGAGTCGGAAATACTGAATTCTACAACAATCATTGTCGGTGAGATTGGTTTCTCCATGGTCTCACGTCGCGGAATGCACCCAATAAACTTTTGCAAAACAACTATAGGGACAACGATTGGTTATGGTGATTTGACTCCTCGGACGAACGCTGGTCGATTTTTCCTGGCACTATATGCCATTGCAAACTGCAACGTAATGGGTGGATTCTTGGGCCAGGTGAGAGAATTGTTGGAATCACTTTGCGCCGTGAAAGATCCAGATGTGCCTTCTGGAGCGTCCAAGAGAAAGACCAGCAGGCCAACGACTTCTCCTGAGGAAATCGCGGCATTTGACAAGGAAAAGGTATCATAGAATTACATTCTATAGTTCTAGTAAAACTCCTGTTGTTCTTTCAGATATACAGCTTTTCCAACACAATCGAGACAACCAAGGATAGGTTAACACGCCAATTGATTGATCCATGACAGTAAATTTTTATTCTATGATTCATGACGATAAATTCAAACCACACAATGCCCATTCTGCCAGTGTGCGCCATAACATAAAGTTTGCTTCGATTTGAAGAGATGACGCCTGTCCACTCGACCCACTTTCGAGGCCGCTTGGATCTAGTGAACAGTCACATCAGCTTGATTTGAATCAATCTTGCCAACGTGTCGTCCACTTTTCGAATGTCTTCAGGAGCACCTCGTGTGAACAAGAACCACTGCCAAAAGATCGATCCATCCTTCAATTGTTTTGCAAGAAAGTAGTTACAGTTCCTTTCCGTCGACCAACTCAATAGAGGGCAACGGAAGTGTTCCTTGTCCCAATGGCCTCCAATCTGAAGATGGATTCAGTGGCAAAGGCTTGTTTGCGTTCATGTTGTTGTTGTTATTGTTGTTGGCAATGTAGACACCAGCACCAGATGGATCGTCGATCCACCATTGTCCTTCCTTGTGCAGGTAGATGTAAGATCCATTGTCGGCTTCGTACCAGTCGATGGAGGGAACTGCCAGTTTTATCCAAGTTGCTTCACTGGGCCAACCCATTTTGTCGCATGTCTTGGCAAATCCAGCAGGAACTCTAGAATATGGCTTGGCTTTGTAGATGCCGTTTACCGATGTAACGCCGGCACCCCGCACACGAATCGATATAGCACTTGCTGTCGTCATTGTCATATGGAAACACAATACCAGAACTAGAAGCTTCAGAACATTCATGTTGTGGCCATTATCATTGATGATGATGGATTGAGGATGTTGCAGAAATCGGCATGATGAGTCAGTCAGTCAGTCGATGGGGCAAGTCCCGCTTTGCTCGTTCGTGATTGAAAACGCTAAAACAATAATAAAGGCAAACGTATTATAAATGTAAACCGCAACTTTCGTTTCATTTCATTCGACACTTGGAAGTCAACTGGGCCTCATTTCAATGTGCCAAGTTGGTTTATTTTCCTCCTCTAACAGAATAATGATGATATGCTACAAACCTCGTAATCATGGACTCCTAGTAGGCACCCTTACAGAGCCATTCGATTTTTCACCGTAAATCATCATTTGGACCCAAATATGCCTTCTTCTTCTTGTTGTTCAAGAATGGAAGCATTGGCAGTGGCAACAGAGGTAAGCCGAAAAAGAAAGGACCCTAACTTTTGCAAGATCAATGTGTGAAGAATTCCTGTTTCGCATTCCGATATGGTCACCTCAATTAGCTGAACTTTGTTATCACGTCTCTCAAAGCTCCAACAGCTCCTTATTCAGCGCCTCGATGGTATCAATGAGCATGGCTTTATCAGCATGTTCATCTTGAGCGAGATAGGAGCCGGCAACATGAGCCATGGATAATTTTGTGTGTTCAGGAATGAGATAGTTGAGTCGCTGAATCAACGACTGGAGGACCGCTTTGAGTTCCTCTACGGTCCACTTTTCCGTATCCACTTTCGCAAAATATTTGCTTTCGGAATTGAAGTTTCGGGCTTCTTGCAAACTCTGAACTTTCATGGCCAGCTCGATGTATTTAGTTTCTTGCTCTTGTGCCAATGTCTCATGCTGTTTCAGCCTCATGGATACGGTCGAGCGCATCGCTTTGGACACCTTCAACTCTTGTCTGGTACGTTCGTTTGCAATCTTTAATTGATTCAATTTTTCTTCGTAGTCAGAAATGGTTTCTTCCAAATGAGCGACGGATCTCTTTTTTTCTTGTTGCAACTGTTTCGATAAGGCCTCAATCTTTTGGGGAAAGGCCTGTCGATTTCGATAAACCGAGCTCTTCATCATTCTCCAAATGACATCTTGTCCCCATTGTTCCAGTTTGGCCTCGGACAAGAATTGGCGAATGAGATTGCTAGACAGTTGCCATTCTCCTTCTTCTCCTTCTTCCGAAGCCTCGCATTCCGTATCAAAGGTCTCTGGAATGGCGTGACCAATCGCAGCCAACAATTGTTGTCGTTCTTCAAGGTCTCCTTTTGGAAATTCGGCAATGGTCAAAATATCATCGGGGCGCTGTTCCAAGAACATTTTGACGGTACTTATACTAAAATTCTCCATAGCATGGTTCAATGGCACTTTTCCGTCTTCATCTGGTTGTGTCAGCAGTGTTTCATTGTCGTCCAACATGGTCTGAACCAAAATATTGTATTCAAACATGATAGCTTTGGACAATGGAGTTTTGCCCCTATTGTTCTTGGTTTTAATGGACTCTGGATGTTTTGACAGTAGAAAGCGACGTGCTTGGATTTGATCCAATTGAATTTGTTTCTTGTTCTCGGCCGACAAAAACCGCGGCAAGACATGAATTGGCAGATTCCCATTGGCATCTTTGGTTTCGACGCTAGTTGGGTGCGTCTCGACAATGTATTCGACCAGATCCAAGACATGATTTCCATGACAAATCCGCATGACTTCGTGCAATGGTGTAAAGCCACCTTGATCCATTGGATCCGTGGCGTCGAGAAAGGACTGAGCATCCAGTTTCATTCTCCTGTAACGTGCCACAAGCTTGTCGCATTTGTCGGGATTCAGACTGATTTCTTTCTTGATATTCTTCACTGGCGTTTGGGCCTTGCTTGGTGATGCTGCCATTGTGTTACTTTTGTTGTTGTTGTTGTTGTTGTTGTTGTTGTTGTTGTTATTGCTGCTATGTTTGGTGTGCAATACTGTATTTTCCAGTCAATGCGATTGGTTTCCCGTTGTACTTGTACCTACCACATACATGTGAATATCTTTCTTGCGTTGTCGTTTGCCTTCCAATAAATGTCGGGGAGGGGACACGATATTTTTAAAAAGAATAAAGGGAATAGCAAAGGGGGCTTAGTCCTCCTTGAAAGCAGTGCGTCTGATCAGAAGATCGTTCCTTTTGCTTTCAACTTGAACTTTCAAACACAAAACACGAAGCATTCTCCGTCGAATTCCAAGCACGATCTGATCAAGAACCCTTCCAACATATAAGATCGTGGAAAATATCGCGAGTTTCTTCATAGGTTTCTTGTCGTGTGACGCTGGTACGACATGCTATATATGGCCGAAATCATTTTCCAACGTTCCGATCGCCACGAATACCGCGAGAAAAACATTAAGGAAAATTATTGTCACAGAAAAAACATAATGGAAAATTCCGGCTACAGCAAAAATCACATTTCAAGTACCACACGTACACGGGATCTGTCCCAAGAGCATTACTGAACATTTCCGCCTTCCGCCAGCACTGGAACTGCGCTTTCGAAAACCATCCTCACCACTGACACTTTCACACAAAAAAACAAGCATCGCATATTTTTATTATTAGGAAGAGTCATGGCTCCTTTGCTGTGCCAAACAGCCCCCTGTAACAACACCTTTGATAAACTCTATCTCCCCGCTATTGATTCCAACAAGCAGCTCACTGACATCAAACCCAAAAAGAATGTTAGCTTTGCCTATTGCGTACAAGCTGTAGAAGTCCCTTCCGTTTCGGAGATGACCAAACAAGAGTATCGTTCCACCTTTTATTGCTCCAAAGACTATAGACAGATTGAACGAGAGAATGGAGAAATTCTCCAGCAAATGGAGAGGCAGCAGAAAGTCGAAGTTGAAACTGAATCCTTGTACTTTCGTGGCTTGGAAGTTCAATTGCCCAGAGCCATGCAAGAACGGTCACGACTACGAAGATTTGTGGTCTCGGAAGTCTTGCGAGAGCAAGGTCGCTATGGAAGAATTCGCAAGGAATGGGTGGAGAACTTTTCTTCACGCTTTACATCACAGAATGCAGCAGCGGCACAACGACGGGGAGCATGGGACATGAGAGCCACTGCCAAGGACAGTGATGATTCTTCTTGTTCTCAATGACACCCACTCACTCTCGCCAGTGTTTATTAAAAGAAAAGAATACGCATACGCATCACAAAGTTCATAGACTACGAATAACGTACATTCGAATGGAGGACATAACAAACCAATAGATAGAGAGTCCTACATTATCAACATGTTCACTACATTATTCATCAAATGGCACCCATGTGCTGATCCTTCTTGACCACAGAAAGGGGGGAACTAAAACAATAGTAGATATAGAATGTTAACAAGATCTTGAAGAGTTGGACTTTTCATTAGACAGTACTGTAGTAAGAGGGCATCTAATATTCCCATTCATTCACAGCAACATTGGTGGATCCTGCTTAGCGACGGCTTTTAGTTTCTCACCTTTTTTTTTACACTCATCACACACCTCAACTCAAAAGCCAAGACACTGCCGACGACGTCGATGTTGAAAGTGACTGGCATTGGGGGACGACCAAAATAACTCCATTTGAAGGGAGAGGAACGTGTTATTTTGGGGCGCTATTAAAGGTTGCGGTTCGGTCAATCTCATTGGAGGTTCGGTGCGTTGGAGCCTTTTGCTCCGAAGGAAGGTTAGGAAATTCAATTTACCTAAGCCCCCAATTGAGAACCAAATGCCGCGGCTGTTAAATAAAGTTGACGTTCTCTCTTCCCCTACTACAAGTTCTTACACAAGTGCTGGATATTTTGATATTATACAGTATATCCGGTGGAACTCATGACATCGGCATTTTTGTCCAAAGTCACCTCCCTACTGGGGTACTTGTACTTTTTTAAAATACGAGTACCGGTACCAGTGGTAACATCAACTTAAAAACACACACACACACACACACACATGCACAACAACAAAGCACAAATAAACTAACAGACCATCTACCATAATGGGCACAATGGATATGCGTCGGAATCAACCAAGAGATTTGCTACTCCGCCGATCGGTTTCATCCTCTAGCATTTTGAAAACGGCAAACAAAATGAACCGAGCACAAAGGAACCAGCACGCGTTCACGGAGGTTCAATCTCATCCCCGCAACAGCGTTAGGAATCTTCTTCAGGCAATGCCTCCACCTCCCTTGTTGGAAGATTCGGAACGTGTCAATCACAACGACAACGATTGCGATAACGACAATGGTGTCATGGAAACCAGCACACGGGAGCAGCTACTACTATCACAAGAATCATCATCCAGACGGGTTTCCTTCTCTTCGTCCAAGTCCAAATGTGTTTACATTGAACCACCGACTCCTTCTCAAAAGAACGCCTTGTTTTACTCCAAAGAAGATTACAAGCGAATCTACAATGAGAACATTGATACCATCAAGACGATGGAGGCAGAGAAAAAGTATCCTGCTTCGGAAACGCATTACTACCGGGGTTTGTTGGTGTCACGAGCACGATACGAACGGGAACAACGCATCAAATTTGTAGTGTCCAAGGTCCTTCAAGAGCAGGAAAAGAAAAAGACTCTTTGTGAGGAGTGGATCAAGGAGTTTTCTCAACATTTCTCGTCTCAAACCACCATTGCGGCCCTCTACTTGGGAAAGATTGATGCTATGGCTGCTGGAGTTTCTTCTTCTCCTTTAGCTACTGCTGATGCTGCTACACGAGGGTCTTCAACAACAGCAAGAACTGGCCTGAGCCAGTCTCTGCATGCACCAAAAAGGGCTCCCAGACGAGCTTCGTCTGATCCTTCCATGACAGACATCAGCCGGTCGCTTCATACACCAAAGGGTGCTTCCAGACGAATGACCTATGTTGGATAGCGGCGGGTGACTGCATAACTACTTCGATCCAAGGGGAAAGAGGGGAGGGGGGGGGATTTGGATCTGGCAGATACTGATGAGGAGGCGATCAATCATACCTTGGACCAAGCACCGAGCGTGGAAATCACCCTTGATTTCCTTCCGTGCTTTGGCCGCCAAGGCCTTGATTAGCATCCTCGCTGTTGGGGTACACCGCTTTCAAAAACTTACACGCCATTGCCGACATTAATGAAAAATCTCCGCAATGGTAGAATGGCTGGTCACATCCACCACCACCATTCTTAGCAATATATAATCAAGAAAATATTCTAGGGGAATATGTATTTCTATTCGAATCCTACTGTAGATTTTGTTTTCAAATAATCTTGTGTCGTATATACGGCATTACCTCCTCGTTGCAGAAATTGCAGCTGCAGCAAAGATCGCCAAGCAAGCCACAGCCGCCATTTCAGTGTGCTCATTAAATAATCCCTTTGCCGTCTCGAGACCCTTGGTGAATATTCCTGCTTTCGTTTTTGTAGCTGGCTCTTCTGAAGGAACAGTTTCGGGCGTGCCGGATTCGTCTGGCGCAAGATTCGATTTGCCAATCGTAACGACCTCAGCAGATCTCTCATCATGAGTCAATGTAGGCTCATCACCACCAACATCGCTGCTACTCGCGAGTGATGATTCAAAAGATGCTTCTAATTGTTGAGGGCTGATCGGATCCACTGCAGAATCTTCCTTTTCGTCAGTTTCTTGTTGGTCTGCCTCTTCTTGGTCCTTTGCTTTTGTGACCGAATCCATTGCAGAGTCTTTCTTCTCCTCAGTGTCTTGTTGGTCTGCCTTTGCTTGATCTGCTGCTTCGGTGACCGGATCCACTGCAGAATCTTCCTTCTCGTCAGTGTCTTGTTGGTCTGCCTCTTCTTGGTCTGCTGCTTTTGTGACCGAATCCACTACAGGATCTTGCTTCTTGTCGTCGATTTCTTGGTCTGCGCCTTCTTGTCCTGGTGCTTCGGTGACCGGATCAATTGCAGCAGCTTTCTTATCGTCGGTGTTTTGGTCGTCCTCTTCTCGATCGGTTACTTCATTGACCGGATCCATTGCAGACTCTGCCTCTTCTCGATCTGCTGCCTCGGCAGCAGCAATCGCTTCCTGGAGTTCGTCCTTATCATCTTCCGTCAGCTGCACAGCCATTGACAGACGTTCCATCATATCATCATCCATCTCCTCCTCGTCATCGTCGCCATCCCCTTCCGCTTCGAGCTTTTCAAAAGCGACGTTCCGAAGACCCATCGAGTACTCCATTGGAAATTCGTCACCTTCATCATAATAGTACTCCTCCGCTTTCTCAAACAGATCCATGTTGACAATCGTTTTGGTTATGCTTGGAAAGAAGACGATTTTGTCGGCAGAAACATCGTAGATCTTTCGTGTGTAGCAGATTTCCTTGGCTGCTTTCATGATTGCCTCGTAGGATTCTGGTTCCATTTCGTCTTCTTCTTCGAAATCTTCCGAGTCCATCATTTCTTTGATCATGCCGTTCAGTTCGGTATCGATCATGTTTTGGCGCTTGGCTGCTTCGGAAACTGGTACAGCTTCTCCCTTCGAGACCGTATCAGAGGCTGTATTTTCGTTTGGACTCGCAGAAGAACTTTCCACTTGAGGGCCAATCGGGTCTGCTGCAGAAACTCCCTTCTCGTCGGTTTCTTGGTCTACGTCTTCTTGATCTGTAACTTCGTTGACCGGCTCCGTTGCAGAATCCTCCTTCTCGCCTACGCCTTGATCTGTCTCTTCTTGATCTGATGCATCGCTGATCGGGTTTGTTATATAATCTTCCTTCTTATCGGTATCTTGGTCTTCCTCCTTTTGATCTGCTGCTGCAGTGACCGGATCCATTACAAAATCTTCCTTCTCGTCGGTGTCTTGTTGGTCTGCCTCTTCTTCATCTGCTGCTTCGGCGGCGGCAATCGCTTCCTGAAGCTCGTCTTTGTCATCTTCCGTCAGTTGCACAGCCATTGACAGCCGTTCCATCATATCATCATCCATCTCCTCCTCGTCATCGTCCCCTTCCGCTTCGAGCTTTTCAAAAGCGACGTTTCGAAGACCCATCGAGTACTCCATTGGAAATTCGTCACCTTCATCATAATAGTACTCCTCCGCTTTCTCGAACAGATCCATGTTGACAATTGTTTTGGTTATGCTTGGAAAGAAGACAATTTTGTCGGCAGAAACATCGTAGATCTTTCGTGTGTAGCAGATTTCCTTGGCTGCTTTCATGATTGCCGCATACGATTCTGGTTCCATTTCATCTTCCTCTTCAAAATCTTCCGAGGCCATCATTTCTTGGATCATGCCGTTCAGTTCGGTTTCGATCATGATTTGGCGCTTGGCTGCTTCGGAAACCGGCACAGCCTCTCCGTTCCCTGTGCTTTCTTTTGGAATCGAGGATTCGTCAGTTTTCAAACGTTTGGGCTCGGATCCGCCATCAACTTGTTGCGATTCCATGTTTTCTTTTTTTAAAATTCAGCGCTTCGCTAATGAAAGGTCCTCTGAATTGAAGGAATATTTTATGGGGGCTGATGTGGCTTCTTAGACTCTTATTGTCTATCCTTGGATTGGCGCTAGATGTATCTGCTGCTGGCAATTATAAGACCGAGATCGATTCGTGTTCTCGTAGAGTTCGTGTTGTGATTGATTTGAGATGGACACGGATAATGATAATAATTGCAGACATCAGACATTTCGCAACAACGTCTGCATGGCGTCGGAAGTCCAAACATAGAGCAAAAGATAGACTTATTATTTCCTATTCATTATGCATCATAGTTAGCCTTCATTGCTTTCACCTCACTCTTGAATCACTTCATTGTCACTACTGTATCAATCAATCAATCATGTCAAAGCGGATGGGAGGCAATCTCGCGTCCTTGATGGACAAGAGAAACAAACTGGAGAAGGATACAGCACAAACAAAATCCTCCGCCGCTCTCAATAAGAACAAGAATCCTTTTTTAAGCAAACCAATCCAACCTGGACAAACACTGCAAATGTTTCTTGTACAAGCCAGACGATCAGCATTGAATTATGAACCTACCAAACCTCCGTTTACCAAACCATTCTGCGAAATTGAAGCTCGCATCGGAGTCCTCAAGATTAACGATCGGCGGGTAACCTCCAGTGGCCCCAAGAGAATCAATAATGCACTCGTACAAGCCTTTGACTGCACATCACTGCAGCAGAAACCAAGCATGGAATCAGGAGTCTCTCGATCACACTATGTCCATTGGACGCAAGCGGGTCTCTCCGAAGCATCCCCGATATCGGCTGCCTTGGGAGTCATGGTCAAGCCCAACATGCCGAATAAAGAGGTGGTGGCAATGATCAAGCGAGATTTGGTAGAAAAGGAACTAGTGGAAACGGTTTTTGCTGGATATCCTGGTGATCGTCGAGTTGCCTTTCCCTGTATAGTTCCTTTGAATGGGAAGCTTCCGGACAGTACTACAGTTGGGGCGATGGAATACAAGGAGAAATTGGTTCAAATGGAGTGGGCTATCCCTGCAGCAAAATACGACTTTCGAGTAGCCTTGGCCAGTGAAAAGACGGTCGACAAATCGGTCAAATCGGTACCGGATGGATGGTCCATTCAGCGCATCAAACGACGGCGGTCCTACACCCGACGGGACGGCAACATTGCCTGGCAAATTGATGTGACGGAAATCACGTCCACCCCACGAGATTCTCCACACAAGAAGACTGTGCTGTTTGAAATTGAAATGGAACTTCGTGCAGAGAACATGCTGAAACTCCTCAATGCTGAATCTACAGAAAAGGCGTCTGGCTTGGCCAAAGCATATTCCCAACAATTGTGGTGGATTCTGGGCCAAATCAATCCACTGGAAGATACAGTGGACGTGGAAGAATATCTCCAACCCCATCCCAACAAAAAGGCTGTACAATTAGCCCTAGCTACATGCGGTGCTCTCAAGAGATTCATGGAACGCCCTCCCGCACCTGGTTCCAAGGCACAGCCGGTCCATATGGACGCACCCATCAGCAAACCAAATGAAGCCCCCAGTCCGGCACTGTCCAATGTCAAATTCTGTGGCTGCATGCCCGTCAATTTTGCCCGACACAACATTGACGAAATCCAACAGTCGGCCAAGAATGCCTACTTTTTGTCGGAAAAGACGGATGGAGTCCGGCATTTCATGATCTTTACGGGAGATACGGTCGTTCTGGTCGATCGTGCCATGAAGGGCAAACAGGCCATACCCACCAAGCCTGGACAAGAGCCCATGGCGTCGGTCCTACCTCTCATCAAGCCTGGAACAGTATTCGATGGGGAAGTGGTCATGCACCGTGGTGGAAGTGGACACAAGGCACGGCCCATTTTCATTGTCTTTGATGTCTTGACAGTCGGCGCATCGGCAGCCATCTTGCACTTGCCCTTTGAACAACGATTGTATCACTTGAAGCAATCTAGTTTCCGCACCGATACTGCCGATCGGAACATGTTTGCCACCAGTCTTTCCGACCCGAGCATTCCAATGCCATTGGTCCGCAAAAACTTTGTCCAACGATCGGAATTGGCAACCCTGTTGGGGCACGTCATTGAAGAAAAGGGCACAAGATCCTATCGCAACCCCCCACTGCACAATCACCTGACAGATGGAATAATCTTTCAACCCAACTTGCCGTATGCTTGTGGTACGGATTTGAATTTGTTGAAATGGAAGTACTTGGACACTGTGACGATTGACGTGGAGCTGTTACCAATGCGTCAAAATTACCACGGAGGAGGCGATGAAGACGAATTAAATGTCGGTGTCATGGGGAACGAACAAACTACCGTCGATATGACGCGTCATGTCAATTTGCCCAAGAGTGAACGATTGCGGTTGGAGGCCGACAAGTTTGAATCAGGGTCTCGGATTGCCGAAGTGGGTTTTGATCCCGAAACTGGCGAATGGTATTACTTGACGATGCGTCCCGATAAGATTGCTCCCAATCATATTACCACCGTTCTGGGTACTCTTTTGGAGTTATCCGAAAGTCTGACGACCGAAGAGTTGGAATACCGCATGAGTGTCCCACCCGGTCATCGGGATACCTACCGAAAGGATCTCAAGGGTATGTTGAAGCAGCTGCTAGATCACCAAAAGCGAAAGCATGGTCAGCAAAAGAGGTAGTAAAAATGGAACTGTTTGGTGTCCTACAATCAGACCAATCTACAAGGAGGTGGTCCGATAGAAAAAGAATCACACAGCTTCTAATGTCCTATTGGGTTGTTGGTTACATCCATCTAGTTGCACTTTTTGCTTCTTCATTTCTTTTATGTATTTGCATCTACATCTCTATCCCTTCTTCTTATGCTTCTATTTCATTCTCATCCTTGTTGTTGAGTTTGAGTGACAAAAAGATGGACCAAAAGAAAAAGACACAATTCAGGTACAAGACTCGTAGAATGGGTGGCACAAAGGCAAGGTTGACTACTGTGGCAGGCACCCAAAGCTTCCAGTTGGCCACCATGGTATCCGCATAATCTTCGTCCAATTGCTTCTTGATGGTTTCAGTGGTCTTTCCTTCCAACAAACCCAAAAAGGCAAAAATCAAAACTGTAAAAATAGGGGCTTGAACAAATTGATCAATTACCACCTTGATTCCAGTGGTCGGAGTAAAGGGTTCTTCTGTTGGAGGTATGGCACCATCCAAAAAGTTGTAATAAAAATGATTCCAGGGAGCTTGCAAGACGAGTCCAAAAAAGGCAAACCGTACCGTACGGGCAATATCCAATTCTGTCACGTCCGATTCGGGTTGGGCACGTTCAATGGCTTGTCCCGTCACATCGGCGGCTCCCAAAATGACACTGGCCGTCACACTCTTGACCAATAGTGGATTGGCTTCCAAAGCGTCGTTGTATGCAGTCCAGGCTTCTTGGACTCCTGCGATGTGTAATGATGATGACGACGATGTAGACAGTCGTTGTGTCATCATACTGGTAGTGCTGGGAGTTGTTGTTGTAAAGGCAACAGTACTAATGGGTGCCACGCTGCAGAGAGCGAATAGAAGACCAAGGGATTGAAAGATCTTCATGTTGTGACTTGTGTGCAAGTGTGTGTCGTAGAGTGGGAGTATAATATATAAAGGCGGAAGATGTATGAATGATATGTGATTGTTTTATTGGATCGACAGTTTCACATCATTCATATTTGTCGCGTCAGATTTGGAAACACACGACTGGTCTGACTGACTCATTGATGAGGGAAGGCTATTGAGTGGGAGGCTCTTTAGTGTTCGGTTTTGAAGCTGGAGATCACACACGAAACAAACAGTTGGCCTCGAGCAGGCCGACTGTCGTTTTCCACGTCTTGGTACTTATTGGTGGTACAAGAATTCAATTTTGGAACGGGAAAAATGTGTGACGAAGTCTTTTTTTTGGAAGTTTGCTACCGTGGAAAAAAGACGAAGATTCAGCCTGCATAACGACTTTGGTTACGTAGTTGAATCTTTCATTGTATCTCATTGTATTTGCTCAATTCATTCATCGGCAACGGAAAAAGCAGTCATTGGCAGCCACAAAACCCCACGGCATTCACAAATCTTTCCTTACATACAGTGTCTATATAATAAAATGGAGGGCAATAATACTAACAGTGGCATTGTCATTGATGAGGAATCTTTGTTGCTGTTCCGACAGCAAGTCAATGATGATGAGAAATACTATGCCTTGTATTCCCAAGATTCCTACTTGAGTTCTACCGCTGCTACGGACACGGTTAGTGCTTCGTCCATTGATGAGGAGGAAAAGTACGATACTGTGGTGGACAATCACAATGATGGCTGCCTGAAAAGATTATGGGAAGCCTATTACGGCGCATTGTTAACCTACCCATTGTTGGTCAAGAGCCTTACGGCGTTTGTACTATTGGGATTTGCGGATGTCATCGCCCAATGCTTTGAACGAATACGCGATAGTCACAATAACTCTAGTGCAGAAGAAGCCTTCAATTTGTATCGAGTGGCAAGATTTGGGTTCTTTGGTTTGGCCGGAGCACCCTGGACGCACTACTATTATGGTTGGTTGGACACTGTTTTGCCTCCTACACAAAATCCTTGGACATGGACGACTGCAAGTGAGTTTTATTCGTTCTTGTTGTTGTCGTTGCTGCTATTGCTGTTGTTGTTGCTGTTGTTGGATCTACTTGCTTGAGCTTTTTGTGCGCTTGTGTTTGCAAAGAACAGTGATACTAACTCTTGTATGATGACCTCACTCCAACTTTTAGTCAAGGTTGTCATTGATCAATTCCTACAAGCCCCAGCGCTTCTTGCCGTCATGATTATGGGCATGGCTCTAATGGAAGGTCGAGGTATCTCAGGAGTCACTGTTGATATGGAGAATCAGTATGTGGAAGCTCTGATTAAGAATTGTAAGTATTCGAGAGTTTTGTATTGCATGCTGACGATGAGAAAGATGTTCGACTCGGATAGGCCATATCAGTTCATACTTCTTTTGCTTACACACCCATTTTGTTTCTGTTTGTATGTATGATTAGGGGAACTATGGATACCAGCCACGGTGGTGAACATTGCCTTTGTCAAGCCCGATCTGAGAGTGTTGTATGACAATCTGGTCTTTTTCTTTTGGACTATCTTTCTTTCCATGCTACTCAATCAAGCACCGGATGCACCATGATTGAAAGGTGCAACTAGTGCGACTATCACGAACGACAGATTGATTCCTTCCATACAATGCATTATATTACCTCAGGCTACTACTATGTTGTCTGAAAGGGGAAATGAATTGGGCAACAGACGCTTGCAACATCTCAACAGTTGCGCATGCGAGTTGCTTTGTTTTACTGGATCTAGTGTTATGAAGTTGCGCCTTTCTCCAAACTGTGTACGGGACTTCCAAATCACTTGCCGCAGCAGCTATCCATATTGAACAGGCGAGGAAAATATTGATTCATTGATTGATTCATCATTCTCACCATGGAGGAAGCAACGAACAAACAAACGCTATAGATATCCTGTTGGGAGAAATGGTGGTTTTTTACCACCTATGCACTGGGATGATTCCACGAATCGTCGTTGCATCATCAAGTTGAAAACAATCCAACGTATCCGGAAACAACTGCCGAAATGCAATCATTTTTTCAAGATAATTGATTCATTCATTCAACCGCTATAGTACGTACTCTTCAAGCAAAGGGGAAACATGAAGGAAACAAAGAGTAAAATAAAACGCTATGATATCGACTGTGAAAGATCAACGTTGTCATGTTGAATGAGTAAATCCCATTGTCATATCATCATCATCAATGGTCGACTCAAAGATTGGGCGGATGAACATGAACGATTGATTCATTCATTCATTCACAAGCAATAAGACGAAGTAGCAAAAGAAAAACCAAGGGACCTAACAACTTTTATATATCATTCGTCGTTTGCGGTGAAGCAGAAGGGATCATACTGCTGTCGGATTCCATTAGTCTTTGCATTGAGAGATTCCAAACCGACGAATCCGGAGAAATATCAACATCCAAAGACGGCAAGAAGAGGCAGCCGCCATTCTTCAAGTGGGCGACATAAAGGGAAAGAGAATACGATAGATAGTATCGATCATCGCACATTGATGGCCCTAATTGCACTACCGCATGACCCCACTTTGGATTCAAACGATACTCGTAAACGTCCAAGTCTCGAGTAAATCCGAATGATTGATTCATAGATCGCCTGCATGTGATATCCTCCGTTTGATCATGTTGAAACAGGCAATGAACCTTGTAATTTCGCTTGTCAATGATCAATGCCGTCATGTTGAATCCAAGCGTCATGAATCCAGTCGTACTATTGTCACCGTGTTGTCCTTCAGGTTCACTGTAGTACTCTTGAAACGATTGCATTTCTTCGGATTGCTTGAGCGATTCGAAATCAAGAAATATTTGAAAGCCTTGCGGAGGACCAAAAGCCACAGCCTCTTTGCCAATGTCCAAACCAAACCACCAAGGGAACTTCTGCCCCGTTCCACAAAATCCTTGCGAAATGACTTCTCCCGACGACGCTCGAGTGATGCGAACAAATACTTCATGATTATCAGGTGCGTCCGGCGGGCTGAGCTGTCGCAGTTCATTGATTCTTTCTTCGCGTCGTAATTCCTTTTCCTTACGAGACTTGGCAAAATCTTCGTCCATTTCCACCCGAGTCCATTCCTGCTCCGAAGCTCCCTCTTCGAGTGTCTTTTGCTCGTCTTTGGCTCCAATTGCCTTTTTCTCAGCGACGTTCTTAGCGTCATGATCTCGAACATTCATTAGATTTGCCAACACTCCGTCGACCATGACTCTATCTTCTTCTTCAACCATCTCATCAATCATTTCAAATACCTTTGCAGCCTTGGAAGCTGTCGCAAAGAGACGACAATGCTCCCGAGCATTGGAACCGATTCTTTGTGTTTTTGCACTGAAAAACTCCCGTTTGTCACGACCAGGATTAGTCAGTGCTTGTTCTGCCCCTTGCCATATCATGCTGACATTTCCTTCTGTTTCGTTCGCTTCAAAAATACTATGGTGGAGAGATTTCGAAGTCCTACCAACATTCGCAAGCTCCTTGCAGGCTAGGAATGAAAGCACTTGCTCAAGACAATCCTGATTTTTGGCTTGGAGAAAGGTTTCAGTGAACATATTTCTTGGGGCGTAAGTTGTGTCAATAAGGATTGAGGTGGTTGTATGAAATGTTCGTTGCTATGTTGGCAATAATTTCAGTTCTACCGCGGTACCGATTTGTGACACTTATATTAGAAGATCATTACATGATGAATCTAATCCCGCATCTTGATGAATGATTTGAATGTCTCTTGTTGTTTCAGTCGTTGCTTTCGCTAAAACCGTTGAGTCCAGTCTTCTAACGTAGACGAAAGCTCGAGAACGAATCATTGGATTCCTTTCATCATACTGACGACGGTCGAACGACCGTCACAATAGCATTGCTCAGCAACACCAAGTCCGATCAGTTTATCGAACTTGT
>CAKOGP040002280.1:126598-164383 GCA_933822405.4 Cylindrotheca closterium | reverse complement strand
CTAAGTGGAATTATTTTGTTGGACCACTACCACATCTACGATCTTATGTTTCCCAGCAGTCAAAACTTGTGTAGGACTGTGTAGGACAAGTACCAGGAAAAACTAAGAAATGCCTTTTGTGAAATGTCGAAATCTCATAGCGCCTTCTGACAACGATTTCCACTTACGGAGGCTTATTGTACCCTTTCTATGATATAAAAGAGTTTCTGCTATGTGTTCAGTTCTTTGGTGGCCACATTTGGTAAAGGGCATTTAGAGTTTACAATTGTGGTCGGTGGAGTCAATTTTACGTAGATTTTGTACCATATCCACGTGTTTGGGTTTTGTGCAGCTCGGTCAGGAAACGGTTAAAAGGACTAGCAGGACCCAATAGGAGCCGACGTGGAAGGAAAGAAAGAACTCTATTTTTCTGTTAGTATACTTGCACACAAGTTCAATATAAAATGACCGGACATCCTGGCTGGTTGGTGGTGCAATGAGAAGAAGTCCCTCTACCGTTGCTTTTGCTTCCGCACATTAGCTTGATTGTAGTCCTGCGCCATGTCCAATTCTAGTCCTGTGTCATGTCCAATTCTAGTCTTTGCTAAAGGATGACATCACACTACAGTACGAGTATCCTTCGATCGGTGCCACGTGTTCCTTTTGCTCGTGTCAGAGGTTCATCCCATGATTCACGAATTTCGTTCTGCCATTGGTTCCAACTCTTCCTACAGTCACCGCGGCCATTGGTGCCGGCAGTGGTATCGTACACTTCTCAATTGTTAATGAATCTACCTACATTACGATCCTAAGGCTTGCTCTGTAAGTAGAGTCGTCCGATTGCTATAGAACGGAAAGTCATTAACGCTCTCTAACTATTTGTACAGTCTATGGTACGTAGCATCCATTTTGATTTCCTCCTTGTTCCGCCCCCTATAGATCTTTTCTTCCATCTGTGCTCAACGGATCAATAGCACTCGGTCTTTCAATAAGCCCAAACACCCGCTTTGCGGCCTCTTTGGCGACTTTAGGGTCAGAAACGCCTTGCATGGACATGGCCATTCCCGTTATAGAGAATAGCAATGAAAACATTGAAATCAAGAAGTCGCGCAGTGAGTATTTGCCAGGTTGGGTGTGTAGAATGTAACCACCCCACCAGAAGAACAAGGCGATGCACCAAACTCGAATCAGTTGACCCAGTCCCATGCTAGCCTTCCGCATGTTGATTGAAATGGAACTTGGCTCTTCAATTTGTAGGGTCTCCAAATACTTCTTGGAGCATACGCTTTCAATACCCAAGGAAGCAACAGTTCGGATATTCGATAGTGTCTCGATAACAATGCCACCAGAGCTCTTTTCATTTTCCTCCTTATAGGTTCCTTCATCTTCTCCCAAGAACATCTTCACTCTGGCACGAGCAGCAAACACAAGGAAGGGCAATGTGAAGACAGCAACAACTGCGAATGGCCACATGAAAAAGAATGACGTAACAATTCCCACAAGCACACTGGACATATTCATGATTAGCATGCGAATTGGACTCCCACAAAAGGTGTTCAAAAGAGCGGTATCATCTGCCACTCGGCTCGCTAATGCGTCTACAGATTGCGTATCAAACCAAGCAACTTCTTGCCGCATGATGTTCTTGAATACAGCGTCTCGAACTTTCTTGTTGAGCCTTTCGGCGGCGGTTCCGAATCCATACCAGACTAGGGAATGTCCCAAGACTGCCGAGCAAATGACCCCCGCGAGACCACAGGCAACCTTGAAAGACAGGTCTTGCATTTCATCAGCAACGAGATCCCATTGCTCTTGGCACGTTCTAAAGTCGGCATTGCAGACAGGCACCGGTCGGTACAAGAGTTCGATCATGTAGGCAAATGTGAATCCCCAACCTGGGAACATCAAACCTGCAAGAACAGCTCCGAGCGAACCTATCAAAAATAGTCCATAGTCACCTTCACTGAATTTTCTTGCTTTGCGAATGACATTGTCGCTGTCTTTTTCTTCAACCACGTCATCCGTGTCATGTGCTTTCTCCTCCTCAGTTTCACAATATGCATCAGCCTTTGGCCCATTCGAAGAGTTCTCACGTTTGGTTGTGACTAGAGTGTTCCGTTCCGCAGAGTCCATATTCTGCAAACTTTGAAGTTTTCGGTACATACCCTCCTCCAACATCATGAGCTCAGTATGTGTACCAAGCTCACAAACACGGCCTCGGTCAACGACAGCGATTCTATCTGCATTTCGGATGGTAGAAAGACGGTGCGCAATTACAATGGTTGTCTGGCTTTGGTCCGCCATAATTTTGTCTAGGGCTGCTTGAACGACCCGTTCTGATGCAGAATCTAATGCCGACGTGGCTTCGTCCAAGAGCAGAACCTTTGGCTTACGAAGAAGTGAACGAGCAATGGCGATTCGCTGTTTTTCTCCACCCGATACCTTGGTCGATCCAGTTGCTCCGACAATGGTGTCGTATTTGTTAGGGAACGACATTATGAAATCATGAGCGTTTGCTGCCTTGGCTGCCTCTTCGATATCTGCCTGAGTTGCGTCTGGGCTACCAAATCGAATGTTATCGGTGATGGATGCATGGAATAGGTTTGGTTCTTGGCTGACAAGTCCAAATTGTTTTCTCAACCAGTCCACGTTGATGTCTTCGACATTGGTGCCCTTGTAGGAAATGGTCCCCTTTGTTGGACGGTAGAACCCTTCCAAAAGCTGAATAATGGTGCTTTTTCCTTGGCCACTTGGACCAACAAGAGCAAGTGTCTCGCCTTGGTGGATTTGAAGATCGAGTCCTCTGAAAATTTTGGATGATGGGCGAGATGGATAATGAAAGTGGACATCTTGAAACGAGAGTAAGCATTCACTGTTCTGTCTCATTTCTTCTGATGGTTCTTCCTCATCAGTGAACGACAGGCATTCGTCAGTCATGGATTCGGTTGAAGACGCTCCCAAACTAGATTGACTGGATCCCGATTGCCCCTCTTCCACGAGACGGAAGAAATGCGACTTCTTTCGCATGAGTTCATCGTAAGTCCCTTGTTCCACTGCGGCACCTTGATGAACTACCACTATGGAGTCTGCATTTCGGACGGTCGACAATCGATGAGCCACAATAATGACACTTTGCATTTGTTCTTCCATAATTCTGTCGATGGCTTCCTGCACCACTGCTTCGGATTCACTATCCAAGGCCGATGTGGCCTCGTCAAGAAGCAGAATGCGTGGTCGGCGAATCAGAGCTCGAGCGATGGCAATCCGTTGCTTCTGGCCTTTACAAACAAGCAAAGAAATTAGTGCACAATACGCCCCAAAAAGACAAATAGTAAGCATCCGCTAATCCTCACCTCCAGATAATTGTGCACCACCTTGACCAACGTGAGTCTCATATCCATCCGGAAAAGATGTGATAAAGTCATGGGCATTTGCCCTCCTTGCTGCCTCTTCGATGTCTTGTTGTCCCGCTTCGGGAAAGGCAATCTTGATGTTCTCGCGGATAGTGCTCGCAAACAGACTCGGTTCTTGTGAAACGACGCCAATTTGTTCCCGCAGCCATTGGACATTCATATCCTTCAAGTCGGCACCATCCATTGAGATTGATCCCGCAACGGGATCATAGAATCGTTGAATCAGTGCAGCGACCGTCGACTTTCCGTGTCCACTCGATCCTACCAAAGCGACCGTCTTGCCAGCGGGAATACTCAAGGAGAAGCTCTTCAAGATATTCTTTTCGTTGCGGGTCGGGTAAGCAAAAGTGACATCCTTGAAATCAATCTTGCCTTGAGGCTTGGATAATTTCAATCCAAGATTTGACGATGAATCGATTTGATATTCTGGCAAGGGGTTGGATTCTGGCAAGGTAATGGATGTCTTATCCTTCTCGTAGTCGCTCTCGTCTTCTTCTTCTTTCGTCTTTCGATTCATGACTTGAATTGCGGGATAGATCGCGGCCCGAACTGCTATCATCTCTTGAATGGCACCCAAAACTTGTGGCAATGCTGCGCTCCCAAAGGTCACACCAAGCATGGCACCAAACACTCCCGAAGCAGAAGGCGTACATTCCACATTGGATGATACAGCACCAGAAGGATCGCATCCTGATTCTCGGATCCCCTCATATACAAGGTAGCCTCCATACAAGACCAGTGGAATGTAGCACAGCATGAGACTTCCCATGACAGCACCGTTTGCCGCTCCCACATAAATGACTTGACTCGAGGCACCTTCAAATGCCTCTTGGGTAGCCACCGTGAATCGTTGAATCATTTCCTCGACTCCATTCATGGACAGAATAGTCCGAATCGAAGTTACGGAAGTGTGTACAATCGATCCCGCCTTGGCGTAACTTTCCTCTGCCCGAGCACTTTGTGTCTGATTCATTTTCATCAAGCTGAACACACTCAGTGCCATGATTGGAAGTACGGACACAATCATGACTAGGGTCACTCTCCAGGACGACCATATGGCAAAGGTGATGCCCCCAATTAGCGTGAAGAAAAACTGAATACCTTCTCCCAGTTTGATCCCCATCCCCTGCTTGTATTTCATCCCATTGACCCCAATGATAGTGGCCGTCCCACTGATATCCATAATGTCAAAGTAAGTCATATCTTGCCGTAATAGGCTCTTGAACCATTGGGTCTTGAACGAGTTTGTCATCTCATTAGCAGCAGTGTCGATGAGCGTTCCATGAAGTGTCATGAAAAAGAACATCAGGATTCTGGAATCAATGAATCAGAGAAAGAGAGGAGAGAGAAGGGAATAGGAACGAATGTGTGTGAGATTGAGGTCTGATGGTCTCATTACCCCATCCCTGTCTCGTTTACTTACCCTACTATGACAAATCTCACTGATAGCCCTCCTATTTGTGACATGAACTCTTCATCATCAGGTGATGCTGTTAGGTCTGTGAACGAATCTGAAAATACCCATGCCATGGCTACAATAAGGAAGTTGTGAGCGGACAGTGCGTGAATCGGTCAGTGCCTATCGGTATACAGTATGGTTGTTTTCATTACCCTCAACAGCAGGCTTACCTGGCACACAAAGACCACCCAAAGAAGCAGAAATACAACCTGCGACCATCAATAATTTGACTCGAGGTGTCTCTGCGAAGCTGAAAACTTCAGATAGTGTTGCTAACGGTGCTTTAACTTCATCCTTTTGCTTTTTGTCGGAAGGTCTGCAACATCCCACCATATTGCTGGATTGTTTGCTTGTTGTGTTGTGTGTTCGGTTTGGGTTTTTGTTTTGTGGAAGCGTTAACGTTTCAAAATTGTATGTAGGCCAGAAAGGACAAAGTGTCTCCTGTTCACGCCGATACGAAGCGGCATTATCCGGTTACGTCAAATCGACCCAACTTAACGAAAATTGCGAACTATCAATAAATTTGTTATCCGGTCGACAGTCGCGGAAAGAGAGTGCGATCGAAATGCCTATCTAGTGGCTTCACGGTGGCGAACATAATGCTTCTATTGAGATCGCACATGAAAGACAAGAATCGTATCGAAAGCGCCATCGGTTTGCCGATCACAAAGTGCGTTCGTGCGCACGTTCCACAGAATTGAAAATGTCACTATATAATGCGACGCTAAGCAGTCAAGGAAGTCGACCAATGGTCATTCTTGAGTGGCGTGGAAGCGCCAGCCATCTTCATATGATTGCACGACAGGATCTGTTGGCGGCACCCATCCTCGCTAGCTCAACCGAACCCGAACAATCCATCATCAATCAACCTCAAAGCCTTCGACTTGTCTTCTCTTATTCTCTTATTCTCGTTGTCCATGCGAATATTTTCATTGCTCTTTTCCATGCCCTTGTTGGCAGTTGCCTTTGTGAATCAAGACTCCTCTTCCGACTTTTCATCTTCCGGCGTCTACTTTGCTGATGAAATCACCATGGCTTCCGAAATTGCCAAGAAGCATCGTGCTCATTCATTGCCACACTTTCTACAATTGACGCCAAAACCGCCCTCGCATTCACCTCCAATCCACGTCCTTCATCAGGCTTTCTCTGAGGCTCCTGACTTGTCAAAAGTATCGTGGGACGAAGAAGAGGATGTCTTTCACAATTGGGCTTGGGATGAGATTTAGGAGAAGAATTTTGTTTTGTTGGCATGTGCACTAGCGAATTTTTTGAGACGTGTAAACTACCACCACACTACATCACCACCACCACGATCTATTGACACCACGGCATCACAAATCTGTGAGCCACAGTAGTACCATATCATTTGTTTATATAGTTATCATAACATAACATGGATAGTGTATATTTTCTAAAACTTGGGTGAATAAGATCTAAATCAGAGCCGCAATCCCATGGTCAAAGACACCCCCATCCCGACTATGACGGCTAGAATTGGATGCACTACGGGGACCTGGCTTGGGGGACGGGCCTCGTGCAGGTCGTCGGCCTCTGCTAGATGGTGAGGCAGCACCATGTCGGGCTGGAGACATCCCACGTGTTGTGGAGTTCACACTTCTTGCTGGAGAAACTCCTCGAGTAACACTTCTGGCTGGAGATACGCCTCGAGTGCCCGTACTATGTCGAATAGGAGACATACCTCGAGTACCAAAACGAGGAGAAGCCGCTCGTCGAGGGGGCGTCATGGATGCAATAGTTTTCCTTTGGCCAGTACCAGGGGTAGTATATTGTGGGTTTTCAATCGAATTATTCCGCCGATGGATTGCTGCTGGATTGCGCGGAGGAATCAGGCTGCCGCTCGTAGGAGGGATTTGGCTGAGATCGTCCAGTACTGAAGATGGCGATGGGTGCTTAGGGTTCTTGCTCATTGCTGGCATGCTCAACTTGTCCAAGCTGGATGGATCCAAGTCGGTAGTCAAAGGTTCGTGATAGCGATGAGAGTCCGTCAAAAAGAGTTCACTGGGCGGTGCAGCAGAAGGTGGGCGGGACATGCGAGGACGAATCAGCTGGAGGGAAGAGTCGCTATCAAGCGTGTCAATGGATTTCGAAGCAACATGCCTGGGAGGAATGCTATGCGTCATTGGGAACATTGGGGGAACCGGTGAGCGCCGAGCACCAGGAGGGGGGACGGGTGATCGTCGACCACCAGAAGGTGGCACCGGGGACCTCCTTGCAGGGCTCTTTCTCACGTGAATGTTGGGAGAATAGGAAGGTCGGGCTGGAGATAGATCGTATGGTCTTGGAGACACATGATGCTTGGCCCGCCACTTGTCTGACATGGCCATTCCAGCTTCCAGTGCCTCTAGTTCACGATGCATATCTTTTTGTCGTTCTCTTCGCTCCATTTCTCGTTCTTTCTTTCGTTTCTGTTGATGGCGTTCCACAATGGATCGTTTCTCGTATTGCCGGTGCTTTTCAGCAAAAAGGGACGACAGGCGCTCATTGAATTCCGGAGATTTGTAGGTTACCGGTAGAGCCGGTGATGGTGACTCCAGAGTTTCCTCAAAGCTCGGAGAAACATTCATATGGAGGAGCTGTCGGAATGCTTCATCGGAAAGAACCTCTCGTGCGTTGAAAATGTCACTTTCTTCTTCTTCGCCAGTCGTCGATTCCTTGGGTAATGGAGCGTTGAAAATAGCATCTGCCTCGTTTTCGTTCGATCCATCGTACATGAGGCAAGGCGTTCCATCCTTCCGAGGAAAGTCCTTGAACGCAAAGTTGTAGTTCTGCTCTTCCTCCTTCAAAAATGTCAACCATTGCTCTTCTTGCAGGCGATCTTCTTCCAACTTGGCAAAGTATTCGTCTTCGTTGCCATCGTAAAAGAAATTTGCATTTGTCATAATACCATCATTCTCATTGTACGACGAAGAACCTTGAAAAGCACTGGTCACACTTCTCCATATACTAGAAATGGGACGGTACGCTGAACTTTGAGCCGCCGCTGCCATCATAATTTCCTCCTCGTGACTCCGGCCGCCTGGAGAATACGCCTCGTGATTCGATTGATTCAAGTTGACATCATCAAACGGAGACGGATCTTCCGAATTGGCTGCTGCAATGTTGCCCGCTTGTAGTTCAATGCTAGATCGTTGTCTTGTGGCAAAGGACCGGCGACCGCGTGGTGTCTTTTCTGGTGTATTTGTCACACTATGATTGCTTCCGTCACTCGTGGAAAGGTCAAAAAGCGACATGATGTTTCCAAATGGCTTGGTGAAATTGCCTTGCGGGTGCCCTCCGCCTTCGGTCCAATCGGGCCGATGTTTGGTAAGGTATTCTTCGCTCTTGTTCAGTATATCCAACGAGTGCCGGCGATGTGCGGATTCGTTCATTCCATGTTGCTTCGAATCCAATTGGCTGCTGAGACGAAGCGAATCAACGTCATCGTCTGTATAAGCAGGGGAATGATGATTTGGATCATACGGAGATCCTCCAACAAAACTTTTCATGGGTGGTTTGCCCCGCATCATCCAGACCAAAGCAGCACCGAGACCGCATAGTCCCAAAATGGCAAGGACCACCCACACGGCCATGAGCCAGGATTCTCCACCAGTTCCATCCTGAAAATAATTTGGGACGAGCTGAAAATCAACAATTTCCTTGAGCATTTCTTGGTTGCTCGCAAGCAGGCGCTGCAAATATTCATTCCGATTCGTTTCCAAAATGGACTCTAGCCAAGCTCCAAACGTAATGGTGATATCGTCTTGGGATGGCACCAGCGTGGTACCTCCGCATCCGCTGGAATGGGAAAAGTGCAACGTCCCATGCAAAGTTGCAATCAATGCCACATGGCCCGCAATGTCCGTAACTTTGGGGTTGTGTTTTAGGATGACACGCAATTCCACTTCGGTCAATTGTCGATAATAGTCATGGTACATTTGTTGTGATGACGACGACGACGACAAATTCATTGAATTGATGCGTTCTCGAAATTTAGAAACGATAAATTCTTCCGTGAGAACTTTCAATGGATACGTGAGTGATGATGCCTTGGCATCCGTTTCGCTAATTACGACATTGCTGACGGCAGGTATTTCGTTCACGTCCAAGGTGGTAAATTGTACCGCAAAGGGTGGGATGGAATAATACTGAATGCTTTGCTGTGATTGACAATTGGTGCTTTCTTGCAGGGATCGTGCTGAAACTTCACCCGCTTGAACCGATGTAAAACCAATACATATTATCAGTACTACAAGGCACCAAAAGTATGATTCACGCATCCCCATTGTGTTAACCGGCAATCAAGAATTCCAAAATTTCAGAAAGTCTTCTGAAGTTTGACTAAATTTTGGTATGCTGAGTTCTTCGCAAGGATCCTTGCAGACGAAGGTGATGCAGTTACTGCGCAGGGTGACTGAAGCAAGTGTCTCGACTTTAAAATGCCAAACAGAGAACCTATAGTGGATGCAACAAAGTATTGGATGATGATGAAGGTGAACGATGTTGGCTGTGTGGATATGTCTCCATGCTGAATAGTTACCGTTTCGTGTGACATTGGCTCGGAAAAGCGAATTTTCTCGCTTCGATATTTTTGTGACACGCCTGCCAAACATTTTTGGCGGGAATCAATCAGTGGAGGGACTGCAAGACGAGAAGATTAGGAGCGCATGTAGTTCAAGCAAGTATTGGGACCGCATAAAAAATAATAGCTGCCGATCAACTGACGAATTATGGACTCTCGGGAGAACCGGTCTCGACTTTTTTATATTTTCTAATATTTTATCATAATAAGGAACACAATAAAAACGAAAAAAGCACCCAAGTGTCGTGTTGGTTGCGGTGGGTGTCGTTTCGATTTAGGAGTATTCTAATACCCCCATGCTTCCATACCTTCCAATGAGATTGCGCATTGGAGTTGTTTCAAAAGCACGAGGAGGACTCAAAAGCTCAAAGCAGCAGCAACATTCTCTCAACTGATTGCGTTCCGTCTATGGAGTCGTCACGATGGGAATGAATGAAGGGATCAAATCAATTGCTTTATCTGAAATCACCATACCTTTGAGTGACTCACACAACAATCCAACGGAGAAGTTGCGGAATGCAAAATGATCTATCCTCCATCATGCTGCAGGAGCATGCACATTGGATCGAGCAATCGCTTATTGAATGTCAGCATCAACATACAGCATCATGGAGCGCTATCATAGTAGCAATAACAGAGAGTCAAGGAAGAATCCCTTTCGAGAGGAAATGAAACGAAGCAATAAGGCATCCTCCGCAACCGAACGGAAAAAGCTTGAAATCATCGAAGCCCACGAGCGCCTCACCAAACTATCGGGGCATTATGAAGTTTGCATAGCAAACATTCGAAACAAGTTGAATGAATATCAGGAAATTGTAGAATCGATTGATCACATGATCCAAAGTGTAAGGTTGGAGAAGGAAGATTTGAAGGAAAAACTGATGGAACGAAATAACGTTGCGGCAAACCCAACCATTACTATCTAGCAGTATATAATATAAAATTCATGTGTCTTCTATTATAATGTAACAACTTATTGCTTATTGCATCGTCTGCGTGAGCTTTTAAAATAATACTAGCTGTCAGGAACTACTTGACATCCAATCGGAAGGTCCACAGAGTCGCCCCTCGTACAGGATTGTGCAAGTTGAACAGCGACATCATGCCCCCGCTTCCCCCAGTCTATTGCCTTATTGTCTGCATTGCCTGCATCAGTACTACTACACGATGCCAAGACGGCTCCCGCCAAAATGGCCATGAGCGGCGGACAAACAGCATTGCCGAACATGCGATAGTTTTCTTTTCGATAGGCCATGTCGCCTTGGTGCTCTCGTTGTGGCAATATTTTGTAGGAATTGGGAAAGCCCATTAGCCTCGCACACTCTCGGATGGAGTACCGACGAGGATTGTGAGGACTGCAGCCCGGGACCAACTGAGACTCTCCTCGACCAACGGCGTTTCCATAGTGACTGGTCATTGTGTCCAGGGTCCGATTGGGCCACGCCATGCTGGCTGGTCGCCACCTCTTACCACCTGTTAGTTGCTCAAAGGTGGAATCGGGTAGTCGAAGAATGTCTAGTTCTTCTTGAGGAAGTTCGTCGTAATCCAGTATATTCTCGGCTCGAAGTTTCAAGTCGGGAATATAAGGAAATTCAAAGGGTTTCTTGGTGCTCTTGGCAATGTCGTTGCGAATTCCTACTAGAAAGAGTCGTTTCCGTTGTGTCGCCGTGAGTCCACGAGCCGTGCAGACTTCTGTCGTCACTTGGTATCCAGCTTTATCAAAAGCTTCGACAATGGCTTCAAAAGTTTCCTTCATGGTGAGCAATCCGGGGACATTCTCCAGCAAGAACCCCTTTGGCCGGGACTTTTTGAGTAGGCGAATAATTTCCAAAAACAAATGCCCTCGACCCTTTTCGCAATCAAATCCATCTTGGTTCCCCAACGCTGAGAATGGTTGGCATGGGAACCCTCCCACCACCAGATCCAAATTGTTGTCTGGAAACTCGGAATCCTTCACCTTGTAAATGTCGCCATGGACGTTGGTGGCGTGTAGATTGTGACAATACAATTCGCGAATGTGATCTTCTAGCTCGCTCATGAACAAACATTGACCTCCCAGAGCTTCTAATGCCACGCCAAATCCACCAATCCCCGCGAAGAGTTCGGCATAGGTAAACAATGGTGGAGTCTTCTTCTTGTCGTCATCATCGTCGTCGTTTTCCGATCTTGAGACTATTGGAGTTGGTTCAGTTGGTCCTTCTCGTTTCACTTCTCTCTCCGGGTGCATTCGAGCATCAAATTCTGGTGGTTCTTTGAAACGATGCGTTTTGTAGAATGGTCTTGAGGCGACCGACACCTCTTTATTCTCCAAAAAGTCCTTCAATTCGACATGCTTGGCGGCCTGTTGTTCCAGGACCTCCTTCGATAGAATTGGTAGTCCAATGTGCGTCTCATTCACCCGGTAGGTTCGACTCCCAAATCGACCCTCACTGTTGCGAGAAACAATGTAATGCAAAATAAAAAGTATGCAATGAGCGAGCATTCTAATGCTGTTTGTTATTGTCATCATCACATGATGATGATAGGAGACGAGCGGCGAGGACAAGCAATCATAGTTCACCTACAGATGATGCGTAAGCGGAACAGCATTACATCGCTTAAGGAGGGCGTAGGTAGACTGAGTTAAGGTAGGTGGCACCAGTAGGACGTCTTCCATTGGTTCTGTCTTTTCACCATCTCTTTTGCGTTTCATGTTCAAAATAATTCTATCATCGTCGTTTTATTCGATGGATGGAAATTTGTGATCCATCTTCTGTCATTCGTACGTTTGGGACCCCCCAAACAAAAATGGAAACCTAATATCCCCCACATCGAACATACTGAAATGGATTCTCATTCATTATCGACTATGACGATGAGGATCCCGGTGCACTGCTACAGTAGGATAGTGCAGCAAATGGAACGTGACGATGATGGCGGAAGAATCTTTCGGATGCATACTTTGTTGTCGTGGAACGGTCTTGGCGCTATCGTACTCCAGAAATTTTCACGCCGTGTGCTGTGACTTGTGAAAACTGATAGTTGAGGCACATACACCAGCCATTCGTTGATCGAAAGTCGGGACCGAAATGGTGGCACTCCCATCAAGGAAAGGGAGTCCCAATGACTCACAACTCTCCAAGGTGGACTAAGAGAATTACTTCTTCCATTCGGAATTAAAGACTTGGGTGTCTTCTTTTTTATTTCAAGTCTTTTGCTTCTGCTGAATCATCATTTTTGGGAAAAGCTTCCACTATGACAAGCCAACGGAATGAGGTTTATAAATTCGATTATGACACCCACGAGGTACCCAATAATGTAACTCAGGATCAAGTGGATTTGGACATTGTGCCGATGAAAGTTGGGAGGAAAGCTGATGCCAACTATCTGATGGCTCCGTTGTTGAAATTGGAACGATTTGAACGACAAGTGCTTCAGCATTGCTTCTCGCTGCAAGAACTTCAGCTCTCACCACACACTATGAAACTCGGAATTCGTTGTTTCGATGGCTGTCAAAAACTAGTAGTGGCGGACTTGTCAGAGTGTGATGTCTGGGTTTTAATGACAGGCTGTTTTCGAAACTGCACATCTCTTGAACTCGTTCACTTGCCGAGAACCTTGGAAATAATTGCTCTTGATTCCTTTCGCGGCTGTGAAAGCTTGAAAGAGGTGTCTCTGGATAGGACGCAGCTCCGAATTATTGGAAAACGGGCTCTTTCTCGTTGCAGTTCGTTGCAAACTGTCAAGATTCCTCCATGCACGAAACAAGTTGGCCAATTGGCCTTTTCTGGCTGTACCGCCTTGACTTTGGTAGAAGTTCCATCGTCTTTGAATATTGACCAATACGATGTTTTCAAGAACTGTCCCAGGCTCCAAAGAATCCTGCCATATCGAGCGCAAGAGGAGGAGATTGTGTTTTACGAATCGGATGACGAAGTTATTTCCGGTTCGCACGGTAGTCTGGTGCGTCGTCGATGCGAAAGGAATGGACCTCCGCATCTTTCCTTCCGAGCACGTTCCGATTCCTGTCAGAGTTTGGAGTCTGCTGTTGAAGAAGAAGCTTCCAGCACCTTGCAAGCACAAGCATCTCGCTTCAATCGGGCACTAGATGAAGCCAAGCAAGAAAATGTTGCTTTGAGTCAGCGATTGAATAATGTTTGTGACAAGCTGGAAAAGTACGAGTCTCAGTGGTCGACCATGGTGGAACAGCTCAATAATTTTGCGAGTTTGGATGCCATGAAGAGTCATCGGAGTGAACAGGAACGGCAGTTGCAATGGCAACTGGAAACTTACAAGGGCATGGTCGAATCCCAAAACCAAAGAATCTGGGAGATGAAAAGGGAGCACTTGGCTGCTAAGGAAGCAGCAGGTACGATTATTGTGGACCAACGAGACAATCAAGATTGTGCATCGACGGACAGGGCAAGAGGCAACGAGATTTCATCGCAAGCTGAACCCGACCGCATGGGCAGTTTCAACGTGCAATGGAGTCGGCAACCATTGGAGTCGGCAAGCCTTTTCAGAACAGATGACCAAGACGAGTCGGAGGGACAAGCACGAGTAGCTGAACGTACCACTCCAGTACCAATCATAACTGATGGGGATACTATCTCTGTGGCGACTGCTGATCTTGCTCTCGCTCTCGGGGGGCTTGCCGAGCCGGAGCCATACCGTGTTCATCAAGGAACTGTCTCTGTAGAAAATATTGATCTTCTTGTCACTCAAACACAAGAAAGTGAAGAAAGTGACGAATGGCAAGTCATGTAGCCATGGATTGGATCTATCTCCTCGAAACAAGTGGATATGTCCTCGCGCCCTTGTTACCAATGAAAGTTCGTATTAGACACTATTATATACGAACTAAATTCAGGATTATGATAGGACTACAATGTGAACTATGCAATTAGTTGGTTTTCTGTCGCTTTTCACTCTGTTCCTTGGTATACAGCCTTCCGGTTTGCGATCGGTAGGATCCCTTCATCCGCCCCGTGTCGTAGTCCAAGCGGACCATGCGCCCACCTACCGAGAAGGCACGCTTCGCACATGCCTTCATGACCTTTTGGGCATCGTCGGCAGATTGAAATTCGACGTAGGCAAAACCCTTCGACTGACGAGTGACAGAGTTACGAGCAATGCGAACGCCGTCATCTGCAATATCACCATGCTTGCCAAATACTTCAGACACTTCGTCTTCGGTGGCACCGTAGGGCAAGTTGTGGACAAAGAGTGTAGCGCAACCCTCTGGTGGTGGATCAAGACTAACTCGTGGTCGGTTATCACCTCCTCCTTTAGGAGCGTTGGCAGCCTGGATTGTCAAGTATCGCTTCTGTAAATACTTTCCAGAAAGCTCCAAAGCCTTCTTGAAGGATGATTCGGAGCCAAACAAAACGTGCCCATAACCACGCAATCTCCCAGAATCCTGCCAGGTTGGTAATCTCATTTCTTTCACATCTTCGATACCATGGGAAGCAAAGAATTCTTTCACTTGATCAGGCTTGGCTTCAAATGGTATCCCCTCCACATATACTGTACATTCGACAGAGTTTTGACTGTGTTGCTGGTCGACGGCATCCCCTTCCTGTCCGTCGTCACCTTCATTTTCAGTACCCTTTTTCTTGCGCTTACGTTTGCGCTTTCGTTTTGGTGCTTCAGAGGCATCTCCGGCTCCATTGTCTTCCTCTTCTGGATTTGGTTTCTGCTCGTTGTCACTGTCGTCGTCCTCGCCCATCCTGCTTTGGTGATGGATGAAAAATATGTGATGGTATGAATTTCTGATTTATGTTCTGGTTGGTTGGAAATCATGAGTGTCGTCCGTTTTTTTCGGCAGGCAGACGTACATTCGTGACTCAAACTAGGTCGTTTAATCCTGAGTACGCCGGCCGATGCAACGTGCGAACCTTTTAGCTAACGGATTTACACAAAACAAAGCAACCATCAAAACACAATTAAAAAAACAGAGGTTCGGAGCTACAGTGCATTGCATTTATAGGATTCATTCATTCAAAAGATAGAAGCAGCAATAGTCGCAAAGATGGAGTACCGAGGAGCAGAAAATTTGGGTTTGGGCCATGATCCCATGATGGAGCATTTGGGATTCACTTCATCCTTTCACAACCGCCCAAGCTATGGAAAGCCACTCTCCACCAGTCACCGATCCAATCACCTTCGAGAAGGAAGTGCTGGATCTTACAGCGAGCATCGTGGAGACGTCAGGAAGCAATCGTATGGCTCTCAAAGTGGAGGAATCCCTGCATCCTATTCTTGGGATAGCAAAGATTCTCGCGCTTCCCAAAGAAGTGGACAAACCACAGATTCTCAATCCAGAAGAATCGCTGGTGGTTCCAACTACAATCACAACAAAAGAATCAGCCGAACAAAGATCGCACAAGAAGAAAGGAGCCAGCGAACAAGTCATGATAGAAGAAGTCGTCACGAGGTTCGACGAGAGCATACAACTGTCGATGAAGGAGATGAGAACTTTTTGCATACAAGTGACAATGTGATTGCTCTCTTTGGAGCATATGGAACCACTGGCCAACATTTCCTACAATTCGCTTTGGAAGCAGGATATCGAGTCCGCGTTTTGCTCCTGCCAGGAGTCCAGTTGGATATTCCAGAAAGCAAGAATCTGACTGTAGTCACTGGCACTCTTGATGAAGAGCAAAAGATTGAGCGTGTTCTGAAGAAGGCATCTTATGTTGTATGTATGCTAGGCGATTGTACCAAGATTATCGAAGAGAAAGATGGCGAATCCAGTCACTCCAACTACCGATTCATCCAACGCCTGGTTTCCATTTTGGAGCGAGTTAGGTCCAAGAGAGTCCTCTTGTATCAGGTAAGTTGCACGCATTTCGGCTCATCATATGAAATCACCACCACTCGTTGTCTAACTTCTTTCTTCTTGTCTTGTCAGGCTTCATCTGTGGCACTTGATAACGAAGGATCCACTCCAATCCTCTCCAGTCTTGTCAAGAAAATGCAAATCACAAAGGCCAAGCGTGAAGCTCTGGCTGAGCAGGACAAGATTGTTGCATACCTTTCCACTCAACTGGACCAGGACTCGTGTAGATATATTATTACGCGGCCCAGTGATTTGATTTGGGACAAGCCCTCCAAGCGGAAGCTGGCCGCTTCGAAATCGGTAAGTATACTTGATAAATTCTGATATGATCGATGATACCTGAACTTTCATTTCCTCACACGATCCAATCTCGATCACTACTTCCTCTAGCAACCTGGCCCATTTGCAATCACCAATATTGATCTTGCAGAATTTTCTTTGAACGCATTGAAGAACGAGAAGCTGTACAACACCTGCCCATACGTTGTCAAAGACTACTAAGTTTTCACTCTTTAGGGGGGAATGGGTTTCAAGCAAATCTTGGCAACTAGAGGCAACGAATATCATGTGACGATGACTAGAATAAACATTTGAGCGCCTCGAATGGCAGCAACACATGAATAATGACAGTATAGTATATTTAAAATCTATAATCCCTTGCCAAAAGTACTGTTCGTTGCCATCGGTCTATTATAATGGATTGCCAATGTCTGGAGATGATTCTTCGGTCCATTCTACTGTCGTCAGAATGGATCCAACTAGGTATAAGGAGCCAGTCACTAGCACTTTGGATGGCTTGTAATTCGCGTTTAGATCATCCAAAACCATTCGAGCACTCGAGTTGCAACTTATCGCGGTGGATGAGCCCCATTCGGCCGTCAAGTGCTTCCAAACAGATGCCAAGGTTTCTTGCCATGTAGGCTTTTCATCCTCTTCTAAAAGTTCGGATTGGATTGCAATGCCTTGGTCTTGTAATAACAATTTTGCATTGGGTACTGCCACGGGAGATGGCCGTGAGGAATCACTTTTGGCAAAGTACACCTTGGAAATGGAAATTGGTAGCAACAATCGAAGCAATTCGATCGGGTTGCGCTCATGACTACAGTTAAAGATGAGTACACACTCTTCGTTTTGCTTGACTTGCTGCGAGAAGAAGTCGACCGTGGCAGTCATGGAATCCAACGTATGGGCTCCGTCCAACAAGTACGTCCAAGGCTGTCGTTCCAATACTTGACAGCGACCTGGCCATTGTGCCGATTGTACGCCTTCTATTGTTTTTGGGTTTTCGATGGAAATATTGTCTTCTGGTAACACGGCTTGACACAGGTGCACTGCCAGAGTGGCATTGCCGTATTGATGTTCCCCTGCCAAGCCTAGAGGACGCCCATTCAGTGCTTTTACAAGTCGAGCTCCCGTGGCGTCCACGAGTAGCAAGTCGAGTCGTCCACAACCTTCTATTTTCGCACAGGATTGAAACATGGCAATCACTCCTGGAGTATTGCTGTCCAATAGAAAGGCACCACCAGGTGGTTGGTAGTTGGAAGCAGATTTCTCAGCACCGGTTTCATCGGATTCCTGTTCAATTCTTGTCACTTGCTTGGAAGATATCTTGACCGTATCAGCCTTATCACGGGCGAATATTCCACCTTTTTCCCAAGCAATAAGTTCTACAGTATTTCCTAGAATGCGAGTGTGACTTGCAATCAAAGAATGACGTTTGGTTAGAGTTCGTTGTGCAATCATCATAATGATGGTTTGTTTGTTCAGGGGATATGCTCGAATATAACTTACTCCAAATCTAGTTTTGTGACGCCACAAACTACTGCGCTATCGTCCGTCACATCCCAAAAGTTGGTAGCATCATATCTCCCTCCCATTCCAACCTCTATTATCAGCACATCCACCTCGAGCATTACTTCCAGAATGTAATAGGCCATCAGCGTCAACATTCGAAAGTATCCTGGCAAGACTGGAAGATCCTCGTTTTCCAACTTTGTAATGGATGCCTCCAAGTCGCGTCGAATCTTCCAATAGGCATTGGAAAAGATATTTCCATGCACTGGCCTTCCATTCCATCGAATGCGTTCCCGTATGTCGATCAAATGAGGACTCGTAAAGAGACCCGTCGAACATCCATGGGTTCTCACAATGCTCTCACAAAAACACGCCGTCGATCCCTTTCCTTTGGTCCCCGTAATGTGAATCATCTTCCTCTTGTTTGGCTTCTGCGGCACATCGGACAAACAACTCCAATAGAGGCGCATGTCGTTCACCGTTGAGGTACGCCTCTGGGCCGCCTTGGCAATGGCTTCCTTGGTGGTCGACTGATGCAAAGGTGAGAACAAGGCATTCAATGCGGATTCAAAGGAACCATCATTGGATTTATCAGCATCAGCATCATCATCATCTTGGCTTGAAACTGCTGCCATTTGGGATAGGAAATCAACTTGGGTAAAATGTGGATGATGATGATGCGATGATGATGTCAAAATGAAAAATGGAGATGATGGAAGACAGAATTAAAATTGACCTTTGGAGAAGTAGAAAAAGGGGATCTGACGTACGTGGACAGGCCAGAAATTTTGCGATCGATTTGGTAGGAGTATGCCAGCATATAATTATCCTCAGATCTGTACATTCTGAATATGAAAATAGGCCCGGAAATCTTTGTTTGAACTCGTTGGATAACGGTGTTCGTCGTGTTTGCGATCATATCTCATCTCAAAACAACGAAAAAAGCGGAACAATCGATCATTCAAATAGTAGCATTGCTTGTCAATACCTCAATAACACTACTACTAACCACAGGGGTGCAAGAAAACAGCAACAGCAACACCAGCAACAAAACACTCAATAGAATCACCCAAACGTCAATACAAAGCAACAACAACAACAACAACAACAACAACAACAACAACAACAACAACAACAACAATAACAACAACACAATGACGAAACCTCAAGAAGACAATCAAGAATCGACCACGGAATACGAAGCGCATTCTGGCGTGGAAGAACGACAAGGCCATCTCCTCTTTGGTTTCATTTGCGACATGCGTATTGCCGTCGTCTTTGTTAATGTCTTTAATATTTTTGCCATTTCGGTGGGAATCATCATTACCGGCTTTCAATTCAAGACATTTAGCGCTGCCTGGTACGCCTTTGAGAATGGATTTTTGGGAATTGCGCTGAGTATAGTTGGCGCATTGGGAGCTTTGAACTATGTCTTGTGGATGGTCGGAGCGGCAACTGCTGGATTTGCCATTGGACTCCTCATTGACCTCTTTGGATTGCACCTAATTGGGATCGTGGTCGGTGCATTAGTTTTGTACCCACATGCGTTTCTTGCGTATGAGATCCACGAAGGAATCATGTCCAAAGAAACCTATACGCGTGAAGAACACATTGTGGAAAATGATTTCATCAAGGTCTAAAGATGGACAAATGCATGAAGAAAATAATCTGCACTGTACACGTACATTCGGAATGATGAATTGAGAATGGAGGATGGTGGGCCAATGTAGAAAGGTTCACCATTTTAATATGGTATAGAGAGATCAAGTTCTCAGGTCAGCAATAGATCTATTATGAGAACATTGAATATAACGTTAACGTCGCAACTTCAAAGGGGAAAATAGATGAATTAACACTCGTGTTATATATATTAGAAATATTCGAATAGCAGTGGTAGTGTCTGTTGCTGATAATGATGAATGCACCTCCACGGGTTTCCAGCGTGCCCAACTAATACATTTGGCCCATCAAACCCAATGCAATGTCACCTTGTCGTATTCACCTTGGGTTCGAAACGTGATCATGTGATGACTGACTCCTAGACTAGAGTAGAAACACTTCTCACTAACAAAAAATAGTCCACCAACGCTAGTACACGTAGTACAGTGGCACTGTACTTTTTACATGATGTTTGGAAACTGCCCATAAATGAAATTTGTATATAAAATATATTCATTGATGAATACAAAAACAAAAGCAGCGTTAAATGGTCCGAGCATGTCACTCTATAAAATGTGACACTGGTTTCATGCGTTGGAACCATCAAGGCGCACCTACTCATTTCGAAACGAGAACATTTTGTACAACAGCACCAAGCGAAAGATGACCAGAACAGCAGCAGCAACAACAGCAACAAACAAAAGCATGTTGAAGGTATTACTATGGATGTGCCTAAGCGTAGTGGCAACTTCGGCACGGACGGAAACCCGTGTGTTTGACTTGCCGTCCATGACCATGATGTTGACTGCGAAAAAAGCAAACAACAACGAGAAAGTAGAATTTCAAAAAAGAGTCACAAGCACAGTTCAAGATCATTTGATTGATTTCTACCAAGAGAAGCTGTACAGCCACAACTATGCCAGCAATGTGACCATCAACCGAGTGAATTTGAATGCCTTCTATGATTGGAGGCAAACGGATCCTCCGACAGAAGAAAACGAATACATGCGGACATATGGCATTCTGGGAAGTTACAATTGTCAGCTCAAGCTCACTCTAGAATTCGAAATGTTTGCTGGACCTCACTTGACTCAGTCTCAAATGGAAATTTTCTTCATTGAGGCATTTCAACAAGGCAATTACTGGACTCTGGCGAAAAAGTTCCTCAGCGATGATGTTCTAGATGGAGTGAATGATGTCAAGATCACCATGCTTGCCGATGGCTACGTGGAAGCTGGAAGAAAGAAACAAGAGTCAGTTATTGAGATTGACGAAAAGACTGAATCCAAATGGAAAGACGCCATCAAGACAGGCATCAGCTTTGCCATCTTCTTCATTGTTGCATTGCTTGTCCTTTGGGGCTACGTCTTCTGGTCTTTGAAGCAATCGGATGACGAGCACATCAAAGATGACGATTCTGCCGCCTGCGTGACCGAGGAAGACACGGCTGATGCCGATTACATGTGGAGTGAAACGTCACAAAGCCCGAGAGGACTCCTTGATGATGACGATGACGATGGTTCTTGGATGGACAACTGGGCCAAGGCGATGACGAGTGTTCCGCTTCGAGAAGCTGGCCGCAAGCGATCGCCAAGGGGCCGTCGTGTCCAGAAGCAAATGTCGGATCACATTCCAAGTTTGGACTGTATTCAAGAAGGATTTGACGAGGATGCCAGTGTATCATCATTCAAGTCGCGTTCGTCCATTACGAGCGACACTTCGTACAAGTCTCGATCCACGCTGGTGCGTGGTACCTCGGACGGCAGTATCGAGGTTGCAAGTCTCATGTCATATGACAACATGACGATGAGCCGAATCGGGAGACTTGGAGGCATTCAAGAAGAGGACCCAGAACCCTCGCGAAGATCGATGGATCCGGATGGATATTCTCCCAATAGGGCTGAAGTTTAGTGGCTTTTCTCTGCAGTAACACAAGAGTTTAGTTGTATTAGTAGTAGTCACAAAAGTTATCATTTTGAGAAATCTGTGTATTAATTTTTACAATTACAAACAATGGCAATAAGTGGTAGCCAAGCAACGGCCTACCAATTTTGCCATGCGCATATTGGACGGCAGGATGCCACTAGATAGTCTTCCATGGCGGTGGGGCTGGATGGCATGGCCGCACTTGGGTCCGTATCGACGACACAAACGCCAGTCGTTCCTACCATTCCAGCTCCCACCAAGACCCGTAGTGCTGTCAATCCAGCAGCCTCGGCGGCACCTACTTCTACGATACCAAGCAAGGCATAGGGCATGGCAACGGTCAGCGCCAACCCAAGTACTCCGGCCGATGCCATGGCAGCAATCTTGGTGGGACTGAGAAAGAATGGGAGGCATGGTTCTAATCTCCACGTTTCGTGACTAGAGTACTGCTCTTTCGTCGTACATAACGTGGACATTTCTCCCTCTCCCACCACGGCCAATCGCCGTTGATAGGTTTTGGATTTCAGATAGATTCCTCCATAGGTGGACTGTTCAATGGACCAAAGTGACCATTCTCCCACCTTTTTGGTGGTCGTGACCTCTCCCACAGAGTTGCTTCCCAAATATTGTTCATGCTTTTTGGAATAGAGGGTGACGTAGTCGTCATCGAATCGTTCTAATTTCCATTCTTCCCAATCCCGTTTGTGTTTGCTCAGGGATGCTCTTCCTTTGCGATCACTCGAAATGTAAGGTGCATCTTCCTTTAAGGACGTCACAAAAATGGATTGCAAATGATAGGTATTCGAATGGGCCGCCTCCGTGTGCCACTTGGCATAATCATTAGGTTGTGTGGTGGTTCGAAACAGGGCTTCTCCATCATCATTTCCCACACTCAAGTACCGCCCCTTGTGGGCCACACTGACAATCCGAGCACCATTTTCGGTTCGCTCCAACTTCCATCGCTCATTGTGCCCCAGTCGATTCTTGGTGGTAAAGACATTGCCATCTCCATCGCTGCTGAGATAAAAGGTTTGGGCGTGGGACCAAGTGGCAATCACCAGAGCGCCACCATTACCCACTTCGATAAAGCGCCAGACTTCTTGACAGGCAGATTTTTGGGTCAAGCTCAATTGTCCAAGGGGATTGCACCGAATTTGACTGTGCAGGACGGGGTTGGATACAAAACAAAGTTCCCCCGAGGTGAATTCCAGTTCAAAGACAGCCGCGGATGATGATTCGGCACTACTATTGTCCTCGTCCTCAAAATCATCATTGTCAACAGTGGATACTTGATACTCGCATGTTGTTCCGGGAATCAGTCCTCCTTGTAGAAATGCTGGAGAAAGAAATCCTTCCGGTATTAGTTTGTTCTTCTTTTGACCAGATTTGGTTATCCGAAGCAGCTTTCCCAGACTCGATCGAAGATGAAAGGATGCCTTGCAATCTGGATCGTCATTTAGTGTAGCAAAATTATTCTCCATTGTCCACTTGGTATCTTTGGATGGCTTGGCTTGGATTCCAACACCCCCCTCGCTCGTGACACAAAGGAAGTGACCAGTCTGACAATGTGCCAATTGTAATATGCGTTCTTCTTGTCCCAGTTTGGTCTCTTCATGGAAGAATGAATGAGTACTAGTCGTTTCCATGTGCACATACCATTCGGCTTCCGAACCCCGGCTCGACGTAAAGCTGAGAGTTCCGACGATACTATCATCATCCTTCTGCTTCTTGCCATTATGGTTATTATAGCACAGACGCAGACCATGCTCCTTTTCTGCAATATAACAACGAGTGGCCTCGACGCACGGAAATTCCATTGCGTTGGTAATCATATCTTTGGTTTGTTTGTGATTGGGAAGTTATTGGGAAGAAACGCAATAAATGACACTGTTTGGAGATTGAACTTTCGCCTTGGCGTGCAACAAAGCAATTAGAAGTGGAGTGGATCAATACAATCTGTAGTTGTCGGAGTTGCGAGCCTTGTAACAAGTACAGTATACAGGTCGCATACAATGTCGATACATTTGCGTTTTATTGTAAAAGACAGTTCGAGGTGTCCGGGCGATAAGGACTAAGCCTGTACCACACACTCAATAGAATTACTTCATCGTAGGGTGATGATGAATTCTTGATACCGGTATATGGTATGAGAGTGACAAGCCACTCCAGTGCACGTTTCCCATGCTGATAGGAAATTAATGCGAAACAAAGAGTCCTACTCCTATAACGAAAAACATGTCAAAAGATTCAGTGGGTGGAGTGAAATGGTGCTAATCCTATGACAGATGTTCGGTTCAGTGCAACAATTGAGCCACAATGACGACGAAACTTGATTTATTTTGCCGGAGATGAGAGAGTCAGCTGGTATCGATTGTGAGTGGGCATAATTGATGATACACTTTACAGTCCACGAATTGGGTCCACGTGGGCGAATCATTCCAGCTTTGTACTGCTGGGTACACTAATGGGGTGCACGTCGAACTTTCGTCCAAAGTTGGGCTACTCCTCGTTGAACTTTCGTCCAAAGTCGGAGGATTTGTTGGGCTTGCCGATGCACTGGCTGTACTCACAGTTGGCAGGTGACTTGGTACTCTGACGCCCAAAGTAGGAGTAATCGTCTGATAGTTTGTTGGGCTTGCCGATGGACTGGCTGAACTCACAGTTGGCAGGGGATTTGGTACACTGACGCCCAAAGTAGGAGTAATCGTTGGACTTGTAACAACGGTGGGAGATGGAGAGACACTGACCTCCTCCGTGCAAGTGGATCCGCAAAATGGTCCACCTTCATCCAAATTCCCTTCTAATGTGTATGAACATCCCGAGTTCAAAAACACATCAGAAAATCCAAAGGTTTAATCTCTAATCCTGCTCGCCAAGAGCACAAGTCTTGATTGAACGATGATGCGCCTCGGAACATCCCACGTATATCCGTGAATCCAGAAACATCCCACGAAGACAAATCTTGATTGAAAGACGATGCTCCTTCGAACATGTACCTCGCGTTTGTGACAGATGAGACATCCCACGACGACAAGTCTTGATTGAATGAAGATGCCGAATTGAACATTGACTGCATATCACTAACCAAAGAAACATTCCATGACGACAGGTCTTGATTGAATGATGATGCATCACGGAACATCTCAGTCATGTCAACAAGAGAAGAAACATCCCAAGATGACAATTCCTGGTTGAAAGATGACGCACCGCGAAACATTGCGGTTACGTCAGCAACAGAAGAAACATCCCAAGATGATAGGTTCTGGTCGAAGGATGACGCATTATAAAACATCCGATGCATTGTTGTAACGGAAGAAACATTCCACGATGACAAGTCTTGGTTGAAGGATGCTGCGCCCTGAAACATTAGACCCATCCTTGTGACAGAAGAAACATCCCACGATGAAAGGTCTCCATTGAATGATGATGCCCCAAAGAACATTCCCTGCGTATTCTTGACGTTCGAAACATCCCAAGATGACAAGTTTTGGTCGAACGATAGAGCACTTTGAAACATCCAAAACATGGCTGTGACAGAAGTTATATCCCATGATGATAAATCTTGATTAAAAGACGTTGCTCTTCTGAACATTGCCTCCATACCCGTGACTGCAGAGACATTCCATGTTGACAAATCCTGATTGAACGAAGATGCGCCATTGAACATGCTTCCCATGCCAGTAACGGAAGAAACATCCCAAGAAGAAATGTCATCATTGAAAGAACTTGCACCAAAGAACAAGGAATTCAATATTGTGACATTCGAAACACACCAGGATCCCATTGGCCAACCATAAGTTTGCACGACAGTGTTGTTGCAATTGTTGTCGTCAGAACAACCATCGTTGATAAACTTCTTGACAGCATTTCGTAGTTCAGGAAGTTCGATAAAACAAGCGCAGCCATTGTCATTATTGCCGTCGGAACAACTGAAGGCGTTCGAGGAAGACGCGCTTGTAACTGACAGCAGCTGACACCCACAAATGGTTGCCAAAAGAAAGAGGAAGGTGGACTGTGCAGACATCTTGATTGGTTCCACAAAACGTCTCGGCACGTTATATGAGCAATTCCAATAGGTCCTCAATCCAATAAGAGAAAACTTGTTTAGGTGCTTCTTTCGGCCATCCACATTAACGCATCTTATACGTCGCTACCGTATATACTGGACTTAAATTTGCTCGTTTTGATTGTGACTATATATTTTTATTAAACCGGTACCGACCGTATTAGTCATTGCGGGGTCGCAAATATATAAAAGAAGGGGATAATAAAAGGCCTAATAATGTACTACTACTGTGTGACTTCATCAGTACCTGTTCCTTTACTATTACCCGTCAAATGATACCTTCTTTTCTCAAGTTGTAAAACGAAGGTATTATACTACAGTACCAGTCCAAATATATATGTATCCTAATGTTTAGTGAAAAATCAGAAGACCGATCTTCACAGGTGTTAAAAATCCAGCAATCACAGCAGTGCTCAGCATTCCATCTTGATAATATCATCAGAGCTGAGAATAGAGACTTTGTTTGCAATCATTTCCGTTGTGGTATCAAGTGCCACCTGTTGATCGATAACTGCGCTGGCATCCGCTATCACACTAACATCATATCCCAGATTTTTTGCATGGTTTGCCGCGTACCGAATGGCGTAGTCAAAAGCAATGCCGACAAGGACAATATCTTCAATCCCATTATCTTGAAGGATCTCTCCAAGTCCTGTACTGATTCTGCCGGTGTTGTCAAAGAAAGGGCTGTATCCATCGGTATAGTCGTTGGTACCCTTTTCAAAGACAACGTCGTTTTCCTCGTCTACAACAAGATCTTGAGGAAACCCAGAGTCTCCAGTTTGTTCACAATGGTCGGTCCACATTGCCTGGCTTGATGGAAAACATGAGCTGGAACGAAGGTCGGTACACACTTGGCATGCTCTACTTTGTAAAACATGATTCAATGTTCCATCCAGCTCCATTTTAGCTCGGTTGGGGCAAAGATTCCGCTCGCAATCAAAGCTTCTGGGCAACAAGAGCCTTCCCCGATGTTGACACATTTCAGTTCAAGCTCTCCCTTACCTCCTGTGATATGCACATATGGCTCAAGACCAAATGTCGAAGCAAAGGAAATATGCTTGGTTGGATGGAAGTCTTGTGTTCTGACTACGAGATCAAAGAGGCAACTTTTTTCGTCTCGGATTCTGTTGATGATTGGGATAATTTCCTCCGAGCCTGCAACAGGAAGAGAGCCAACTTGTCCGTTTGCAGTAACACTTGCACTTCCTATGAAGCAGTCTTGGACGTCGACAATAAGAAGAGCTGTCTTTCTCTTTGAGGAAACCGAGGCTGCATTTCCACCATTCTCTTCTTCGCCGGTAAGCACCACGGCCGCTACGACACCAATCACAATTACCACAAGTGCAACAATTGCAAAGATTGCCATGCTTTTTGGAGACAATTGTTTGTTTTCAATGCTGTTCATCTTTTCAGTGTCATTGACCTTCTTGTCCGCAATGTTCTCATCTGGAACAACAACGGAGGCAATGGCCAAGTTCTCACTGGGCTCTACATGAGCTTCGTTGTTGCGAATAGAATCTGTAATCAATTGGAGGTTGTGACAAATTAGAATTCGCCTTTATGATGAAATGTATGATACATAAACAGCTTGTTCAGTCTTACTTGAATACTCTCGTTCACGCACAGAAAATGCACCGACTGGTTCTTCGATCGGCTGCTGACCATCACGCCCATGGTTTTCTGGCCTGAAAATATCTCGATCCACCTTTTCTACTCTAGTGCCTTCAGTGGACGACCTGCGTTTTCCACTAGATATCGAATCTCTGCTCGACGAAGATTTACGAGGATTATGTCCGGTTGAAGCACTGATTCGTTTTTCCACAAAGGCTTCATTGGCATTCCTCTTTTCTTCTCTTGCTCGAGCTTTCTCATCGAACCCAGATCTTTGATTCTCTGAACCGAGACTTGATGTTAGTATGGTATGCAGAAATTCAAAAGACGTCATCGACATTTTTCTTACCTTGGTCCAAAGCCTTTGATTCTATATCAAGTTGGGTCATCGATAGTATTACCTTCGTTGATCTCGGTTTCAAATTATGTTTTAAAACCGAAAAAATGAAATGCGAAAAGAGATCGGATCCTTTGGTTCGTACAGTATAGGTACAGTACCACCTTGTAGGTTAATTGTGGCGTACCGTGTACCTAGAATCCTGCCAAAAAATAGAAACCACGTGTTCGTATCTACGTAACACGTGTTGCAAGAATAATTGTGGTACCGGTAATACATAGAAATCTACACAAATTCTTGGTGTCGTTCTCAATTCTTTTTTGATGCATTCACAATTCGCATCAAAAGGTTTCTGTGAAATGCTTATTACTATTTGGGGAAGTTTCCCCGTGTGTGATACATTCATGTTGTCATTTTTAAAGTCGAGGTCTTTTTAGTACTCCATTTGTTGCTTTTATTAATTGTATTGAGCATTGTGGTGATTTGAATTAGCGCGAGAAGGGAGTCAGTCTTTTCACAAGGGTGTTATTGCACCTTGAACAAATATTTGTTGTGCAAAAGTTTCCGCGTGGCATACTTGTCGTTATTTTTCAAAGTCTTTGGTACTCCATTTGTTACTTACCTGTAGTTGTTTTGAGTGTGATGGTGTAAATTTCGAATTGGCGCAAGAAGGGCGTATTTTCGCAAGGGTGTTATTACACCTTGAACAACAAATTCTTGGTACGCAAAAGTTATTCCCCCGAGTGCAGCACCTGGGAACATCCTGTCCATCCTCGTGACAGATGTAACATATCATGATGAAATGTCGCCGCATTGAGTGATGATGCACCCTTCAACATCGACCTCATATCAGTACTGGTACACTGTAGACGTAGACAGTGGCAAAAGTTCGATACGATACAGTCGATCAACTTTCGAAGCATCCCATGATAACAAATCTTGATTGAAAGATGCTATAATACGTACTGGAAAATAAAATCCACATCAGTGACAGAATAGACATCCCATGATGACAATAGGTCTTGATTGAATGAGTTTATTGTTCATTGAACAGTAGAATCCGAATTGTGACGGCAGCTGAAACATTCCATTATGACAAGTCTCGATTGAATGAAAATACAAGGAAGAACATTCCAGTCATGTTGTTGGCTGAGGAAACATCCCATGATGAAATGTCATCGTTGAAAGAAGGTGCCTCGTCGAACAAATTACACATGTCGCTTACGGAAGAAACTCGCCATGATCCCATCGAGCGACCAGCCATATTTTTGAACGACGGTGTTGTTGAAATTGTTGTAATCGGAACGACCATGCATTTCGAAGCTCATCTCCATCAGCAAAGTAAACGCAGCCATGGGGGGTCATTGGCCTGTTGTATATGTCGGAAGAAGGTTGCTGCACCAAAATCTTGTCGTTGGAACACCTAGTAGCTAAACGCGCTCGAAGAAGATGCACTTGCCAATCGATTCAGCAAACACCAGCTAACAGTTGAAGAGAAGAGGAACGAAGCTTAAACCATCTTGACTCTAAGATGCGACTTATTGGCGGCGCCGCCACAAAAAGACTTCGGCATTGCGATTTACTGGAGTCTAGGAATATTCTAGCAGGAAAAAATCACCCAGAGCCGAAAATGAGGTATATGCAATCTATATCATAGCTTGTGTGATACTGATATGATACAGTGAGTGTATCCAAAAGTACTACAGTATAATAATGTATTCTCAACGTTTTAACAAACACTAATACAAAAATGTACTATTTTTATTCACACTGTAGAAATACAGCTTGATCTATATTGGTTTCTTCTGCACATGGATTCCGTACAAGTCAGCCCCAATCGAAAGAGAGTACACGTCCGACAAAGCATTTAGTAATTCCAAAGGAAATTTGCTGCCACCAGCAAAAGGATTGTGGCGTGCAAAGAGTTGAAACTCGAAGTAGAACTTGCGTCTACCGTTGGCGAAAGCGTTGCATCCAAACTCGGAAAATTTGTTGGACTTGCTGAGTTATCCGATGTCGGGGCATTGGTTGGATTTGGGCTTCCGTTTGTTGGACTTGCTGCACTATCCAATGTCGGGGCATTGGTTGGGCTGGCACTTTCATCATCGCAGCTAAAAACTCTCTTCCAGACGTCACTCCAATTGCACACGGCCGATTCGTCGAAGGCACCATCTCCTTCAAACATTGCTCCAGCTCTCGTCACATTTGAGATATCCCAAGATGACAGGTCTTGATTGAAGGATGATGCGTATGCGAACATTAGATCCATATTCGTGACTTTCGAAACATCCCAGGATGACAAATCTCCATTAAAAGATGATGCCCCTTCGAACATCCAAGTCATGTCAGTCACAGAAGATACATCCCATGATGACAAGTCGCCATCGAAGATTGATGCACCTTGGAACATCCAACCCATGTCAGTCACAGAAGAGACATCCCATGACGACAAGTCTTGATTGAATGAATATGCTCCAGCGAACATTAGATTCATGTTCGCCACAGAAGAGACGTTCCATGTTGACACGTCTCCATTAAAGGATGATGCGGTTTGGAACATGGACTCCATGCTGTTGACAGAAGAGATATCCCAAGATGATAGGTCTTGATTGAACGACGATGCAAGCCAGAACATCCCACGCATGGAAGTTACAGAAGAAACCTCCCATGTCGACAAATCTTGGTTAAAGGATGATGCGTGCGAGAACATGTAATCCATGGTAGTTACCGAAGAAACATCCCAAGATGAGATGTCATCATTGAATGAATTTTCATTCAAGAATAGGAATACCATGTCGGTTACAGAAGAAACACACCAGGATCCCATCGGCCAACCATACTTTTGCACAACAGTGTTGTTGCAATTGTTGGTGTCAGAACAGCCGTCGCTGATAAACTGATCCACGGCATCATGAAGCTCGTAATTTTCGCCAAAGCAAGCGCAGCCATTGTTAGTGACTTGCTGCATGATATTGACAGCACTTTGTTGCGCCAATACATTGCCATTATTGGAACAGCTAAAGGCACTCGAAGAAGATGCATTTGAAAATGAAACTAGCTCACAGCAACAGAGTGTTGTCACCATTAGAAAGGAAAGTGAAAACATCTTGATTGGTTTCATGATAAGTCGATAGAAAAGTTGATGGTATGATAGGTATTATGTGCTGTTGGCGATGGATGTTGTTATATGAGACTTCCTCGGGAGAAATCAGAAATTTCAATGGACGATACGTGACTCCGCAACTACAGCAACTTGGAGCGAGCGCTTCTTTCGGCAATCCATTGTGTTCCACGCATTAGTGAAGGTGTAATGCCGCACATTGTTTCAGTCATGTGCGAATGAATGTTGACATCATGATGATGCAAAATATTACAATCGAGATGCAAGAAAATAACCGCGTGCTCGCGGTTATTATTAGCAACGCAGTGACGTGCATTTGGACCTATCGAAGTACTTTCAAGTCAAAAATGGATATATACTCTTGAAGAATGGATTGGATGAACGACGAAGTGCAGAAGAGGATTGTCAAATACCGAAACATGCTGTAGTGATATCTAACTAAACTCTACGCTGGCTTAAAAATTAGATTAAGTTTTGTAGTCGAATCTTGATATACTCTTTTCTACCTAGTTGTGGGATGTCATGGGAGGAGGTCGTTCCCTATTTACAACTGGAAACCTGCTCATTCTTACTCCTGGTGGGGTAACCACAGTGCCCGCTCATTCTTACTCCTGATGGGGTAACAGTGCATAGGCACGATAATGATCATTCAGGCGTGATATGCAGATTTTTTCCCTATCTTTAATTTACCAGGCGGGTTGCCAGACAAGCAGTCACATTCCTCATTACTCGTCCATGCATCCTCTTTGAGCGCTCTTTGGACGAGCTATAGTTGCAATTGCCTTCATATGCTGCTTATCATGAACTTGCCTTAAAGCTACCCAGTTCTCATTTCTTTCACTCTGTCACTTGACCACAGCGCCCATGTTGATTTGCAATGTGCTCTTACCAGCGTACTGGTACTACATTGGGTGCTCCCTCCGCCTTGTATAAAAGTTCATATCCACTATGTACACCTTGCACTCATTTTCTAAAATGCGTTCGTTTCTACCATCCTTCGACTGAACGAATTGAATAAATCGTTCGATGCTAAATTAGGAACGAGCTCCATCACAAGGAACGAACTCGAACCGACGCACAAATGACGCGCTAGTAGTACAATCTAGTCGTTTAGTAGTTCTACTCTGCACAGGGGACACTTGGCGTTGTTCTTCAGCCATTCATTTATGCATCCTTCATGAAATACATGGTCGCATCCCGTTGTAATTGGGGCACAGATCGTCTCTCCGGCAGCATAACACTCCAAACATATGCAGCATTCATCCTGAACGGATGGTCTCCTCCAACGCAATAGACCTTGATAAATGTTACCTTGCGTCCCATCAACTTCGAATGCGTCTTCATCATCGTAAGGGTCTGCAGCAAAAGGCAGCTCATGGTCCTGTTTGGACGCCGATTTTGTGACATGTTTTGCAGCGATGGTCGATTGGTCTGGCAAAACGGTTTGGAAATTGAATTTTGTAATAAATTGCTCATGAAGGGCTTGATTTCGTTCCTCCTCTGTCAATCCTTGAATACTTGCGTTGCGTTCACGCTGCTGCTGTTGTCTCAGTGTCATGGTCGGTTGAACTTCACGTAGAGCAGGACGTTGTCTTTGCTTCTTCCAAGTAAACTGCAGAAATACTGCTAGGCCGCCAAAGGAACCGAGAATTGCCGCGGTCATTAAAAATCTGGCAAGAACTCCACTCTTTGGAATTGCGGCTTCTTCCTTGCAGCGAATTAGTTTCTTCCAAGCATCACTCCAGTTGCAGACTGCAGACTTATCAAAAGCAGCAGCTCCTTCAAACATGTTCTCCGCCTCTGTGACTTGGGAGACATCCCACGATGATAAGTCTCCATTGAATGACTTTGCACCATTGAACATCCGACCCATTTCATGAACTTTGGAAACTTTCCATGATGACAAGTTTTGATTGAACGAAAATGCGTTGTTGAACATAGAATTCATATTGGTGACTTTCGAAACATTCCATGATGACAAGTTTTGATTGAACGAAAATGCGTTCTGGAACATTTCATGCATGTTTGTCACCGAAGAGACGTCCCATGATGCCAAGTCTTGATTGAACGATGAATCACCCTGAAACATTCTTAGCATATTGGTGACACCAGAGACATCCCATGACGCAATGTCGCCATTGAAGGATGATGCACCGTCGAACATGCCATACATGATAACAACAGAAGACACGTCCCATGATGACAAATCTTGATTGAACGACTTTGCGTCTTTGAACATTCCAAGTGTAGACACCACAGAGGAAACATCCCATGATGACAAGTCTCGATTGAAGGATGACGCGCCTGTGAACGTATTACTCATATCAGTGACTTTCGACACGTCCCATGTTGAAATGTCGCCATTGAATGACGATGCTTCACGGAATATTCCGTCCATGTCAGTCACAGACGAAGTATTCCATGATGTCAAGTCTTGATTAAAGGATGACGCTTCATTGAACATTCCGCGCATATTCGTGACTTTCGAAACATCCCATGATGACAAATCTCCATTAAATGTTGATGCACCTTCGAACATGTAATCCATGGCTTTGACATTCGAAACATCCCACGACGAAATGTCATCATTGAAGAAAGGCGGTACATCAAGCACTCTCCGCATATCAAACACTCTCCTCATTTCATTCAAATTCGAAACACACCAGGATCCCATTGGCCAACCATATTTTTGCACGACCCAATTGTTGCAATTTTTGGAATCAGAACAACCGTCCACAACAAAATAACGAACAGCTTGTTCTAGTTCAAAGCCTCCACTGAAGCAAGCGCAGCCAGTGTCATTGACTTGTTGCGTCAAACCATTGTCGTCGGAACAAATGAAGGCGCTCGAAGAAGCTGCGCTTATTGCCAATTGATTCAGCAAACACCATGTTGTGGTCGTCGAAAAGAAAAGGAATGGGACTCGAACCATCTTGACTATACACGCGATTTGCTTGAGCAACAAGAGAAAAGGGATCTAGGTGCTCTTTCGTCGTACTTATTCCGTATGTCCTGGAGCGACAATGATCATGATGAGTACCTGGTAGTGATAATGTGAATAATGATAATGCAAGATATGAATATGTTTTATGAGATTCATTCATTCGACAATGACGCGCGCAAAAAATGATGCGAGAGTTCTCGCACGACACGGTCGGTACATGTGTAGTCCCAAAGTTTGAAAAGTGCCGATAAGCACTAAGAATGTACCGGCAAAAAATGAATACCAACAGTGCAATAAAAGTAACGAGTTGATATATAGGTAATCCTACTAGTTCATTTTACACATTATGCGCTTGTTAAAAAAATGGGAAACTAGACACATTCGTAGCAAAATGGACCTGGTGGAGTGGATGTTGTGTTTGGCTCCGATTGGGCGGGACAGTTGCTCCCCCAAAACATCAGAGTCATAATATTGTTCTTCTTGGTAGGCGAAATCTGCGGACCCCAGGCACACAGATTTTGTTGGAAGGAGGATGCTCCCGCGAACATGTATTCCATATTTGTCACACGAGAAATATTCCACAGGGACAAGTCTTGATTGAATGAGCTTGCCAAGTAGAACATGTTTCTCATGCTCTTGACGTTTGAGATATCCCACGAGGACAAATCTTGATTGAAAGACGACGCCTCGTAAAATATCCCCCACATGTTTGTAACTTTGGAAACCTTCCAGGAGGAAATATCGCCATTGAAGGATGATGCGGCACGGAACATGTAACTCATATCCGTGACTTGAGACGTATCCCAGGATGACAAGTCTTGGTGGAAGGAAGAGGCATAACCAAACAGGTATTGCATATTTGCAACTTGAGAAACGTCCCATGAGGACAAATCTTGATTGAAGGCTGACGCATGAGCAAACATTCGAATCATGTTGGTGACTTTCGAAACATCCCAGGCTGACAAGTCTTGATGAAAGGAGGATGCGTACTCAAACATTGTTTCCATACTTGTGACTTGGGCCGTATCCCAAGGGGAAATATCGTCATTGAAGTGCGATGCCCCGTAGAATAACTTGTCCATATTAGTGACATTTGACACACACCAGGATCCCATGGGCCAACCGTATTTTTGCACTACATCGGTATTGCAATTGTGGGTGTCAGAACACCCATCTTGGATAAACTGCTTGACAGCATCATTTAGTTCACTTCCGTCACTAAAACAAGCGCAGCTATTCGCAGCACGGAATTGTTGTTGTTGTTGTTGTTGTGGTGGTGGTGGTGGTGGTGTCTTCAAATTTCGCTGCTTTGCCAAGGTATGGTCGTTGGAACAGCGAAAGCTGTTACCTGACGAAGAAGAACAAGAAGATATGCGTGTGAATGCCAACACCAGTGAAAAAAAAAGCCGAGACATATTGCTGGTGTGCTTCAACAAATGATTGATGCTTGTATGATGAACTGCGCAAGTCGAGGCAACGTGTGCAGGTCTTCCAAGATATGCGTTAGTAGTCCCTTGGTTCAGAGTTTCTGAAATCACTCATATCTCCACCTTGTTTGGAAGAGTCATTATGATGATCCTCTCATCCTCAAATATTCTCATTTTCAAAATGCCTTGTTTAGGAAATGCATCGAAGGCCTAAATAAGTACATGTGTACGTGTACCGGTTCAGGAAGGTCTTTTAGGAGTCACCCGAACCGTCTGGCCTTCATCCGTCACGCGGACAATTAACGGAAAATTCAAAAAGAAGTGAGACACAAGTCGGGCAAAAAGAACGCGCGCAAAGTGTTACACATGGACCTACCGGATTGAATTCGAGGCTTGCTGGCTCATTTTGCCGCCAGAAATGCAGTCCCGTGAGGAAAGGAGTCACAAAGACTCCGCAAAGGAGTGAAAAATTGTGGATCTCCGAAATAATGATTGTCGTAGGGAATCGATATGTTGCAAGTCGGAAGAAAACCAGCGCATACGTAAGCAGAATTCTATTACACCTAGCCAATGAGATCCTTTTTATTTGCATTGGCTTTGACACCTTCTCCCAAGAGGTCCGTTTCATTGGCACCTTTTCCCAAGAGGTCCTTTTATTAGAGTTCCCAAAGACGGGATCCAAATGCACCAATTTTGCCCAACTTGGCGCTTGGAAGAATTGCTTCTTCTTGGCTACGACTTGTGACGACGAACGGTTGAGACCAGCAGTACCTGGTTACCAGGTACTTCTCTTCCCCTGTCAAATCGATCTGTCATAAGAATAATCAGAATAATTGTATGTCTATAGTCTTATTGAAATGCCAATCTATTCAAATGTAGGATTCGCGAGCATGGTGTCTGCTTATGATCTTTGATGCGACGGAGCCACGTTGAATTCGTCCAAGACTGTTGAAAGAGACATTTATTGCGCCTCTTTCTATTATAGGAGTGCTTTCGTTGGTGGCAATGACACATCGAGACAGCTCAAAAGAAGAAGAGGTTGTGCTTGTAGAAAAGGAATACCCGTAACGTAGCGAATTTTGTTGATTGATGTTTCATTCCAAAAATTATCTTGCCAACGTAGAATGGCAGAACCTCAGTCAATACTTCGCAAAAAGAAAGACGCAAACGTAGCTCATTCGTAGAATAACAGGTCGGTGACTTTGCAACGTAGAGCATTTGACTTGTTGACATCTGAACATTGTTTTGGCAACAACAGAATGACAAAATCTCGTTCAAAACTTCGCGGATATACAGGCGAAATAGACGCAAGCGTAGATCTTTCGTAGTATCATAGATTGTTTACTTGAGTTGGTGGGGTCTCGTTGGTTCGTCAAGGTCTCTTTCCCGTCGGCATCATTGAAAGCAATTTTGGAAAGGTCTTGAATCATGATAGTGATAGGGAAATGAAAGTCGATCGATTGCAGAAGCGCAACCACATTCATTCGATCCGTCTCATCACTGCGCATAGAGCGATAATAGAGTTGTGTAAGAAACTTGTATGGAGGAGATGCAACGCCCATCCGAAACTTACCTTCATTTTCATTGCAATTTTGATGAAACCGTGAGTGAATGAATGATTGATGAATTCAAATCTAACGGATAGAAGGCCGGCGAGCGGGTATGCCGGCGTGACGTTTTGAATCTCGGCGGGAAATGGAGATTGACTGGGAAAGGCCAGACGGTTCGGGTGACTCCTAAACTACCTAAAAATACTGCGCGGTAAAATGAATCAGAAGGCGGTCATGCGTTCGTGACTCGTGACGCGAGTGCCGAACAATTGGAGAGCGACGATTTTGAATTTGCGGTGTTTTTTTCTTCACTGACAACAATAATACCGCATTTCTATTACTGCTTAGCGACTGGGAAGTATCCGAACTGTCGAAGTGAATCTTTCAACCGCATGAAGATTGCAAGAGGTGATAGTCAAACAAATAAGCATCATGCCACAATCAAGTTTTGGCAAAGAAAGTCAAGATGATCATCATGAGGAGGAGCCTTGTTCCTCCAGAAAAAACAATCCCATCGTCATCCCCAAGGCTTATCCTAGTATTGTCCACAAGCCCGACTGCGGTAGTGAAAAAGATCGAGAATTAACACCTGGTTCTCAAGCGGGACGATACAAACGCTTTGACAAGTGCATTACCAAGGATGCGGAACTCGTCTTTATACCCACCGACGATGATATCATCTTTGGCCGAGGCAAGGGTTCTCACGACCACCCTGGAAATAAACGCATGCGAGATATCATTCGTCGATACAAGAAAGAGTACTCAGAGACTCGTCGCTCCAAAAAGAGAGAAGTTGCCGAAGTGGTATACTCGGAAATTACCTTGAATGGTGCACGATTTCTACACAAGACTGAAGGGGAAGATGCGTATGCAATCGTCACTCTTGATCTTGCCTTGCAAAAGTTGAGCAACACGCTGCGGTGCCGCAGTAGTTGTTTGACACTTGGTGAGGGGGGAGCTATTGCTGCTTCAGCACCAGTGACGCTTCCATACGAGGCGCAGCTGCCAGCCCACCTGTCATATGAATCAGCAGCTGCCAGAGCTACCGGTAGGATATCATTGCTGCTGTCCTCTTCGCCATTCGCTCTCCTTCCACC